>JAJTWQ010000360.1:0-162434 GCA_029007595.1 Solanum commersonii
ACATAGATTCAAACATTAGGCTATAAGTGTAGTTGCTCGACTATACTTGTGACACATTGAAATCAAGAATTGCAAAAAAAGGGAAGAGGCATTCTTTCTTTGAACTTAGTAACTTTGGAAAGAGCGCATTCTTTTTATAGCGAAGAGTATTAAACTACTAAAATTGAAAATACAAAGAAAACATGAAGTGTTTTGCAAAGGTAACAACATAGATTCCAACATCAAGCTATAAGCTATGTTGCTCACTCTTCTTACTTGGTGCCACACCCATGTCGATTACCTCCACTTTGGGGGATCCGTGTCCAATTTGTTCAACCGATTTTGGGTGCTTTGACCAAAATTGTTGGGGGTAAGTGTGGATAGTTTTAGTGATTATTCTGTAATCAATACATAAGCTAAGGTGAAATTGAAAAAATGAAATACCTTTTATATATAAAATTTCTATGTCACTCATTTTCCGTTAATCTCCTTTCATATTCTCCTCAAGTTCTCCCGTAATATGTCAGGAATTTAGGTTTTCTAACACTTTTTTAGATACTTTAATTGTTTTAGGCGAATCCCTACACCCGTATCCCTTAATGGGTCCATATCCCCTAATCTTAAAATTAGATAATGAAGGATCAAACATCTAGATCCGCACCGTATCGGACACCCGCACCGAGTCCGTGCAACTTAGTCTCTAAGTGCTAAGAAGATACGCCGGTGATTAACAACAAACAACAACATACCCAAGGAATGTTGCATCTTTCTTTCTGTTAGGTCTTGGTCAAATATAGAGGACGAGGGATCTTATACACGTATCTGAGCGGTGGCAATTGGTTCTGGAGTTAAGCGCGCAGGGACTTGAAGCCGAAAATATTTACAGATGCTTCTAAATAGGGATTCTAAACTTTATGAGATACTAGCGGGATGCTTCCTTATGCTAGATTTGCTTAACGTGAAATGAGTGTCGATGTCTTATGTCTCCAATTAGATGAGTAACTTAGAATAAAGAATGGGGGTTGAAATGAGCAAGACATCTTTTGATTTTCAATTAAGATAAGAATTTACTGGAATGATAATCAACTTAATATATAAGACAATACCAATGCCTTCTACCTTCTATTATACGACTTTCTCTTAATGCTTTTTTTGGGGCTCTGATAATCTTATTTCTCAGGACTTTCCCTACTATTTCTTGGACATTTTGCAACTTTATAAGAAGGTAATAACCACTAAGTTCTCTTCCCTTGATAGTTATTAGCATATTTTGACTACTATCCACCATACTGCTAATATTTGGTATAAGGTGAGTTTCAGGGACCTGAATTATGTCGCCTTGTTAGTGGGTAGGTGGTTTGCGATGTTATCTTTCAAGTGGGTTGTATGAAAGGAGAGGGAGAGAGTGTTTGAAGGAAAGAAATTGATTTTGTAAATGTAAGTGATTACCCTTTTTATCTCTAGTTTCTTTTTTTGGTGCACCTATGAGGTCCCCGCATGTATAGATGATTGAATGACTTTTGTAGAGGACTATATTTTTTTATAGGTTCTCTATTTCTGGTATACGACTTATATACAGGATTTTCCACAATCATTAAAAAATTATTTAACCTTATCAAAAAAAATTGTGGGTGCTTTGTGAAGTATCAACTTAGAAAACTTTTACTAGCAGCCCATCTTTTGTGGCCTGCCAATGGACTCATGACATCCATGCACTGAGTCATCAAATTATGTACGTTAAAAAGACCCAAGCCTACATGCATGGGCCCATCCCACAAAGTCCTGCCGATGAAGACTCGAGCGGAACATTCAAGTTCATTTTATCTTATTGGAGAGAATATATTCTCCACTTCTCCTTAGCTTTCCACATTTTGAAATGCCAAACTTAGATGTTTAAGTCGAATAAAGAGCACCATCTCCATGCATCTATGCTTCTATGGTGATTTTGAATAGAATTTGTTCTAAAAAGTTATGTGTCTCTTACTTTTTGTTTATGTGCATTTTATTATCTCATGATTTCTATGTCTGTTAGATACTTCTCCAATACGAAAGGCATACGACACAAACTGGAGAGCTTCAACTTCCTATTGCTCCTCCACCTAATTTTTCGAGTGTTGACAAACAGGTATCGTTGTGCTTACATTGTTGTTATGTGATTTATGGGGAAGCCTATTACCCTAAGTAATTAGAATCATCGACGTATTTTGACTTTGCTAAAGTTCTCAAAGTTTATCATGGAGATCCTTCTTTAGTTGACTTCGACGGAAATTAGTATGGCCTTACTTTGGGATAAAGGTCTTTTGCTTTCTTTTTGGTGTAAACTATAAAGAGGAATTTGTAAATGAAGCATAATCAATACTTAGTTTCTTACAATACCTATAAGAATTGGATAGGGATTTTTCTCACTTGTAATTACTAAACACTTACTTAGTACTAGCCTTGTAAGACATTACCTTTCTCTATAAAGGACGTGTAGCTAATAACAAAACGTGAATTCATTGTTCAACTGGAGTCCAGAGGCAGATCTAGGTTTTGTAATTTATGGGTTCCTACAATGATCAAGTTAATGTAAAAATTATTGGGTTCACAATCAACTTTTTATAAATAATTTGTGCATTTCTTAACCAACACATGTTATGAAAACAAACACGACGTCCCGTGAACCCATATCTCAAGGGCTAGATTCCCCCTGCCAGAGTAATCCATCAAGACAGTCCACCAATCTATGTAAAACATTATCAACTAAATGAATGATAAAAATCCAGCCTAGCTTCATAGCGCCACCTTGCTATATGGTGCTGGGACAGTGATATATTAAAGTCCTGACAAAGTGGGGTTGGACTAGAAATGATACTTGGTATGTTGTATCGTATAATATCTCGGTATGTCCCTCATGGTTGTTTCTTTTGCGAGCTCAATGCTCCAGAGTTGGTCCCACATTGTCAAAGATCTCAATCTCCTTGTACGAGCCTCTAGTGAAGTGTCCGAATGGTTGTCGATTGGACTATCATATTTAAATGTACAAGAAATAATTGAATGAAACAAAACAAAATTTTATCTAGAAGAAAGCTTTTGATGAACTTTACTATTCTGATTTGATTATTTACTGAAGTCGGTCATTTAGTGTTTTTTTTTTTGTATACTGACCATTTATTGATACGAAAAAGTGAACCATACAGTACGAAATAGTTGCTGATCAATTGCTTTTCAGAATTGAACCAACAAAAACAGACAACTTACAAAAGGATCTACAAAGTAGCAACTATATTTAATCTAGGGATGCATACACAAAATAAAGTATCATTCCCTATTTTCTTCCTTGGCCAGATAGTAACCCTATCTAGTTCATCTTGCCAGCTTCCAATGGTTCTGTTGATCCCCAGCCACACCAATAACTTGTGCCATAAAGCTTTAGTGACTCTAACATTCGAAGTAAATATGTTCAAAGGATTCAAAAGATGTTCCACAAAAAGCACAATCTGGAGGCACATGAATGCCAAATTTCTGAAGTCTCTCTACAGTTGCTAATCTTCTCTAGGTTGCTAGCCACAATTGAACTTATGTCTAGGATGGATGTTTTGTTGAAGTGCAATACTCTTCCAGGGAAGTTTTGGGTGAGTAGGTATGAGCTTAAGATACATCTTTCTGATAGTAAATCTGCTATCTTCAACCACTTCATTCAGCTTAACATCAAGATGTCCTTGGGAAGAACAAGTTCCTAAGTACTTCCTTGACTCCAAAATTTTCCTTACAACGAAATTAAGTAGCACTAGTCGAATAGTGATGCGATTCTGGCATTCATCTTTCATATAGTAGATATGTACCCATCTTATCCACGAACAATTCTTTTTTTTTATGAATAGCCCACAACAGTTTCAATATGGCAACACTGTTCCACAAACTCATATTTAAAATATTCACACCTCGTGCAAATTTTTGGAAGGCGAGTTTTTCCCCCCGAAACAAGAGCCTTCATTGACCTTACTACCGAGCATGTCCATAAATAAGTTTTGCACACTCCCTTTATCATCTTTAAGATTCTTTTTGTAATACAAATATTTTTTCCTAGTAAGTCTGCATACCAAAGATGACTAATTTAATTAGTTGGTCCTTGACAAAGATATGAAAGCAATTTGGTAGACCAACACCTAATTTTTTCTGTAATCTTCTCCACTAAGGGCAAACACTGACCAATGGTCAGTTTCTTGGATGACACAGATACCCCCCAAATATATAAAAGGTACTTCCCCTTTACATATCCCAAAGTTTCTAGGATAGTCTACTTCAATTCTTACTTCACTCCACTCATGAATATAGAACTTTTTTCATTGTTGGCTTGTAAACCAGAAGCATTAGAAAACCACTGAAAAGCTCTTTGGAGCAATTGGATAAACTTAAGGTCAGCTTTGCAGAACAACAACAAATCATCTGCAAAACATATATGAACTACCCTAAGTTTCTTGCATCTTGGATGATGCTTGAAGTCCTTGTTAAGTTTAATCTCTTCCAAGTCTCTCTAAAGGTACTCCATGGCCAAAACAAAAGGTCGTGGGACATTGGACCTCCTTTTCTAATTCCCTCTTTTCCCTCGAAACAATTTTGTTAATCCCCCATGATAATCAAAGAGTAAGATACACGGACACACATCCATTATCCAAGTTATGAATTTAAAAGGGAAACCAAACTCAACAAGCACTTTCCTCAGGAATTCCCATTAAATGGAATTATAAGCTTTCCTTAAATCAATTTTTATAGTGCATCTAGGGGATATTCCTTTCCTTTAGTACCACTTCAACACCTCATGGCTAGACAAAATATTATCTATAATGCTTCTCCTTCAATGGAAACATATTGTGATGGACTAATAATCTTTCCTATGAAAAGTTTAATTCTATTGGTCAAGACCTTGGTGATAATCTTATAGACAGTGGAACAACAAGCTATAGGTCGATAGTCTTTCACTTGGGTGGGGATAGCAATCTTAGGCACACGTGTTATAGATGTACCACTGACAATTTTCAATAACTTTCCATTACTAACTAACTCTTTAGCAACATTTATAACATCATCTTTAACAGTATACCAATACTGCAGAAAGAACTCCACTGCGAAGCCATTAATGCCTGGGGTTTTAACCTTAGCCATCCCTTCCATTGCCTTAATAAGAAATTGAAGCTCTCTGTTTTATGTCCTATGCCTTTCGTATTGGAGAAGTATCTAACATACAGAGAAATCATGAGATAATAGAATGTACAGAAACAAAAATTAAGAGACAGATAACTTTTTAGAACAAATTCTATTCAAAATCACCATATAAGCATAGATGCATGGAGATGAAGTTCTTTATTCGACTTAAACATCTAAGTTTGGCATTTCAAAATATGGAAACCTAAGGAATTTCAAGCACCTAAGTTTGACATTTCAAAATGTCCAGCTGCCATCTCACAGTCAAATAACTTACTTTGAAAAAGAAGAAAACAAAGAACCACAAAAATGAAAAGAAGCAAACACAAACTATTCAAGTGACTTTATAGGCCATAAAAGAGAGGTTGTCAGTAAAAGTTTTCTAAGTGAATACTTTACGAAGCACCCACAAATTTCTTTGATAAGGCTAAATAATTTGTTAATGCTCAAGGAAAATCTTGTATACAAGCCGTATACCAAGAAATAGAGAATCTATATAAAAATATGGTCCTCTACAAAAGACAATCAATCCTCTATACAAGTTGGGACCTCATGCATCTGTAAATATTTTAGGCTTCAAGTCCCCGCTTGGTTAACTCTAGAAGTAATTGCAACCACTGTGATACGTGTATAAAGATCCCCGGTCCTCTATATTTGACCAAGACCTAACAGAAAGAAAGATGTAACATTCCTTGGGTATGATGATGTTGTTAATGCGATGTATGTTTCTTAGCACTTAGGACTCGTTTGCAAGGAGGTATTACATAGAATAGTCCATGGATTAAAATTTAATCCATCTAATACATTGTTCGGTTACATTATTTTATTTTATCCATGGATTGCTTATACATCATATATGGTCTTATTTTATCCCTAGTAAATGAAGAGATAACTAATTCAAGGTTTGTTAAACCTTGGATAAAACCCCTAAATGACAAAATTATCCCTTTATTCATTTTCCTAAATTTCTTTTGAAATATAATTTTCTTTTTATTTATATTGAAATAATTATAAATGTTCTTTTTAATTCTCCAAATTCGTTTAGTGTAATTTAATGATTTCATTAATATTTTTTTCTCCTTTTTTTTTTTATTCAATGTAGTTCGTCGATTAACCACTTGAACTATTTTTAATGTTTTTAGCTATTGAACAATATAAGTAGTCTTAAATCTATGTTAAGTTTAAGATATACTTGACCAACAAATATATATATATATATATATATATATATATATATATATATATATAACTTAACTAGTATGTATGTATGTATATATTTAACTTAACTAGTTAAATGAAATAGAAAATCTTAAAAATAATATTGTCCCACAACAACTTTGATTAATTATTATCCGGGTAAGGGACTTTGGTATAAAATTGTATAAGTATATTTTTTAGATCTTCATTTTTGATAAGTTTAAACTCTTTTGTCAACATCCGTTTGCCATATACAATAATTATATAGATTAAAAATTTGTAAAAAATAAATAAATAAAGATTTAGCATATATTTTTTTACTATGAATTTTATTCAACTCGTTGTGTAGTATTAAATTCTTGTTATTAATTATGCACAAAAAAGAAAAAAAGCTTTCCATTTACATAACACTCTTTTTTTCTTTGTTGTTATTTTCTAAAAAATAACTACCATAGTGTTATGGTTCGGTTATCTACCTTGACTCAATTACATGAAATAAACAATCTCATAATAACACAAGGGCATAATAGGAAAGAAATTTTTTGTAGAGTTTTAAATCAAACACAAGATTAAATGGAAAGCAATGAACCAAACACTTGACAAAAAATAATCCTTGCACTACTAATCCCTGCATTACTAATCCCCGTGTTACTAATTCCTGCGTTACTAATCCCTGCATTACTAATCCCTGCGTTACTAATCCCTGCGTTACTAATCCCTGCATTACTAATCCTCGCATTATCAATGTTTGTACCTAATGACCCCTTATAGCTTATGTTAATCGGACTTGATGCGGGTGTCCAATATAGGATGTGGATCTAGATGTTGGATCCTTCATGATCTAATTTTAAGATTCGGGATATGGATCCATGTAAGGATACGGGTGCGGAGATTCACCTAAAACTAATTAAAATATCTAAAAGAAGAGTTAGAAAACCTAAATTATGAGATATTATGGGAGAACTTGAGGAGAATCTAGAAAGAGATTAACGAGAAAGGGAGTGACATAGAAATTTCTAGATAAAAGGTATTTCATTTTCTTCAATTTCAGCTTTTGTATTGATTACAAACAATCATTAAAACCGGCACTTAACCCATCGATTTTGGTCAAAACACCCAAATTTGATTGACCAAATTTGATACGGATCTTACATCCATGTCGTGTCGACATGGGTGTGGCATCAAAAGTGAAGAGTCCGAGCAACTTAGCTTATAACTTGATGTTGGAATCTATGTTGTTATTTTTGCAACAACACTTCATGTTTTCTTTGTATTTTTAATTTTAGTAGTTTTAATACTCTCTCCGCTATAAAAAGAATGCCTCTTTCCAAAGTTACCATGTTCAAAGAAAAGAAATCATCCTTATAGCTTGATTTTTGAAGCTATGTTGTTATTTTTGCAAAAGCACTTCATGTTTTCTTCGTATTTTCAATTTTAGTAGTTTTAATGCTCTCTCCACTATAAAAAGAACGCCTCTTTCAAAAGTTACCAAGTTCAAAGAAAAGAATGCCTCTTCCCTTCTTTGGGAATTCTTAATTTCAACGTGTCACAACTCACATGACATTTTCAAGACCACAAGATTAAGGACATTTTGGTACATTCTATGCATCTTTGGTTTATCTAAACTCAAATCTAAAATGAACCTTCAACCTAAAATTCTTATTTGAACAACTTTTTATTAACATTGATCTATCTGAGTCATTACTAAACTAAAATAGTTTACTCAATCTCAACAATTACTTATCATATGCTATTATGAGTTCAAGACAGGCCTCTATGGTGAAATTGGTGGACACACTGCTCTTAGGAAGCAGTGCTAAAGCATCTCGGCTCGAGTTCGGGTGGCAACATACTGTCCTCTAAAAAGGATAAATAGATCTTATAATGAATTTAATTCCCGATTTCCATTTAAAATTATGTAATTAAGGGAATCTTCTTTTAAAGTCTTTTTATGATATTTTCAACCTTGAGCTACATTAACTCACATTTCCTTTTTGATCATTTCAATTGTAATTGTTAAAAAGTCCCATATAGGAAGATGAATGGGAAATTGGACTCCTTATATGGACTTGGACAAACCTCCTCATGAGCTAGCATTTGAGGTTGAGGTAGACTTAGGGTTTCATATATTTATATTGTATTAGAGTTAGACTCATCCTAGTGTTTTGTTCATCGATTTTGGGTCCCCATTTATAACGGTTCACGCCTAGTTGAGGTATGGGCGTACGGGGAATATTAGGAAATCCCACATCGGAAGAGGGATGAGAAATTGGACTCTTTATATGGTAATGGACAAACGAAATAATTGTTATAATTTTAAGTAAATTAACTGGACTAAGTGCTATTTTGATCCAAGGCTACAAGATTCAAAAAAATATTTACTTTTTTAAAGTCTATGTCAAGTCAAAACCAGACAAACATTCAAAACAACAAGAGTAGTTATTAAGGTTTTATACAGTTCATGAACAATTGTTCTTCTACCACCTTCTGATATACTGTTCTAGCAACCAAACGTCTTATTCCTTTCACATGTACCCAAAATATATCTTAACATTTCACATCCAAAACAACAGAAATAAACTTCAAAATCATGGCACATCATCATTAAAACAATGATATACAACATCTCCCTTACATAGTGTATATTGGGGAAGTTGATGTTTGACGAGTAAAGGAGAAATATTCATATCAAGTTGCCAAAAACGAGAAATGACTAGGCCCAACTAAATGCTCACTTGGGGGGATTAAAGGAGTCTCCCACTTGCCTCCATAACTTGGATCCGAATTACCTACAAAGATAAAGTAGCTTAATAGTACACCATCAAAAGTACGTGGGAATAACATAAAATTCATGTTAAAGACTCATAGCATATTGCATCATTAATTAATCAACCTAGTAATAGAAGAAATTACATAACCACCGCTTGAATTTTTTTAATTATACTATGGAGTACAGAGCTATTTTGCTTATTTCATAAAATTTTAACCATATGAAGAGTATATAATATAGCCAACATATCTCCTTTTCATTCAGGTGATTTGGTTGACACGGTTCACTAATGAGAGGTCCTAGGTTCCAGACCATGATCCTCATTCCATTGAGCACGAAAATATTTCCACGTGCTTTCGACCCATGAAAAAGAATCAGACCCATAGATTAGCTATGTGATGTAACCTATAAAATAAATAAATAAATAAATTACGAATACCCTCTCTAACAACTCGAGGTTCACACTGTGATATTTGGAAAGATAAGCATAGCCCTCGGGGGATGTTTTACATACGGTTGTGTTAACAAGTAGCAAAAGCGTTTAACAAAAATGACCACATAAAATCATGGTTAGTCCAGACACAATTCCTCGACTTAGTATAGTTGATTGTTGACCCGCCCTTTTTTTGATTAGCCGAGGACATTTTGGGTAAGTCGCTAATATCCTATGCGTTCTTGATTCAATTAATATAGTCAAAAATATCTCTCGTAATTCATTTTACAAGGATTCCTTCAAACTATAATTGGAATTGGATTAAATTAACTCAATCGAAAATCGGGATTTGCCACCATACACCAATCATTGTACTTTCAGCTAAATTAAATAAATTATATGGTATATTCAACTGGACTAAAGTAAATCGATTAATTGAAGAAAATTCTTGAGAAAGCTACTAATAAACCATGAGAATTAAGCACTGAAATGATCTAAGAAACATAAGCGCAAAAAAAAGGAAGAGAAGACAGAATAAAGAATTGAAGAAAAGGATTGCACATTTTGAACCAACATTAAGAGAAAAAAAAGAAAAATTAAAAAGTAAATTCAGATTCGCTTTTAAAAAAGTTAATTTGCAAATCGATGATAAAAGGAAAACATAATAACCTATACCAAGTCCATATAGTATAAAATCTCACCTTACAGTATAATCAAGACTCAATAACATCGACTGTACAACAACCTAGTAAAATCTATAATGTTGCAGTATACATGATAACTGATCAAATACAAGTGCAGAATAAAAGGCTTACCCGATCATAGCCACCTAATCTGATCACAGATCTCCATAACCTAGCACGAAGAGCATGACAAGATTTAATATGTACAAGGAACAAGTTGAAAATAAAAAGGATCAATGATAAAGCCATGATACACATACTTTAAGCAGTTAAGCTGATGACCATAAAACCTAGGTGGTTTAAATTCCATCGCCTTCTCCCAGTAAAACGTTCCTAGTTTTCCTAAAAGGCATCTTGATTCTCGGGGAGCCTTCATCATCCTCACTATCTGCCATCTGAATATTGAAATGAATGATCATTTTGAAAAAGTGAATGATTATTTTTAATAGGGAAATTTCGTATATATCTAGATCAATCAGCCCCCAAGGGTATATCAGAGTATGTACCATTGCAAAAATATTCTCAAATGCTTCCCCACTATGATGTCCAACATTTGCAATTGAAGGATTGATCAAAACATTGGACTAGCTTGTTCTGGCATTTTTTCAATCGAAGAATCAGTAACTTCGAGTTTCACTTTTGGAAACTCGTACGACTTAGTATCCCCATCAATGGTAACAATTGTTGGATTTGATTTCATTTGATGGTCCACCTGTCTAGCAACCGTCAAATCATTACCATTCTGATTGATCTCATAGATCATTTTCTCACTCTGTTGAACTTCATTCCCTTCTCCTTAATCAATATTCTATACTTCATTATCAGTCAAATTCAGATAGCCATTTACCATATCATCTGTTCCAGCATCAATAGTAGGTGTTTCGTTCTCTCCACACCAAATTGATGTGTCCTCTCGTCTGACTCTTAGAGTTGAGCTGGTCCCCCTGTCTCACTTCTAGCATTCATCAAGTCCTTTCCCTTTGAATCACACTGATCATCTTTCTTGTCCTCAACATTGGTTTTGCCAGTCTTAACGCCATTTTCGTACTCGACCGGTGACTCATTGAACACAAGGGCATCACTAGTAGGGACATTATTTTCAGCTTCCAGCATCTCTACATCACCCTTATCCATTCTGACAACTAGTCACAGACAACGTATCATATGTATCAAAATTGGGCATTCTAATACTCATCTCCTCAAGAAAAAACACCCAAAAGTAAAAGCAAAAAGGGAAGAATTAACTTCCAAAAAAACTTATATGAATCACTCATTTCACTAGTTATATGATTCTCTACAAATTTCTTAAATTTATTTCAAATTGAATTTTTTACAAGAAAAGTAACTTTATATCTAATTTCATTCTATAACTTATTTCAAAATTCATGAATAACTTAACTTGAATTTTATGGCCAATTATGTTTGGTTTTTGGAGTCTTTTCTTCCTCTTCCACTGATATAACTTGAATCCTTGTTTGTGTAGACTCCAAAAAGCAAACACGATTGGCCATAAAATTCAAGTTGTTTTCACTTTTTTCACTCCAAATCACTCACAAAAACTCGAAAACAATTCCAATTTGGAGTGATTTTTTTTCTTTTTTTTCAAATTCACTCAATTTTCATGGCCATTCTCCCTTATATAGAAAATCTACTAGCAAAATCATGAATTCCTCCACACAAACACACACAAAAAAACCTTAGTTTCATAAAAAAAAATTGAGGATAAAAAAACAAATAGAAATAAATAAAAATGATGCTTTTCATTCCCGTTTGTTAACTCTAAACAGAATGAAAACTAAAAAAAGGTCCTCCTGCTGACCAATTCACCAAAAAAAAAACATCAAAACTTCATCCACTTCTCAAATGTGTTTAGTTTTTTCATTTTTTTCAAAAATAGAGCAATGTTCAACAGATAAACAAGTAATGCCGGTGAGTAAAAAAACTTACATGAATCCATCAAATTCAGCAACAGGTAAGAATCTGCAATCAAAATCAGAGGTAGATGAAGCAAAGTAGCTTAACAAAGAAGGAAACGATTGTCAGATTAACCCTCTAATGACGGCTTTTGCTTCTTCAAATATTTTTGGCACTAAGTAACTGAAGAGTATGAGTAGGATATGAATTAATTCTTTTGTCTTTATGTGAGACTTTTTGGGAAAATGACTAAAATGGTACTTAATTTACTAGTAATTTTTTTATTTTGGTCTTTTAAATATATTTTAGGAATAATTTAAATTATATATAATAAAGTAGTAATTAGTTTACAATAAATATAAACATATAATTAAAAAATCATTGAAAGTAGACATTGACTAAATATATAATAAAGTTTGTGAAAAGTCATATAAAGTATTTAATGAGTACTGACTATTTAATATAGCGTATCTATACATGACGATATACTCAAAAAACTAAATATAGCTTAATTATTTATGAAGTATACATTGACTATAGATGAAGTATACATTGGTTATTCAAACTCGATCATCTCGAAATTGTCTTTAAATAGTATCAAAATTTTGATATGAAATTCTCTCAATATTTTGAGTCTTTCGTATATAATTTACTCGAAACGATTCATGTTTGCGGTACATCAAATTTTAAATAAAAAAAAAGAAAAAACAACAAATAAGAAGAAGAAAATGACACAGAAAGAAAAGGAAAAATGATGCGGAAGAAAAAGAAGGGGGAGTAGGATGGTAATGGGCGATGCGGGGAGGGGGCTGGGTGGATTGAGCTTAACCCGCAAAAATTTTAATTCGCTCCGCTCACATAATAACATTTGTTTCATTTTCAACACACCCTACCCTGTCCCGCATAGACCCGCCCACCATAATTTTTTTAATATTTTCTTTTTCTAGTTAAGTTTGATACTAAAAATAAAATTCATAAAAATAAATTCATTTTTTTCATTAAGTTGTATTAATTTAATAGGATTGTCACGACCCGATTTATCAAGTCATGATGGCACCTACTATAACCCACCAAATAGTAAGCCAACCCGTAGAAGGAACAACAAGTAATGGGTCTGAGGGTAGAAATCAAACAAAAGTAGGAAAATAACAATATAAACAGGCGGAACCAACCCAAAACATATATACAAATAAAGATCCCTCCCAAAAACTGGAAGTCACCAGTACAGAGCTACTACAAAATGAGTACAAGTCCCAAAATTGGACAATAGAGACTGGACTGTCTCGAAAGGAAAGAGACAAGTCTATATATACAGATGGAGACTGAAATAGTCCAAAACGCCGTGTGCTCACCCCCGTCTCCGGATAAGTCTACTCCAAGCTCGATCAACGCTGGCTACTAGTGCTCGGACTCGCACCACAAAATAGATGCAGAGCGTAGCATAAGTACCAAAACAACAGGTACCCAGTAGGCATCATAGGCCGACTGAGCAAGACAAGCAAAAGTGAATTGAAATGCAAATAAAGGGTTACATCAAGTGCAAAGAGTAGTAAATGGGGGTATGTATACGAGCGTACAGGCAACAAAGACAAGTAATCTAACTAACTCCACCGGGCTCCCATAAACCCGACAGGTACGCTCGTGCACAATCAAAGAAACCACCTGCACGGACCCCCATAAGCCCGGCAGATGCATCAGCAGATAAAGTAAAATAATGGAGCTAGAAGGTCTAACAGAGACTGGACTGTCTCGAAAGGAAAGAGACAAGTCTATATATACAGATGGAGACTGAAATAGTACAAAACGCCATGTGCTCACCCCCGTCTCCGGATAAGTCTACTCCAAGCTCGATCAACGCTGGCTACTAGTGCTCGTATCTGTATCACAAAATAGATGCGGAGCGTAGCATGAGTACCAAACAACAGGTACCCAGTAGGCATCATAGGCCGACTGAGCAAGACAAGCAAAAGTGAACTAAAATGCAAATAAAGGATTACATCAAGTGCAAAGAGTAGTAAATGGGGGTATGTACACGAGCGTACAAGCAACAAAGACAAGTAATCTAACTAACTCCGCCGAGCTCCCATAAACCCGACGGGTACGCTCGTGCACAATCAAAGAAACCACCTGCACGGACCCCCATAAGCTCGGCAGATGCATCGGCAGATAAAGTAAAATAATGGAGCTAGAAGGTCTATCACAATATTACCAATTTCCGGACTTTTAATCGAACCGTTCCCAATCATATTTCAGATCTCATTACGTCCAGGACTTTAATCGGAATCTCTCCAACCTTCAAAACCTCAACCTACGAGATAAGAATAATCAAGACTAACCGAAGCTTTAGTGAGGAATTGGGAATACACCACGTGCAAGATGGACCACGGACTCGAACTTAGGGTACTATAGCTAATGAGTCAACCTATATGGACGGACCACGAACTCGAACCGGGTGTCAGAGCAAAAGTCGGGCACGGGTGGGCTGCACCACGAACTCTAACCGGGCATCAGAGCCAAAACCGGATCACGGGTAAGATTGGACCACGGACTCGAACCGGCACCGTAGCTAAGCCCGGACATAAGTAAGTTGGACCACGGACTCTAACCGGGTATTGTAGCTACCGTAAAAGGTGGCATTATGGATACAAGGTCATAAGTCGAGTTATCGACTATCGAGACTCAAGTCTCGCTATATCGCCTAGAAGGAGCCGACCGTCCGAAACGGCGTCGGAAAAGTTCTATCGCCCAACGACATCCGAAATCTCGCAAGTCTATGGCAACACTAGTCTAAGCCTAGACTAAGGCTAAACATACTTCAAATCAATATTATCATATACACCACAAGATATGGATATTCAATAATATCAAAAGACATGCTGTCATAATCCAACACTTTCCCGAAATAAGGTCTAAGGCAGGAACTATAGAAATTTAGCATGCTCAACACCTAAACCCCTACATACTCAAGCAAATCAATAAAAAAATGCCTAAACATGCTCAATCTCACGAGAGAAAGTCATAGCCTACCTGAAAGCCGACCACGCGTGCTTCAACTCACGGTACCAGATCTTTTCCCCTCCGAACAGTCTCCGAACGCTTCCCCACTAACAAAAGGTTAATCACCTCGTCATTACGAATATATTGACACTAAAATTGTATTTTTCGGAGACGGACCCAAAATCAGGTCTTAAACGGGATTGTGGGGCCCATAATTGGAATCTCGAAATCGAATTCGTGGAAACGTCCCAAATACCTTACTAAACTAATACCCCAAAATTTTAGCACAAACAGATGCCTAAAACACAGCAAATCAGCCACAACAACTAAAATAGGCAGCCCCTTGATCACCAATTTCTGGAAAAACGAGACCCTTTCAACCCAAACAGATTATACCACGACGATCCTTGCGAAAAACTCTACAAGTTAGCCTCAAGAATGACTCAAAACGGACCTAAGAAAATCAAGATCTCAGATTTCAAAATTCAACAACAATTCAATCCGGAAATCATCCTAGCAGTGACTTAATTCGATTCCTTACCTCAAACGAAGACTCCCCTCACGTTTTTGAGATCACCACTAGATTCCCCACGAAATTCTCTTGAAGTTAGCCTCTTGAAGCACCTAATTTGGGCTCAAAATGAAGGAGAAATCTGATGTTGAAGTTGAGGGAAAAAATTGGACGAACTCGTCCTAAAATCTGGAAATTTCCAGATTTCCAGCCGCGTCAAAATTCTACAACCCTTCAAACTTAAATTTCGATGTTTCGAACTCGTTCGGAATCAGAAAATACAAACCATATATGGAATCTAATTGGAAATGCTATTTCAGACTCAGCGGTGAAGGCAAAATTTCCATTTGGATATTGCTTCGATGAAAAGTGGGTCCCACACCCAGTATCATTTGAGCCAAATTCCACAACTGCCATCTAAAGCCTCGGGAAGTGAACAAAGGGTCGTTCTAGACCAAAATCAATCTTTCGAAGCTAACCTAGCTGTCAGAATTTTCATCTGAGCACGACTCCCAAGAAGGTTGACCAAAGTCAACTTTTCAAGTTATAAAAATCTCCAAAACAGGAAAACGGGCCTAAAACCCAAACGAACGACCAGGCGACCGAACAGTCAGTGCCAGCAAGTCATAAATGACTTGGGGTTGCTACAGGAATGCTCTATACGAGGGAAAGAATTCTTTAATTTAAAAATGACCTGAAGGGTCATTATAAGGATAGTGACTTAAATTATTTCTTTCCGAGGTCATTTAGGAAACATGTAAGAAATTGTATTATTTTTATTGAACCATTTTCTTTCACTATCTTGAATATTTTAGTAGCTTTAATGTAATTGTCTTAATAAATAATGTTTTATCACTCTTATAAAATGTAAAAAGTGAAAAATATATTTGAATCCACAAGAAAATCGCATATGCCCACAACCCACTCCGCACTATATTAATTTTTACAAAACTCACTTCGCCCGCCCCATATTCCACTAGCCTCACATAATCTTAAACCAGCCTCACCCCGCATAACTTTAAACTCACCCTACCCTCCATCCGCTCCACTGATATACCGTGAGTATACGATATTTTTGATACATTTCACTTAAGAGTTGTGTGTCTAGGGCCATTTTGTGTTGAAAATAATGTTTTGTGTGTTATGTTTGCGAAAATAGGCTTTATGCGGTTGAGTGAGATGACAACTCAAAATCTGCAGAAGTGGCAACCCCGGAGGGACCTACGAACCGTAGGTCCTGTGACGGTCTGTCGTTGGGTTGGCGTAGATCAAAGCATCAAGGAGGTCTAACCAAGTGTGGAGCTACGAAGTGATCCATGGACCATATGTCGCACTATGGGTCATCCTGCACATCCGTAGAAGGTGATCAGAGAGTTGAAGTTCCAGTACCTGATGAAAATCCTAAGTGTGGAGCCACGGAAGAGGACCGTACTACATGTCTGTCATTGATGAACTAGGAGTTGAAGGTTCCGCCCTATGCGTAAGAGTTCTAAGTGTTGACCAATGGAGGGGATCTACGAACCGTAGGTCGGGCCCCACGATCCGTAGGTCGAGTCGTCGATCAAAGTTGCGTCCAGAATGTTGTATTCCTCATTTTATTTCCTCTTTGTTTATTATATAAATAGGGTATGTAAACCTCATTTTTGGGGATCAGATACTATTGTTTCCTTCTAGTTATTGATATATTTTGGGAATTAAGTTGCAAACTTTAGTAATATGATTTCTTAATTTCGGTTTATAAGATTTTTGCTTTGAACTTCAGTTTGAGATTTGTGTTTCTTCTACTCGTAACGTAAATTTCTGAATTCTTATTATCAAAACATGAACTGTGTTCTTTCAAGCACTAGTAGCTAAATCTACAACTAGGGTTGTGGGAATCATGAGCGATTAATAACGTATGAATAATAATAAAGTAATTCTTGAATATTGTTTATGCATGTATTGGTAATTCTTTTGCTTAGAAGTCTTTTTAACGAGTGCACACGTTATAACTCACCTTGTTGCTTCTTGCCGGACCAAGGAGGTAGTTAATGAGAATAGAATTATCAATAGAGATTTAGTGTGATGCTATATAATAGTCTAATGTCAATTGGTGCGAGGGTGAAAACTAAGTCATGCATTGATGTGATGTCAAATCTGAGGTAAAGGTAAGGGTTAGTAAAGTATACACACGTAGCTGGACCAAGGTGCGAAGTGAAATTCCCTATTTGGAGGACCAATCACTTTGGGATACCTATATTACCAACTTTCCATGTAAAACGCTAGGAAATGATTACTATTATTAGGATTACCACATTAAAAGTTTATGGGGAACAAATATACCCTAGTTTCTCTCTTTTGTTGATAACTCGAAGTTTGAATCCTGCTTACTTGGTAGTTAAACAACAATCAGTTATTTGTTTCACAAATCCCCCCCCCCCCATTTTTAATTACTTGTTTTCGGAAGTAGTTTGACTAAACGGAAATAATTGTTAGTTAAGTTTAAGTCTAAATCATATTCCTCGTGGGATCGACCCCAACCTACAAGTTGGGATTTTTATATGACAACGATTGCTTATGCTTCTTTAGGGAGGTGTAATTTGAGAGTATCAATTTTGGCGCCGCCGCCGGGGAATACGACTTTCGGTTTAAGTTTAACTACATTATTAAACTTTAGTCAATTATTTCCGATGTTACTTTTTATTTTTGATTTTGTTTCTCGCGGGTTTCCTAGAGGTTTGCTTTTAAATAATGCATGTTGAAAAGAGAATAGTGATATAACTCAACTCAATTATTCATTGCGATCATGAAACCTTAGAGCCGCGATCGTGATTCAATGGTCTTGGATGCATTGACAAAGTATAGGGCGGTCTTCACATTTGTGTTACCTGACTCGCGGTCGTGCACGACAAAGCTAGTGGAATTCACATATAGGCATGTTCACCAAGAATGCTGATTCAACCCTTTGCCAAACTTTGACAAACATCTAGCCTAATGACTCAAACGCATGTCGAAGGACCTAAATCAACCATGCCACTAGTCCAAAATAGCCCTTCTCGAGCCGATTGAACTAATGAAAATCTTATTCAATGTCAAATTCTCCGAATGTTGGTCAAAGTCAACTATTTCAACGTAAATGCTTCCAAAATGAAAAACTTGGTCAAAATTCTCCCGACCACCTCAAAAAGCATGTCATTCATCCCGACACACACCATACACTGTATAAAAGCTACAAGAAGAGGTATAATAGTAAACTCACACAAAAGCAAACAAATGACCACGAGAGTCATTACAATTACTCTTATTATATCTTATATTAGATGTAATAACTATCCGTTTCAATAATGTATTTCTTATTTTTTGGTGAAATGCTTAACAACAAAATTGGCCAAATCTCATTATCTTTACCCAAATAACATTTTTTCTTCTAATTTTGTTTTAATAAATTTGGTTTGACAAAATTAATTAATTTTCTAAGTTTTCTAAAAAAATTATACATGAAAAAATAATCTATCTGATAGGTGAGTATATCTCATTCTCTTAGGATGAGATCATGCAGGCAAAGAATATCAAATACACAAATTTAGAGGGGTAATTAGGATTACTAATAATTCAACACGATCCGAATAAAATAAGCTAATTTTAGGGGATTTCCCAACTTAAAAAGTATCACAATGAGGTTTAATGCACAAGCACCAAATAAAGAAATAAAGTAAAATTGTGGACATATTTTCTAATACATTCATAATTTGAATAACAGTTGAGTTGTTTCCAAGCCCAACTCCCATGCCTCTTCTATTTTTTTTATCTTTATATATATATATATATATATCTATATATATATATATATTCTCGTTCTCCTCTTCGTATAATGATGAGCATGAAATAAAGAAATATGCAGAAACAAGTTCAACAGCTTGGTATGTTGATGTACCAATGCATCTAGTGTGAAAGAATATTTCCTTCAAGTCAAAACATAACAACTCATACAAGGATGATTGGGTTAAAGGAACACCTAAAGAAAAGTGTTTGTGCTATTTATAGTCTAAAAGTAGAGAGGTAGTAGAACCCTATTTCCGTTGTTGACTTGGAACATACCACAAACACTTTTCTTTGGAGGGTTAACCCAACCATCGTTGAAGTGACTCCTTGCATGAACCGCTAATCTTGGCTTGAAGGAATATTTCTTTTACAACACATACATTGATATATCAACTTACCAAGTTGCCCAATTTATCCTTGCATTTTTTTTACTTATATGCTCATCATCTTAGAGAGAGGATTAGGAAGAATATATATATATATATATGTTCAGGTGAAAAATTAGAAGAGGCAGATGGAGATGGGCTTGTAGACAACTCAATTTTTATTTGTTCATATGTCATTTTTTTATAATAATTTATTTTTTCAAAATTATTAAGTTTTTAAATTTTATGGGGCTGAATTAAATTTTTTATAAACTTTCTAGAACTTGACTAATTAGGTAAACGAATTATTTGGATAAAAATAATGACATTTGGCCAATTTTGTTTTATATATTTTACCCAAAATTGAGAAATATACATTGTTGACATAGATAGTCATTACCATAGATGCAGACGATGGATTCAAGAGATTCATCTTCTAATCTCAACGCCTATGCCAGAGTGGACCAACAAATGGAGTTCCTTAACTCTGTAGTTAAATTCTTTGGTCTCTACTGACTTCTAAGACATGGATGAGGGTTTATTAGAATTTACAATAAGAACTACCCAAATGAATTTTTATTTAATTATTTTCCTTTTACCTTTATTATATCTGCTTTTGTTTTTGTAGAAATTTTTGGGTTTGATCCATTTTGGGCCTAAACAAACCTCTTTTAATTATTTTTTATAAAATTCAGGGCTTCAGTCCTTGTTGGTTTAAAATAAATATATAATAATACTATCAATTGACACATACATGGATTGATTTCAATTCATAGGTCATCATAACAGAGGGTTGAATATTCATTCGATTAACTACTACCAGTTCCGCACCGAAAAATAGTATTAGAGCTAAGGATAATAAGAAACATAGTAAGAAAAATACTGGTAGAAAGTTAAGAAAAATAAGAAGAAAATTAAATAAATTATATCTGGAATATAAACAACTTAATATCACAAAAACTAATAACGACAAATTAGATCAATTAATAGATAATATATCTAAAATAGAATATAAATATATTCAATATTTAAAATTACAATGAATAAGGAGAATAACGAATATAGACAAAAACTTATTGAAACAATTATAGCATGTCACGACCCAAGCCTAGGGCTTAGACGTGACCGGCGAATGGGGAACCCGAGGGAACCCCAAACAAGCCTCATAGCATATCATTACACATCCTTGGTCGCGAAAGCAATTAAAATGACCATAAGCAATAAGCATAATCAAGGGGAAATCGGGACTAAGGGAGCAAAAAAAAAAAAAAGGGAATGATACATAAATACCATAGATGAGTCAAGCTCAAGCATAATACACAACTTGTCCAACACCATCTCTAAACATTAATACTTAGCGGTGGCCGAGACAAACTACCGGGCTCACCCTCATAGTCAAAACATAACTAAAAAGAAAAAAAAGTCTTATACATAGCAAAAGATCATGAGCAACGTCCCCGGAATGGAAGACTCACCAATAACCTTGATAGGAAATCGAATTAGCCACGTGGAGGAGGATGGTCAGATGGTGCTCCGGTCCCTACATGGTGACATCATGTAGGCATAGAGTATGCATTAGTACGTTTGAATGTACTAAATATATGGGATGCAATGCAATGCAACAATGGATGGACATCATAGGCAAAATGTATAATCGTACCCCATAGATAACATATTAATGAGATGATATGTTCGGCCTTGACTTGTTGGCAACTATGACAACCGGAGACGAATTTGGCAATGTCCTTCTTCATGCCTCCCCACCAATACACATCTCTCAAATCTCTATACATTTTGGTGGAACCGGGGTGGATGGAGTAGGAAGAATTATGAGCCTCCTCAAGAATTTTCTCCCTCAAACCATCAACACAAGGCACACACAACCTACCTTGGTACCTAAGGGTACCATCTCCCCCTTGGGAGAAAACTTCCACCTTGCCCTCTTTCACCAAGGCCTTCAATTCTAACAAGGAAGAGTCAAGATCTTGTTTTTCTATCACCTCGTCAACCAAGGAAGACCTAGCACTATCAACAACGACCACACCACCATTACCAATCTCTTCCAACCTAACCCCCAACCTAGCCAACCGATGCACCTCCCTAGCCATTTCCCTATCACTAATATCAACATGAGCTAGGCTACCCATAGACACCCTACTCAAAGCATCCGCTACCCATAGACACCCTACTCAAAGCATCCGCTACCACATTAGCTTTACCGGGATGATAATGCACACTCATATCATAATCTTTAAGAAATTCTAGCCACCTTCTTTGTCTCAAGTTGAGATCTTTTTGGGTGAAGACATATTGGAGGCTCTTATGATCGGTAAACACATCAACATGTACCCATACAAGTAATGACGCCAAATCTTTAAAGCAAACACCACCGCGGCTAATTCAAGATCATGCGTAGGATAGTTCTTTTCATGCACTTTGAGTTGTCTAGAAGCATAGGCTATCACCTTACCATTTTGCATTAGAACACAACCCAAACCAACTCTAGAAGCATCACAATACACAACAAATCCCTCAAGCCCATCCGGTAGTGACAATATAGGAGCGGACACAAGTTTATCTTTCAAGGTTTGAAAACTCCTTTCGCACTCATCGGTCCACTCAAACTTAGCCTTCTTTTGTGTCAACTTAGTCACGGGAGAAGCAATAGAAGAAAACCCATTCACAAATCTCCGGTAGTAACCCGCTAAGCCCAAGAAGCTCCTAATATCCGACGGGGTCAATGGCCTAGGCCAATTTCTAATCACATCGGTCTTCTTAGGGTCTACCTTAATACCATCCCCCGACACCACATGACCTAGGAAGGCAACCTCCCTCAACCAAAATTCACACTTTTCATACTTGGCATACAACTTCTCCTCTCTCAATCTTTGCAACACCACCCTCAAGTGACCCATATGTTCTTCTTCGCTATGCGAATAGATTAAAATATCATCAATGAAGACCACAACAAAGGAATCAAGGTAGGGTTTAAAGACTCTATTCATTAGGTCCATAAAGATAGCCGGTGCATTGGTTAACCCAAAGGACATGACCACAAATTCATAATGCCCATACCTAGTCCGAAAGGCTGTCTTAGGAATGTCACACTCCCTCACCTTCACTTGATGATACCCAGACCGAAGATCAATCTTAGAGAAGTGGCTAGCCCCTTGCAATTGGTTGAACAAGTCATCAATCCTAGGAAGAGGATATTTATTCTTGACGGTGACCTTATTGAGTTGCCGGTAATTAATACACATCCTAAGGGACCCATCTTTCTTCTTCACAAACAATACCGGTGCACCCCATGGTGATTGGCTAGGCCTAATAAAACCCTTCTCCAACAAGTCCCTCAATTGTTCTTTGAACTCCTTTAACTCCGCCGGGGCCATACTGTAATGGGGAATAGAAATAGGTTGAGTATCGGGGAGGAGGTCTATGCCAAAATCTATTTCCCTTTCGGGAGGAACACCGGGAAGGTCATTAGGAAAGACATCAAGAAATTTATTTACGACCGGAACTGACTCTATAGGAAGGGTTTTGGACTCCACATCTCTAACCCTCACAAGGTGATAGAGACACCCCTTAGAGATCAACTTACGGGCTTTAATGCAAGAGATGAACCTACCCTTGACTACCACATTTTGGCTTTCCCATTCAAGAATGGGTTCACTAGGGAATTGGAACTTGACCCTACGGGTTCTACAATCAATGGAAGCATAGTATGCATGCAACCAATCCATCCCAAGAACAACATCAAAATCGACCATGTTCAACTCAACAAGATCACAAGGCAATATTTTATGCAAGATGCAAATAGGACAATTTCTATAGACCTTCCTAGCAACCATATATGCACCAATAGAAGTAGACACCTTATATGACTCATGCAACAAGTCGGGCTCAACATGAAACTTTTTGGCAACAAAGGGGGTGACAAAAGAAAGAGAGGCACTCGGATCAATTAATGCATATACATCAAAGTCAAAGATTTTCAACATATCAGTAACGACGTCGGGGACTTCATCGACCCCTTGCCTCCCATGCAAAGCATAAAATTGATTGTGCCTTGGGGCACCACCTTGTCGGCCCCCTCTCCCCAAAGGAACCGCATTGGCACCTTGTGGACGGACCTCCTTACCCTTGTTGCGATTCCGAGGACAATCTATTGCCTTGTGCCCCATTTCCCGCAACTATAGCAAGCACCGGTATTTCTCAAGCACGGGCCACCATGACCCTTACCACACTTCGGACATACATCAATAGGTCCCATACCACCAACACCTTGGGCCCTTGGAACATCATTGGCAAACCCCTTATGGGGCGCATGAGAAGACCCTTGGCCTTGATGAAACCGGCCTCCCCTTTGACTTTGGAACTTGCCCTCAAAACGGGCCCTCTTGGCCTCATGACCCCTCCTCTTCCTCAACTTCTCCTCCTCCATTTGTTCGGCATAGACCATCAAGCGGGACAAGTCCATGTCACTAATCAACATTGCGGACCGGCATTCTTTACTCACTAGGTCGGACACACCCATCACGAATTTGTTCATTCTAGATCGTGAGGCGGGCAACCAAGTGTGGAGCATATCTTGAAAGTTGGTTAAACTTGAGGGCATACTCCCTCACACTCATAGACCCTTGTTTTAAATTCATGAACTCCACCAATTTGGCTTCCCTAAGCTCAAGAGGAAAGAATCAATTAAGGAAAGCCGTTTTGAACTCTTCCCAAGGCACCACATAGTTTGCCCCCTTCTCTTTTTTCCATTGATTGTACCATATTTGGGCCACCCCTTTTAGTTGGTAGGCCGCCAACTCCGCCTTATCTTCTGACCTCATGCCCATGATAGCTAATATCTTGTGGACTTCATTAATGAACTCTTGAGGGTCTTTATCTAACTTAGACCCATAGAATTCCGGGGGATTCATCCGCACGAAGTCTCTCACCCGAGATGCCGGGGTAGGAGCCTGAGGAGCTTGGGCCCCGTGGTTGGCTTGATTAGCCATAGCTTGAGCAAATAAAGTAAGGGCATCCCGAAGATCCCCATTGGTCGGTTGTTCCTCGGGTGCGCGGGCTCGTCTTCCTCTTGTATTAGGCATGATCTAGCATAGCAAAGAACAACCGTTAGGGGAAAAAACTTAATTCAACTCTATCGCACGACTTAGAACATGAAGAAGGGAAATATTTCCTGAAACGTCCCATAGCCTCCTACTCATAATTGTGGTGCACAACACAACCATGAATCGGACTCTAATCAACGCGGTGTGTTAGACTCCGAGGATCTATCAACCTAGTGCTCTGATACCAAGTTTGTCACGACCCAAGCCTAGGGCTTAGACGTGACCGGCGAATGGGGAACCCGAGGGAACCCCAAACAAGCCTCATAGCATATCATTACACATCCTTGGTCGCAAAAGCAATTAAAATGACCATAAGCAATAAGCATAATCAAGGGGAAATCGGGACTAAGGGAGCAAAAAAAAAAGAAAAGGAATGTTACATAAATACCATAGATGAGTCAAGCTCAAGCATAATACACAACTTGTCCAACACCACCTCTAAACATTAATACTTAGCGGGGGCCGAGACAAACTACCGGGCTCACCCTCATAGTCAAAACATAACTAAAAAGAAAAAAAAGTCTTATACATAGCAAAAGATCATGAGCAACATCCCCGGAATGGAGGACTCACCAATAACCTTGATAGGAAATCAAATTAGCCACGTGGAGGAGGATGGTCAGATGGTGCTCCGGTCCCTACATGGTGACATCATGTAGGCATAGAGTATGCATTAGTACGTTTGAATGTACTAAGTATATGGGATGCAATGCAATGCAACAATGGATGGACATCATAGGCAAAATGCATAATCGTACCCGATAGATAACATATTAATGAGATGATATGTATAATGATGCTTATATAAAAATCATATTTAGTAGGGCATAGTAGATGTGTAGTGAGTGACCATCAATATAGTATTTCCAAGGCCTACCACCCCCTTGGAGAGGCGAAAGAGGTACAAACCCTCAATGTGGTTACTGGGCCTACCACCCCCCGAGCTAGGGACCAAGGTACAAACCCCTCGATATGGTTATACGGGCCTACTACCCCCCGTACTAGGCAACCAAGGTACAAACCCCTCGATATGGTTATACGGGCCTACTACCCCCCGTACTAGGCAACCAAGGTACCAGCCCCTTGATACAGTTACCCGGGCCTACAACCCCCCGAGCTAGGCTTGGTCGACTCACACACTATATAGAGAAAATCATATACATGTATCCATTTCAATACTTATATAATCATCCGACTCATAGGACGTACATTGGACCTTCCATTTCATAAGAATTCTATAAATGATATTTTATCAAACATATGGTGGGCTACTTGTTCATGTAAATGAAATCATGTGTTTCAAGAGTACTAAGTCCAACCAATTTCAAAATCCATATAAAACAGCCCACCAACAACATACATATATATATACATATATAACAACCTTCATAATTTGATCATGGAGGCATGAAAATCATAAACATCACATAATAATACCATTTCATGAAAATATGCAAGATAGACCTTAATAGGGTGTGTAGTAGTGATTTCATAATTCAAGAGTTCATAAATGATCATAAGGACCCATAAACTTGAAGTAAAATAGAGGATAAATGGTTGGACTTGTGAAAAGGAAGGTTTCCACAATCAACCCACATACCTCAACTTTGGAGAATTCTTGATGAAGATTGGAATGGAGAATTGCTTGAGATTGAATCTTGAATCCGAAATTAAAGCTTTGGATTCTTGAATTTGGTGGATGATCTTGGTGGAATTTTTGGAGAGGGCTTAGAGAGTGTTCTTTGATGTTTTGAAGTTAAATGACTAAGTATGGATATGTCCCCTTTAAAGTTGACCCTCAAAATCGCATTTTTTGCGATTTTTGAATTTTGATACGGTTGCTCTAAAATTCGGGTTAGACCCATTTCCCACTCAATTTGACCTCCTAAATAAGAATATGAAGTCGAATTTCCGAAATGATGCACGGATTTTGAGATATATGGAAATTACAATTTTAGGTGTTTCCGAAGCACATTTTCGGACATTTTTGAGGTCGTTTCATAGCAAAAAGACGAGAACTAAGACATAGGCAAAATAGACTTAGCAGTAATATATTTGGATGTCTTTGTAAAAAATCTATAATAGCATAGAGATAAACTATTTATTATCTAGAAATACAAATAGAAAGTTTAGAATATAAACTTAAACACAATCTATAAATGAATAAGGAAGAATACGCAATAGATGAAAAACATATGAAAACTATGATGGATTAAAATAAAGATAATATTTTCTAATTTATGAAGAAGATATAAGAAAATAGGTGACAATATAAGTTTAATGTTAGAAAAAGAAACAGTAAAACTAGAAGATAGTCTAACTGTTATGATAAGAGTAACAAAAGAAAATGAAGAAATAGAAAAAATAAAACAACAAGCAAAAAAGAAAGTACAACAATTAGAAGAAGTAAAAAATACTAAAATAATAGAATTAGAAAAAGAGCTGGCAATGTTAAAAGAAATGTATGAAACTAAACAAAGAGAAAAAGAACAAAAAACAAAATTAACAAATGAGATAATTAAATTTAAAGAAAAATTACAACTAGAAGATGAATTAGAAGAAAAAGAGGAAAATAACCAAGATAATCTACCTGAAATAAAAATTAATGAAATAAACAACAATGATATAGAACAACATTCGAAAACAAGCGAAACATATACAGAACTTTTAGCAAACATAGATAATACAAAGAATTTAGAAATAAATACAGGAGACGTAGACATGGATGAAAAACCTATCACATCAGGAGTAAAAACCCCAAAAAATTTAAATCCAAAATATTATAATGAAAACTATGACAAATATGATAGAGAAAAATTTATATGGGATAAAAGATTAAATAAAAAATGGACACCTAAACCAATAACTGAACGACATAATTTTTTAGATTTAGACTGTGTAGCAGATATAAATAAAACAATTCAATTATGGATAGGATATATATCAAAACAATTAATAGATAACAAAATAGTAATAACAGAAACACCAGGATATATAGAAAGAACACTTATAGGAACAGTAAAATTATGGCTACAAAATTTATCAGATGAAAGTTTACAAACTCTAAGAAGTAATAAAAATTTGATGGTGGAATAGCTACTACAACTATGGAAAAACTATAAAAATACAAAATAGCTATAAGAAATGAATCTAATAGTATGACAACAGAAGTAGAAGAACAAAATAAAGAAAAAATCATAAATCGGAATCTAATGACAAAATTAGCAATATATAATATGTGTTACATAGATGAATATACATGTGCATTTAAAGAATACTATTATAAAGGAACATATAGCACAGAAGAAAGTAAAGAAATAAGAAAATTATATTTTACAAAATTACCAGAACCTTTTAATTCAAAAATAATAAAAAGTCGGAATGAAGCGAACTACCGAGATACCTTAAGAGCTAGAATGAAATTCTTGCAACGATGGTTTATGGAACTATGTGAAAAACATAAAGAAGAAATAGAAATAGAAAAATATTAGTAAAAACTTGGCATGTTGCAAAAAAATAAAACAACACCTCAATTTGGTTGTACGGATATGTATTATAAAAATAGAAAGAAATATAATAAAAAATATAGATCAAAATATAAATATAAAAAACCAAGAAGAAGATACTATGTAAAAAACTACAAAACCAAAAGACCAAAAAAGAAAACTAACGGAATGTACTTGTTATAATTGTGGAAAATTAGGACACATAGCTAGAGATTGTAAATTACCTAAATATCCAAAGAAAAAACAAATATTAGAAATAATAATAGACAATGAAAAATATACGCAAATAGAATACGTAAATTATGAATTAGAAAGTGAAGATAGCACATATGAATTATCAGAAAATGAAACAGAGGAAATGGGAAATAATTCATTAATAGAATCTGATAATGAACACTACATAAATGACTGAGACAGATATACAAATAATAACTAAAGAAAAATATCAACATAATGAATCGGCAGAACAAAAAATAATATTTGATAATAATATATTTGAACAAATAAAAGGAAAAGAATTAGATCTCAGCGTAGCAAAAATATTCAAAATACCAACAAAAAGAACCTGGTTTAAACGACAAAAAGAAGAATATTATGTAGTAAGTCAAAGAGAACGTATCATAGATTGCAAATACACCAAAGGAAAAGCTAAAATATCAATAATAAACAAACGAATAATAAATAAAGAAATACAAGATATTAAGGCTAAAAATCCAATTAAATATGTACATTTAGGAGGAACGGAAATATTAATAAAAGAATGTTTTAGAGTAGGAATAGATACACCCATAGAAATATACTTAGCAGATGATATGATCATACAACCTATAGAAAAAAGTATAATAAGTGCAGTAAAAGGTAACCTCATGTACCAAAAATTTAAAATTTATAATAAGTGCTAACTACTCAGTAGCAATAAATGACAAGAATATAGATAAATCATTAGTATTATATTGGAAAATGTCAGGAATAGAACTAGCTCCGGGAAGTAAAATATTTACAGCTAGATGTAAAAACTTATATGTTTTAACGAAAAAACATAAAATAACAGCAAAAAATAAAATAGATAAAATAAAAGTAGAAGATCCATTTGAAAGGATAGTTACAGTCATAGATAATAATGATTATAGTTATAATGAAATTGATATAGAAGAAGATTTAGAAATAGTAAAAGAAAGACTAAGTACATCGAAAAGAATAAACAATGAGATACCCCAAATATCATAAAAAATGAGTACCTCAAAAGGAAGAAATAAAACCACATCATTACTACATAACGAGAATAATGGAACAACAAAAATACTTAATATTAATAAATACAGGACTAGAAGAAAACTATATTAGAAGAGAATTAGTCACGGAAGATGAAATAATAACTACTGAACAATCATGCCCCGAACTACCAAAATCATTAATGTATACCGAAGAAACTACACAAAAGGAAATAATCATTGGAGGCGTACCAATAGTAATAAAATTTAAAATATATCAAGGAGATGAAAATATCACTTTAGGAATAAAATGGCTAGAACAAGTAAAACCATATAATCTAGAAGACAAACAGTTAATAATAAATTATGAAAATAAAAGAGTAATACTAAAAAGGACTTTAGTATGATAAAAATATAAAAATATATATACTTGCAAAGATAATAATAGAAGAATATTACAACAGATATTATACACCAATGATAGATACGGGAGCAGAAACTAATATATGTAAATACAATTGTTTACCAAAAGATAAGTGGAAAAAGTTAAAAACACTGATAGTAGTAACAGGATTTAATAATGAAGGAAACATGATCACATACAAGGCAAAAAATATAAAAATACAAATATGGAATAAGATATTAACTATAAAAAAATATATAACTTTGAATTGACTACAAAAGATATGCTATTAGGAATGCCATTTTTAAAAAAATTATACCCACATAAAATAACAAAAACACACTGGTGGTTTACAACACCATGTAAACAAAAAATAGGAGCAAAAAGAGTAAATAACAAAAAACGAAAAAACGACAGAATGGATAAAAGGAAGTGAAAAAATTACACAATAATTAAGAAAATATAAAAGAAGAAGACCCTAAATAGAATTAATTATATTCGCTATAGATAAAGTAAAAATAATCCAAGATAAGTTAGAATTATTATATAGTGAAGATCCTTTAAAAGGATGGGAAAAACATAAAACAAAAGTAAACATTGAGCTTATTGATAATAATAGTATAATAACCCAAAAACCATTAAAGTATAATTTTAATGATTTAACAGAATTTAAGATACACATAATTGAATTACTAGGAAAAGGATATATACAAGAAAGCAATAGTAAACATACAAGCCCAACAATTATAGTAAATAAACATAGTGAACAAAAAAGAGGAAAAGTAGAATGATTATTGATTATAGAAATTTAAATGCAAAAACTAAAACATATAATTACCCAATACCAAATAAAATATTAAAGATAAGACAAATACAAGGATATAATTACTTTAGTAAATTTGACTGCAAGTCAGGATTTTACCACTTAAAGTTAGAAGAAGAATCTAAAAAACTTACAACATTTACAGTACCACAAGGATTCTATGAATGGAACGTATTACCATTTGGTTATAAAAATGCACCAGGTAGATATCAACACTTTATGGATAACTATTTTAAACAACTAGAAAATTGTGTAGTATATATTGATGATATATTACCATATTCCAAAACACAAGATGAACATATAAAATTATTAGAAAAATTTATACATATTATAGAATATTCAGGCATAAGTCTAAGTAAAAAGAAAGCAGACATAATGAAAAAGTAAATAGAATTCTTAGGAATACAAATAGATAAAAATGGAATAAAAATGCAAACACACATAGTACAAAAAATAATTAACTCAAATGAACAGCTAGATACGAAAAAGAAATTACAATCATTTCTAGGACTAGTAAATCAAGTAAGAGAATATATACCAAAATTAGCAGAGAATTTAAAACCATTACAACAAAAATTAAAGAAAGATATAGAATACTTGTTTGATAAAAAAGACCAAATACAAATACAAAAGGTAAAATTATTATGTAAAAACTTACCTAAACTATACTTTCCAGATGAAAAGAATAATTTTCTTATATAATAGAATCAAATGTGAGTGGAAAAAAGTTATGGAGGAATATTAAAATACAGGTATGATGGCAATACGATAGAACATCATTGTAGGTATTATTTAGGAACATTTAATAATACAAAAATAAAATAGGAAATAAATAGAAAAGAATTATATTCAGTATATAAGTGTTTATTATCATTTGAACCATATATTGTATATAACAAATTCATTATAAGAACAAATAATACACAAGTAAAATGGTGGCTAACAAGAAAAATACAAGATTCGTAACAACAAAAGAAATAAGGAGATTGATATTAAATATATTAAATTTTACATTTACAATTGAAGTAATAAAAAATGATAAGAATGTTATTGCAGATTACCTATCATGACAAAGCTACTCAGACTGAGACTGAGGAAGAAGATACAATTGAAAAGATACTCAAAGCTATTACTACACTTTGTACAAAAGTGGATAGTATGGACAACGAGATACAAAAACTAAAGACTAATGAAGATAATCTGAAGTCTAAAGCTAGTCAGCAGCATGACTATAAAAATGCGGAGCTACGTTGATTGGAAGACGAAAAAAACCCAGAGCTAAAAGGAGACGATGGGAAACTCCTTAAAACCCATAATGTTTGTTTAAATACAGCTGCAGGTACAAGCAAACAAGTTAGAGATAAATAACATAAAAATGCGAACTTAACCAGCTATTCGAAAAACCATTTACCCAAAGGACACCTAGACATATGTTCATAGAACCACAAATATCTACATACGCAGATAGTTTGCAAAAAAAAATATGATAAAAAGACATATAACTACATCACACGAACCTATATAGAAAATATACACAAAATTCAAACTTATTTAAACCTTAACCCCAGATCAACTACAAAAGAACCAAATCAAGATTATTTGACACAAAAGTTACAAGGATAAAACAAGTTAATTGCAAGGCCAACAACTAACACTAATTTAGTAAGAATATGTTACAACTATAGACTGTTAAATATCGTATACACATATGACGGAGAAGAAGTTAGTGGAATACCAAAACTACACAAGGCATTCGTCACATACAAAAGAGTTACAAAAGGAAATTTATTTTATATAAAATTCTATACAAGACCAATGAGATATTATACGAGGAAATAAAACCTCCAATACAAGTTATCAAGATAGGACTAACTAAAGACATGATTATACCCGAGGACATCGGACAACAAGAAGAGATATGCAAAATAGAGATACCAAGTTTTTATGCCAACAAAAGAATAATTGGTATATCAACTATTATACAAGAATTAGCAAATAATTATTTAAATGGAAATGCTATATGGAGTTATTACTCGAGAGATTAATTAATAATATATTCAAATTCAAGAGAACTACGAAGAATAGATACGGATGAAGTCCAGCGATGGATTTTATCATTATTAAAACTAGAGGAACGACCCACGACAAGAGCACTAAAAACATGATTTATTTCAACAGAGTTATTAACCAGATATTGCAAACTAATTGGACACAAATACCCTGATCACATATGTTCAAAATGTAACGGTGAAGATAACATAATTCCAGATGTCAAGTTAGAGTGAAAGAAGACGATCAAGATGCAGACAAGACAAGATAAGATATGGACAAGATAAAAAAAAAAAATAAGTCTTTGACTAATTGTGTAAAGTAATGTGACAATGTAAAATAATAGGTGTATATGTGTAAGGATAAGGTAAAATAGTAGGACAAGTGTAAAGTAGGTGTGGAGTGTTATGGGGTGTCATAAGATGTATAGTATGGTGTGTCATAAAGTAGGTGTAAAAAGTTGTAAAAAGTCATATGTGTCATAAAATAAGTGTAAAAAAGTCATTAGGAACACGTGTAGTATTGTGCAGATTTTCCTTTCTATATAAAGGAAGGCAATGCCTAATATATAAAACGCTCCTTGCAAAAACTCTTTCAAGATACTAAATACTTAAAAGTTAATGGATAAATCTGAAATCCAATCGGATATTTCAGATAGCATGGCTAAGCAAGAAACAAAGGTATATTGTTCAAACAATATGCAGAACTAATTTCATATATTTCTGAATATCATATATATGATTGAATAAATTTATGTTAGTTATTATGTATTATAATTATTTGAATCATGATTTCTAGTTTATTGGCACACTGGAAACAAGGAGAAAACTTCTATACTATGCCATCCTAATGTTGAACCCGGTATGCGAGGAAGCCGTTTAGGGGAGTAAACAAAGTTGAGGCGCTGATAAGAAGGAAGTATCCGCTAAAGTACGATGCTAGTAGTGACAGGAGAACATGATAAAGATAATCTAGTTCATAATGATCTAATATGAATTTAATCAATTATGAATATTATAAGAAGGAATAATTTGAAATTAAAAAACTGCATTATAAAGGACATGACTACATACGTTCATGATGAAATGATAAAAACTATGAAACCTTAATCTTGTATATACTTAAAGATATAAAAATAATTGAATTAAGAAGAATTATATGGGAAAAATATTTAATGATAACGAATCAGAAGATATATTAAATCAACAATGGTATGAAATAGACCTACATGATTTAGACTCCGAAAGAATAGAATGGTATGACTTAGAAATAAATTCAGATTAAAATGAACTATGAATATTTACAATATTGGATAGAATCTATGAAAGATATAAAACTATTAGAACAATTAATGGAGGAAAATTTATATATGTATCAAAGAACCCAAGATATATTATATCTAGAACATACCATAAATAATATTAATGAAATATTCAGATTAAAACAACTATCGGAAGAATATTACAATAAATATTATTACATTTTACCATGAATTCCACACCCCAGAAAAATGGTATATTATAATAAAATCTTTAAAATAAATTACTCACCCACCGCACTACCTACCACACCACCTACCACACTACCACTTCCATGAATTCACCATCTACCAGTTCCGCACCGAAAATTCCTTTGAGGGTTATCTATCAGAAAAGGAAATTCTAAGGTTAAGATACTTAACCAAGTAAACTAGCATGTTCAAAATGGAAGATAATTAACATATGCTACCATGGACAACAAGCATAAAATCATCATGATTAAAGACAAACAAATTGTTTAGAGAAAATAAAGGGGTAATCTTGATGTACCCATTCACTTAATCTACCTCTTAGGCAAGTAACAAGTATTAGCAATTTAAACATGTAAAAATAACTCACATATTTATTTCCACAAGGATGGTAAAATGGGAACCTAAACCTTAAGAAGGTATAACCATTTAGCATTTATTAATAATAGTCGAGGCCCTTTGTTTTAGATTAGACCTCATTTCAAATTCAAAGATCTTTTCTACAAGTCATATACAACTACAACAATCAGCAATACTTACAAATAAAGTGTCTATTTTAGTTCAAGAAAACTGAATATTTGATTAAAAAAAGTATCAATCGATTAGAATATGAATGAAGCAAAATTTAGGATGAAATATGCCTAATTAAACAGAGTTAAATTCAAACTCATAATGAGATATTTTTATCAATAAATATTGAGTCTAATGATGAAAGACCTTAACTCAACAAATCATGTTATAACATTCATATATTAGTGACTACAATAGCTTAAGCAGAGAAAGACTAGAAAAATTCAAACTTCTTGAAGCTCAAACACACATGAAATATATCTATTTTACGCCAAAAAATTAGAAGGACTTTAAACAAACAATAACATGAATGCAAAAATTGAAACACAAATTCAGAAATATATCTATTATAAGCAATCGAAGTAAAATAAAATAAAAGAGGAAAGGAGCTAATTACCTATTGTGGAGAAGTAACTGGGACGACGACCTACTATCTTCTTCCCCCTCTAACCACAATCAAAGTTAGGAAACCTCAGAATTCATAGGCCGAACCATCGTGGGTTCATTTCACGCAAGAGCACTGCTCTCACAACTAAAAATCCCCAAATATTGTCCTTCAATTAGTGAATATCGGTGGTTATTTTATATTTAACTTTTATAAAAAATTAGTCCTTACAACGGTGTGGGACAGATAATTTTTTGAAAGAAAAAATTATGTGGGGAATATATTAAGACCAAAATTACAACTAGTACCTATATATTCTATAGATGTTTACTTATAATAACGGATAAGTACTATAAATACTTGAATCTGATTAATAGATATATACAATTTATTATTCGCACCTATCTCTACTTTTATACATAATGGTAAAAGTTTTTTTTTTTTAATCTTTCTTCCTTTTTCTTTTGAATTCTAATGTGTCGACATCGGATGGTACATTTGATACTTTTTAACTATGAATAATTGTTAGTTCTTAAATAACAATAGTGTCTTTTCATAGTTTTTCTGTTGTGTTAGACAAGAAATCAGTCAAGTAGAGAAAGAGAGCAAACTGAAACTAGTGAAGCCAAGAGAGGGATCTGATGGCAAGCCCAATGGACTGTCATACCTATGAAAGGCCACTAGGTAAAGCATCACACTTGCAGAGAAATCCCAAAGTTCCGAAGTTTAGATGATGGAAAAGATGATATACCATAAATCCAATTATGGGTTGTCAGTCCAAGCATCACACCTGCATAGTTGAGTCTACTTTTTGAAGTTTAGGAGTTGATGGGTTTTTGTAACACATGGAATAGAGAAGGATAGAAAAGGGAAAAGAAGGCAAGTCACCAGCCCAAAGCTAGGTCATGGGACCTCCCTGGAGCCCTTGACGGGCTGTGAAGGGGACCACAACCTTTTATGGGGCATTTGAAAGCTTGCTAGAGCTACCAGGGCCAGCGATCCTCCCACAGAGGCCTAGACGGCATGTGGTAAGGTTGACGGGCCATCATAGGGGTTGTCAATTGACCTACCATGAAGGGGTTCCTCTCTGCGGTACCTTTGATAAGTCGTCAAAGTTGTCGTGGTAGTGGGACATTGAAGACCCTCAGTCATGGGCCTCTTCACGACCCAGTTCACGGACCGTAGAACCCTTGACAGATTGTGAAGGCCATCGTGAGGTAGGTCCATTAGCTTTTTACTCACGGTCTTTTGGGTCTTTTCTAAATTGTTTTAATTCAATATCATGTAATTTTACCATTAACCCAAAGTCCTATATAAAATATTTTACCCCCCAAAATAACCCATTTAATTTATTTTTTGAATTTATCAAAGAGAAGAACAAGTTCATCTTCCCCAAAAAATTTCTCTTTCTAAAAGAAGAAAAAGGATTCAACCTAGGGTTTCGAGATCAAGTCTCTAATTCACCATTGCTCATGGGTTTTGAGTACTAAGGTATGATAGTCTTCATCTATGGAGCCCTCTTTTCCATAGAATTCCTAAATTCCCCAATTTTGAATTGTGAAATTCCCAATGGAAATTAGAGTTGTCTTCTATGTTATGGGTTCCTTTCAATATTGATTTATTTGATTGTTTTATTAAGTATGAAGCAAGAATTGAGATAATCTCACGATTTTAAAATGAATCCCTAGGAACCCATACATACCTCATGTTTTCTAATTTAAGATAATAATGTGGGATTTTAGCCGTGATAGAAGAAGTTTATGAAAATATTCATGTTCTTTATCAAAGTGACGAAAATGAGTATTGTGAAAGGATTGCGTTAAGATAAGATGCTTTGAATGTAAAACTTATATTTTGTTGTTATTGTTGTGAAAGGATTGCTCACATAATACTCAATACATGCATGTGAAAGGATTTTCTCACATAAGGATTCTTAAGGGTTGAAAGGTTTTCTCAATTAACTTAGAATAAAATTTAGGAGCTATTCTAAAGAAAATTAGATTGGATTGGTGATTTGAAGTGCCTTCCATGAAAGATAAGTCAATTAAAGAATTATGACAATTTCGTGGGATTTATGCTTAGAACCGAGAGGATATTGAGATGGAAGCTTTCCCATAGCTTGAGGTCAGGTTTCTAGTAGCAATATCCTTATCCCTTACCTATCTCGCCACCATAGCATCTTGTTCTTAGATAAACATGATTGCCTTAGATAGACATTATCTAGTGGATCCACATAAGCAAGAAGTTGAGGTTCTTGTCTTGCCAAGTGAGAACACCCATTTTCCGTGTGGAGCAAACACCGTATTCCATGTTATAGCTAACATGGTCTCTATGTCGGTTAAGGATAATTCTCACACCAAAGAAGAACTAAGGTTACTTAAAGAAGTATTTACCAAGTGTTCAAAATAGAAGATTTACTTGCATTTGACCATGACTATTATGATGTTTTCTAACCTTTTTCTTATGAATTTTACTTTGCCTTTGCATGAGAATGAAAAGGTCCTTTTTAGAATTATTTATATCTCTATGCATTTTTGTTGTGCTTGGTAGATATTTGTACTAACACAAACTCTTGCCTACATTTTTTTCTCCAATGAAGGGTCCAACGTTATAGATTCTCATCCCTGTGGCTAGCAGTCCCCTTGATCATACTTAGTAGTGATAAGTTCTCATATTTTGTGGACTGAACCTTTTATCACTTTCTGTCTTTACTTTTAGACATTGTACATGATGTCAGGGTTACGTCTTAGTCACTCTTGATGTAATTGATGACTATTGAGACTATATAGACTTCCATTTCATTATATAAACTATTTCTGATATGACTTCTGTTTTAAATTTCTTGATTTTCTATTATCTTGTTTATGCATGTTAAGTGGCTTGCATAGGGACTCTCGGGGTCCTATAGGCCATCTTACTCTTAGGGTGTACCTTGGGTCGTGAAAACATAGTTTTCTGAGTACAAGGTTTAGAAATGTCCTAGTATGTCCCATAAGCCATGTCAAGTAGTGTCTTGTTCATAAGTGTGAAGCGCGCCATATTTATGAATAAGAAGTTATAAGATGATTAGGAAATTTCACTTTTTTCATTACTCTAAGTCATGCAATAGAGTGTAACTCTATAAGTCCTTTGTCCAAGAGCTTATGTTAGGAGAATGCGAACAAGAACATGGAACAAGAAGTTCCTCTTCAATCTTCTCCGGCTCCGATTGGTCCTTTGGCCGAGCAAGTGACCAATGCAGAATTTAGAGCTGCTCTTTAGATATTGACTCAAGCTATGACGGCTCATGTCAATAGAGAGGTTGTGGTCTCTATGAACCCAAATGTGGGTACTGTGGCATCGAGAGTGAGGGATTTCTCTAGGAGGAATCCTTCGAAATTTCATTGTTCTAAGTTTGAGGAAGATCCTCAAGACTTCATTGATGAGGTATATAAGGTGTTGATGATTATGGGAGTGATGCCAGTGAAAAAAGGTGGAATTGGCCGCTTACCAACTTAAGGGTGTTGCTTATATTTGGGTCAACCAATGAAAAGAAAGGAGGGCGGTTTATAGGGTCCTCTCAATTAGGAAAAGTTTAAGGTTGCTTTCCATGATAGGTTCTTTCCCTTGAGATGAGGGAGGAAAAGGTGCTTGAATTTATCAACCTTTGTCATGAAAACATGAGTGTGAAAGAATATGCTTTAAAGTTCAAAAAATTTCCTAGGTATGCTCCTACTGTGATTGTCGATACTAGGGCAAGGTTGAGTAAGTTTGTTTCAGATGTGTCTGAGATGGTGGTTAAGGAATGTCATGCTGCCATGCTTATCGATGATATGGATATTTCTCATCGTATGGTTCGTGCTCCATAAATAGAAGAGGAGAAACTTAAGAAAAGGTTTAGGGAGGTTAAGAGACAGGAACCGATGGTGGTGACTTTTCACATTTGAGGTCCGATGGACATGGTCGTTCTAAGTTCCGACAAAGGTTTTATGGTCAAGGTTCCTCCAATGCTCCTTCAAGATTCAACAAGGATAGGGTTTCTAACCCTAAACCTCAAGGAGGAAATGGTGGTGGATCGTCATTGTCTACTTGTGCCAAGTGTGGAAGGAAGCATGAGGGCAAATGCTTAGCTGATATTGATGGTTTCTATGGTTGTGGTAAGAGTGACCATAAGATAAGGGATTCTCCAACACTTATAGCTAAGGGGAGAGAAGGTAGGTATGATCCGCCTAGTAGTTCAGGTTCAAGTTCTCCAAAGAAAAAAGATTTTATGCACTCTAGACTCGCCAAGAGAAAGAGGGTTCTCCCGATGTGGTTACTAGTATGTTGAAAGTCTTTAATCTTTATGTTTATGCTTTGCTTGATCCCGGTGCTACTTGTCTTTTGTGACGCCATATGTGGCTATGAGGTTTGATATTCTTTCGGATGTGTTGTTTGATTAGTTTTTTGTCTCTACTCCTATCGGTGAATCTATTGTGGCTAAGAGAGTCTAGACAAATCATCCTATTTCCTTACCCCATTTATGTGATACTTGGTGTGGATTGGTTACATTCTTGTTATACTTCTATTGATTGTAGAACCAAAGTGGTCAAGTTTCAATTTTCAAATAAGCCGATCCTAGAGTGGAAAGGGGGAAATTCTATGCCGAAAGGTCGATTTGTTTCTTGTATTAAAGATAGAAAGATTATTTCTAAGGGTTCCATGTACAATATAGTTAGGGTGAGAAATATAGATTTATAAACCCCTACTGTCGAGTCGGACTCTATTGTAAATGAGTTTCCAAAAGTGTTTTCAGATGATCTACTCGGTATTCCTCCCGAAAGGGAAATAGACTTCGGTATTGACCTTCTCCCAAATATGCAACTTCTCTCTATTCTTCCTTGAGGAATGGCTCAAGAAGAACTTAAGGAATTGAAAGAGCAATTGAAGGATTTGTTGGATAAGGGTTTCATCCGACCGAGTATCTCTCCTTGGGGTGCTCCAATTTTGTTTGTTAGAAAGAAAGATGGTTCCCCTCGTATGTGTATTGACTATCCTCATTTGAACAAGGTGACCATTAATAATAAGTATCATCTCCCAAGGATAGATGATTTTTTTGACCAACTACAAGGATCAAGTTACTTCTCTAAGATTGACCTTTGGTCAGGTTATCACTAATTGGGGGTAAAGGTAGATGATATACCGAAAACAACATTTCGAACTCGCTATGACCATTATGAGTTTTTGGTGATGTCTTTTGGCTTGACTAATTCTCTAGACACTTTTATGGACATGATGAATAAGGTGTATAAGAAATACCTCGACATGTTTATGATTGTGTTCATTGATGATATATTGATTTTTTGAAGGAGTGAAGACGAGCATACCAATCATTTGAGGATTGTGTTGCAAATCCTCAAGGACCAACAACTCTTTGCAAAATTTAATAAATGTGAATTTTTTTGAAGACCATGGATTTCCTTTGTCACATTATTTCCAGAAAGGGTATTGAGTTAGATCCTAAGAAGACGGAGTGCAATAAAGAGTTGGCTTAGACCTTTGTCCCCTCCGCACATTAGAAATTTCTTTGGTTTAGCTAGTTACTATAGAAGGTTTGTGGAAGGGTTTTCATCGATTGCCTCTCCATTGACAGCATTGATTCAATAGAAAGCCAAGTTCTTATGGTCAGAATCTTGTGAGAAGAGTTTTCAAGAATTTAAAAGATAGACTTACTTCTGCTGAGGTGTTGACTTTACTAGAAGGGACTGATGGGTTTGTTGTTTATTGTGATGCTTCAAGGATTAGGTTGGCATGTGTACTTATGAAAAATGGGAAAGTCATTGCCTGCCTCAAAGAAAGTTAAGGTGCACAAACAAAACTATCCTACCCATGATATAGAACTAGCGGCAGTTGTGTTTGCTTTGAAAATTTTGAGGCATTACTTGTATGGTGTTCATGTCGATGTCTTTACTGACCACAAGAGTTTGCAGTATGTGTGTAATGAAAAAGATCTAAATCTTCACCAAATAAGGTGGCTTTAATTACTAAGGGATTATAATATGAGTGTTCTATATCACCCCAGTCAAACAAATGTGGCGACAGATGCCCTTAATCGATTATCGATAGGTAGTGTTGCTCATATAGAAGAGAGTAAGAATGAGTTGGTTGGAGATGTTCATAGATTAGCCCGGATGGGTGTTCGATTGGTAGACTCCACCAAGGGTGGTGTTATGGTTCAAGATTGTTCAGAATCGTCTTTTCTAGCAGATAAGAAAGCCAAGCAAGGTCTTGATCCAACTTTGATTGAATTAAAGGAAGCAGTGCTTAAAAAGTCAATAGAGGCTTTCTCACAAGAGGGAGATGGTGTGCTTTGTTATCAAGGTCATTTGTTTATTCCTAATGTATATGACTTGAGAGATCAAATTATAACAGAAGCCCATAGTTCTAGATATTCCATTCACCCCGAATCTGTAACACCCCAGAAATTTCGTAGGTTGAACTAGAGCCTAAACGTAGTATCAATGAGGTATAAAATGAATTTCACTAAATTAGTAGACCGTCTAGGTGTGCTATGGTGGTCTATGAGTTAAGGCCTAAGGGAGGAGTGCCAAACAAAAGGGGCAAGCCAAGGCCTAAGGCCAAGGCTACCCTAAATTTGGAGCGACTGCCTCAAACTCCACGGCCATCACCACGGCTCGTTCTCATGACCACGGACCATGGGAGGCTTCGTGGAGTTTCCTTGGTTGTGGGAGAGGGACCTCCAAGTGTCCTAGACACTGCTTCACCCTTCACGAGAGGGACCATGAGTCGTGGTCCACTTCACGGCTCGTGAAGGTGGGCGTAGAGCTCCCTCAGCTTTTAGGGAGTTTGGGGTTGTTAAGGTAGCTACTACCCAAGGCACCACGGGCACCACTATGGGCAGTGGTGCACTTGACGAGGGAGAGGGGTGGCTCATGAACATCACTTGGCACCAAGGCTTGGAAGCCTTGCCTCCATAAGGCCAAGTTATGACCAAGGCCATCACCACAAACTATGGTCATGACCACGGATCATGGTAGGCTCCGTGGTCTTGCCTTGTCCAAGTGCTGGCTTATGCACGAAAGGGGAGCTACTACCTCCAACACCATGGGCAGCACCACGGCCCGTGGTGCACTTTCACGGTCCATGAATATTGGCCGTGGTCCTTGATGGGAACCATTTAAGTGAGGAGGTTTGAGACTTTTCCTTTTAAGTCCTATTTAAGTAGGGGTATTTTGGGTATTTTAGAGGTTCATTATATATTGGTTTTTAAGTCTAAATTCATGGGTTTTGGTCATTTATACTCACACCCAATAGAAATCAAAACTCTCCCACTTCTGTCTAAACCCTCTCTCTAAAAACCTTACAAGAAGAAGAATACATTGGAGCTAGGGTTTCAAGGTTCTTTCTCAAATTGCTTGGAGTTTCTCCATTAATTCTCAAGGAATCAACTAAGGTATGGTTTCTTATCACTCTTGGGATTCCTTTCCCCAAGAGGCCCCTTCAAGACGAATTTCAAAACCTCCAATTTCTAGGTTTCAATCCAAAAACGTGGGTCTTCTTTCTAAAAGTGAAATTGATGTTATAAACTGAATTTGATTGATGTTATATGAACAATTATGGATTAATTTATGTTGTATTGATGGTTTCTTGAAGAATTCCCCATAAGACCCATGTTTCTTCTTCTTTTCCTAATTCTAACCCTAGTTTGTGTCGTATATTAATTGAAGGCTATGAATTGAATGTGATGTTATGTAATTCATGTTTGTATGATGATTCTACCCTAGGTTATGTATAATTTATAGGAAATTAGGGTTGAGTCTTTGAATGAAGCCTTGAAGGCTATGAAGGGAATATGTCAATTGTTTATATTGATGTTGATTATGTTATTACTTCATGAATTACCTTGTATTATGTATTGGTTATGAATCATTTGGTAATTGAAGTATTGTCCCATGAAGGGCAAGAAGGTGTGAAGGTTAGTTCTTCTTTGAACTCAAGTATGGAAGGTGAATTACTTAGATTGAAATGACGCTATACCTAATGTGTTGTTGTGGTGTTGATGACCTAGTTTCCTCATCCTTAACCCTCTACACTTGAATTAGATATGAAGTATGTATATATGCTATGGTATGATTGCTATATGATTGAAAGGTTGTGCTCATGATTTTAGTGTAATGTAAAGTGAAAGGTTTACTCACTTGCTAAGTGTTTCTAAAGTGAAAGGATTGTTACTCACTTATGAACACATATGAGCTATTATGGTAAGATGTCTACATAAGATTCTAATAAAGGCTAATGTGAACTTATGTGATGAATAAAGATGGTTACAAAAGGGAATTAGATGTTTAGCACCAAAAGGGCATGTAAATGAGATGGGGTCTTACGTTTAGTAAGTTCGGTTCCCCACATGGGTTTCCTCACGTTTAGCAAGTCTAGATTACCCACGGTATGTGTGGTCTCATGAGATGGAAATCCCCACGTTTAGTAAGTTAGGATTTCTAGGAGCGATCTCCTTGACCCTTAACTATGTGCCCACATAGGACTTTAGCTTAGTGGATCCACCTAGATAGCTATGTACGAATGGCTATGCCTTAGGCAAGTGTTAACCCTCTCTTTTCGGTATGGGAGTAGAACACCAGATTCCATGTAGCTCTCATGGTCTATGTCGGTTATGGAAATATCTCCCTAATGTAAACCTAAATGAATGTATGAAAGGTGTGAACTCTAACTAGGGCTTTCTTAAGGGTTTCTACATTGTGTAAGGGAGGGTATGGGACTTCTTCTGCACATTGCACTTGTGGGATCCTAAAAGATGGTTGTAGTAGTGTTCTCTGATGATTATGATGGTTATGACCTATGTATGTTGAAACTATGTTATGTATGATCATTATGAATATGGTAAGTTATGTTGAAGTATGATCTTATGTATGTATGCATGAAGTAGGTTGCTTAATGTGATACTTGGCTTTGAATAGGGTTATGGGATTCTATTCCTTACATTGCGCTAGTATTACTTGGGTTGTCTACGTCTTTGGGATGATATTATGTTGGTTTGTACTATGATGCTTACTTTGTGTGCATATTGGGTTTACTTAGTAAAAAGTATGTTTTGACTAAAATGACCTTTTATGCATATTTCAATGGTTTTTATGCATAGTAGCCATACTTAGTATGTGTGTTGTACTAACCCATATCTTCTCCTTTTTCCCCAAACATTTAGGTTCAGGCCGTTAAGGATTCAAGCTTACTTGTCAAGACACTTGGAGTTACTTCCCCAAGTTGGTGAGTCCTCAAGTTCGAGGACAAGACCTTATGATCTAGCTTCTATGTTTAGTTCTTTGCTTATGTTGAAAGATATTGTTTTACTTTCCTATTTTTAGACTTCTTATTGATGTAAGGGCTAAGTCCCATTTTTTATACTTCTATGTCTAGATGGTACATTGTGACGAAGTTAGATTCTATTTTACATATATGAAGTGAAGTTGAACTTCCAAAGTAAAAGTTCTAAATTTTTCCGTGTTTTTATTCTATGATACATGCTATGCTGAATGCTAAGGGCTTTTATAAGACCTCTTCGAGGTCGAATACGCCGGTAATGACTAGGGGGGTGCTCTTGGGTCGTTACAGGATCCACCAAGATGTAATGTGACTTGGGGGAGGTCTATTGGTGGAATGAGATGAAGAAGGATATTGCGAAATTTGTGGATAACTATCCTAATTATTGACAAGTATAAGTTGAGCATTAGAAACTGAGAGGTTTGTCCCAAGATATCAATATTCCTACTTGGAAGTGGGAAGAGTTGAATATGGACCTAATTGTTGGGTTACCTCGCACCCGGATACAACATGACTCGATTTGGGTAATAGTAGATCAATCGGCGAAATCACCTCATTTCATTCTCGTCAAAGATTTTGATTTGGTGGAGGAATGTGCTAAGTTATATTTGAGGGAAATGGTTAGGTTACATAGATTGCCCTTGTCCATTATCTCCGATCGTGGTACAAAATTTACTTCACTATTTTGGAAACATTTCAAAAATGGCCTTGGTACTTGTGTTAAGCTTAGTATAGTCTTTCATCCGCAAATCATGGGTGAGCGGAGTGTATTATCCAAACTTTGGAAGATACGATGAGAGCATGTGTAATTGAATTCAAAGGTAATTGGGATGATCATTTGCTTTTGATTGAATTTGCATATAATAGTAGCTATCATTCTAGGATTGGTATGGCTTTATTTGAGGCTCTATATGGTAGGTGGTGTAGATCACCCATAGGCTGGTATGAAGTGAGACAAGTTGCTTTGATAGGTTCCGAGTTGGTACACGAGGCTATGGAGAAATTTGGGCTTATTAGAGAGAGGTTGAAAATGACTCAAAGCCGAAAAAAGTCCTATGCTGATGTTAGAAAGAGAGATCTAGAGTTTGATGTCAAGGATTGGGTTTACTTGAAAATTTCACCCATGAAGGGTGTAATGAGATTTGGAAAGAAAGGGTGGCTTGGCCCCTGTTATGTGGGCCCACATCAGATTTTGAAGCGTGTTAGTAGGTTGCTTATGTGCTAGAATTGACTAATGACTTGTTATAGGTGCATCTAATTTTCCATCTCTCCTTGTTGAAAAAATGCGTTAGTGATCCGATATCTCTATTACCATTGGAGAGTCTTGGCATAAAGGATACCCTTTCTTATGAAGAAGTTCCGGTTGAGATTTTAGACTGCTAAGTTCAAAAAATTAAGAAATAAGAAAATTACTTCGGTGAAAGTTCATTGGAAGAATCAGCTAGTTGAGGGTGCTACTTGGGAGGCTGAGGCTGAGGCTGATATGATATGCCATTATCCTCATCTCTTTCCCTCCATCATTACTCTAGCTGGAGGTATTTAGTTCCTCATGGTTTACTCCTTTGGTGTCATGTGTCTTAGGTATTTCCATGATTTCCTCGTTGATGCATGTTCATGAAAAAAAAACTTAATTTTTGAGAAAAATGAGTTAGTTGATTGATTTCCTCATGTTTATATGCATTTGAGTATGAGCTGCACATAGAATTCATGATTGGATGTTTTCAACATGCTTTACCTTTGAGTTGATGTTACCTTCTCGGATACGTACATTTATGTGATTTCATGCATGTTGGGTTGTTAGGTTTGAGTTCCTATCTTCCTTATGATGTTTTGAATATCATTCAAGGACAAATGTTTCCAAGAGGGAGATATTGTAACACCTGGAATAGAGAAGGCTAGAAAAGGGGAAAAGCTTGCAAGTCACCAGCCCAAAGATAGGCCATTGCTCCACAGAGCCCTTAAAGGGCCAGGAACGAGAGTACGACCCATTATGGGGCTCGTGAAATCTTGCGAGAGCTGCTAGGGACAGCGTCCCTCCCATGGAGGCCTAGATGACTAATGGAGAGGTTGACGGGTCGTGGTAGGGGTTGTTAATTAACCCACCAGGAAGGGGTTCCTCCCTTGCCACTGGTTAAGGACCACATCGGCCATAATGGACCGTGGTACCTTTGACGAACCATTAAGGCTACCGTGGTAGTGGCATAATAAAGACCGTCAGTCAAGGGCCTCTTCACGACCTGGTTCACGGTCCGTGGAACTGTTGACGGGTCGTAAAGGCCATCGCATGTAGGTTTGCCACTGTTTTTAGTCAGGGTCTTTGGGTCTTTTCCAAATTGTTTTAATCCAATATGATGTCATTTTACCCTTAACCCAAAGTCCTATATAATGTTTTTTACCCCCAAAAATCACCCATTCAATTTTTTCTCTCAATTTACCAAAAAGAAGTTCAAGTTCATCGTCCCCAAAATATTTCTCTCTCTCTCTCGCTCTCTCTCTTGAAGAAGGAGTCAAAAGGTCATTTTTAGAATGATTTAAATTTTCCTTTGCATGATAATGAAAAGGTCCTTTTAAGAATGATTTAGATCTCTATGCATTGTTGTCATACTTGGTACATATTTTGTACTAACACATTCTATTTTCTACATAGTTTTCTCTAATATAGGGTCTGACGTTATAGATTCTCATACCTGCGGGTAGGAGTCAACTTGATCGTACTTATTAGTGGTGACTCAATATATTTTGATCATGAGGACCGAACCTTTTATCGCTTTCAATCGTTACTTTCACATATTGTAGTGATGTCGGGGTAACGTCACGGTCACTCTTGATGTAATAGATGGCTATTGAGACTATGTAGACTTTTGCTTCATTTTATAAACACTTTATGCTATGATTTGTTTTTTAAACCTATTGATTTTCTATTATCTCGTTTATGCATGCTAAATGTCTTGTGTATGGCCTCTTGGGGTCCTATACTCCATGTTACTCCTAGGGTGAACCTTAGGTCGTGATAGTTTGACGAACCATCAGACCTCCGACGAGCCATCAATCGTAGTGCCATACATGTAGGGTTACAACTATTCTTAGAAGAGCACACGACAACCAAAGTGACTAACTGTTAGGTAAAGCATCAGAGGATCTAGGAAATTACATCTTTCTTATTTTTTTTAAAAAAAATCAAAATTCATGTAACTATAAATAGTATTTTTAGGGTTTATTTTACTATCATATTTTTAGCAAAGAAGAAGAAAACAGTCCTAACTCCTCTCTAACGGGTCCCTTATCATCAAAGCAAATATCTACAAGATTTCAATACGGTTTCACCCTCTGAATGTTCATAGAGATTGTGTTACTTCTTTCCTCCTCGTTCGTTGTGATTTGGAGGATTCTTTATAGTGAAGGAGTATCATTTTTTAGGTGGTGTTGCTTCTGTTTGGAGGTAATAATTCTTACCGTTCATTTTATTGAGTGAGTCCAAGTTATAGCTATGCTATATCTGGAAAATCGTATTTGGATAGTTATGTGATACTGGGCTATTTTTGAAGTATTTTCTGATGTTGTTATTGCTGGAATTTCAGAAATGATTTATTTGAGTGTGGTTGTTGTTGATATGAGTCTAGAAGAGAAGAAGAAGTATTGATTGGTAAATAATTGTAAGATAAATAAGTGTAACATTGGTTCTATTATTGCATTGAAATTTGAAATGGTTTCTTCTTGTTTCAACGTCTTGTGTTTGAGGGGACTGTTTATTATTGAGGAGATTATTTGTCATATAGGAGACATGCTAAAATACTACAAGCTCCGTCAATTTTAAGTTAAAGGTTCGACCCTTTTATTCTCTTATTGCTTATGAAGAGAAAGACATGATTCCAAACGTAATTATTGGACATACTCATAGGATGGTGATCGGAAGCCGTAAGTTCGAGTTATTATGGTTATATTGTATAATTATAGGATTGTATTACATATATATATTTTTTAATTTAATTATTTGAAGACTCGTGGTTGTGGTTATTTTGGAGTTGGAAAGGAGGGTTGTGGCGATACGCCGAGTTTTTATTGTTGTGCATGGATAATCTATTTGGTTGTTGTTGACTATTGTGTAGTCCTACACTTGTTAATAGCTTCTGGAAAAATGTATGTTATGTCATTAATTGGGGTTTTAATTTGGAGAAGAAAATATAATGAAACATACATTTAAAGAGAGTCTGGCGAGCTAATCACTCTGCTAGTAAGCTGTAAATTGCTACTTTGACCCTAGCATGTTAATATTCTTCCTGTAATGGTTGTGTGACAGGATTTTATGTAGATTACAAATAGTAAGAAAGAAGTACAATCCATATTAATACTGCAAGACCCAGAATTGAGGTATGTTAAGGCTAAGCGATGTACTTCCTTTGAGCGCGAATTTTGGAATCCTAAATTGTCAAATGTTGTTTTACTATTCTATTGCTAGAAATACCTTTTGTGAATGGCATTGAGATTGCAACTGGTGTACTTTTGTGACTCCATTATGTTGTTATTCCACTCGTTCAGTTATATAGGGTATTCAACATTTTTATGTCATTTTGTTGATTCTCTTGACTATAGGTCCGTGTGTACAAATTCTTATTCTTCTTTAGGTGTTGTAACTTAAAAGATTAGGGATGAACAGTATGAATTTGAAATCAGTCCTCCTTCGTCCCTAATTTATATTTTTGAAAAACTTTAAAATAATATGTTGATCTCCAAAACTCTTAAATGTAACTTGTATGTAACTACTAAATGGCACATTTTTTGAAATACTTTCTTTTACAAACTACTAAGGAAACATAAATGGAAACTAAGTGAAGAACTTTAACCTCTATATGAAAATCCTCATGTTTAAATTACCTTTCTAAATCCGTGATAAACGTTCTAGTTTGATCTGCAAGTATATGAGGTTCTACGAGACATTTACATATGATACAGAAGTGATTACGAGATTATAAGAACAAGAGTACCAATGGGACAAGATTGGCAACATGATTATGGTAACACAAATGCATTATGTATGCATTACATGACATGCTATGCATTCTACTTCTGAGTTATAATCAGATGGTATGGGGCCTATTGCCTATATTTATACATATGAGACATAGATGGCCACAAGATGGAGAATATGATGTCAGTTCGCTACCAGAAAGCACCACCATTGCTAGCACTTGGTTAGATTTGACATTCATTTCATCTATATATATATGTATTCATGACATACAATTATGTGAGCATAAAATGCATATTTAATTTATGTAAGGTTGGATGTGAGGCATGGAAGCTATCAGAGTTTCTGGTTCATGTGGTATCTTTATTACCGTTTTTACAACAACTATTTATGATTCTACTTTCTGCCTTACATACTAGTACATTTTTATTTGTACTGGCATCCCATTGCCTGGGGATGTTGCATTTTTTTTCGTGCGTGCAGGTCCAGGTAGGGATTCTGATTTACCCCTCCGCTAGGATTTGAGGTTCAACTATGAGTTGGTAAGCTCCACCTCTTCCAGGAGCTTTTATAAGATGTTTACTTTTGTTGTACAGTTTCGATATAATTGGGGCCTTGTCCCGACCAGTGCTTAAGACACTCTTGCAGGCTATTGTGGACACGATATTCTAGGTTTCTTTCTACAGCTTCTAGTCTCTAGCCACATAGGCTTGGCATGTATATATTTGTATGTGCGTATGTCTATCTTCAGTTGCAGCCTCATTGGCTAGCTAGTACTTTATTATCTTTGGCTTGTCTACCTTTGTCAAAATGACTTGTTGTATTTCAGGTTATTACCTTAATGGTCCAATCGTAGTATTTTAGATGTCATGTTGCCCAACCTTCTAGACCCAAAGTTGAGTCAGTTGGTATGTTTCAGTGGCTTACTCGATCGCATTAGGTATCTAGTCCAGTCACGCCTCCCCTAGTTTGGGGTGTGACAACAAATCTCTATCTCTGAGGGTTTGGAGAACTACTCTGAGATGACTAGCATGATCCTCCCCATTCCACCCATTCCTCAAATAATTAAGAATGTCATTGATAAACAGGATAACAAACATATCCAGATATGGCTTAAACACTCTATTCATAAGGTCCATGAACGCTACACGAGCATTAGTTAAGCCAAAATACATAACTAGAAACTCATAGTGACCAGCACGAGTCCTGAATGATGTTTTCGGGATGCCACATTTTCTTACTCTCAATTGGTGATAGCCAGATCTAAGATCAATCTTATAAAATCAAGTGGCACCTCAAAGTTGATCAAATAGATCATCAATTCTCAGAAGGGGATACTTATTCTTTATAGTAACCTTGTTCAATTGGCGGTAATGAATACACATTCTAAGAGAACCATATTTCTTCCTCACGAATAAGACCGGTGCTCCTCAAGATAAGAAGACACTAGGTTGAATGAAAGCCTTACCAAGAAGATCTTTCAACTACTCTTTTTACTCTTTGTACTCAGCTAGAGCCATTCTATATGGCGGAATGTAGATAGGTCGAGTATCAGGAAGAATATCTATACCGAAGTTTATTTCTCTCTCAGAAGGGACTCCAGGAAGATCATGGAACTCACTCACAACTGGAACTAACTCAATAAGTGGTGTCTTAATACTAGAGTCATTAACTTAGACTAAGTGATAGATGAACACCTTGAAAACTAAGTTTATGGCCTGAAGGTACGAAATAAAATGACCCTTAGGCACCACTGAACTACTCCTCTACTCTATAACTAGCTCATGAGGAAAGTGGAACTTAACTACTCGAGTTCTACAATCAACTGAGGCATAACAGGCAAGAAGCCAGTCCGTACCTAGAATAACATCAAAGTCCACCATGTCTAACTCGACTAAGTCATCCATGGTGTCCTTGTGATTTATAGAAATGGTACAAACACGATAAACTCTATCAGCTAGAATGGACTCTCTAACAGGTGTCGAAACACTAAAGGGCTCAACAAGTTTCTCGGGAAGAATATTAAAACTCATAACAATATACGGAGTCACAAAAGAAAGACTCGCACTTGGAACAAACAATGCATATACATCAAAAGTAAGGACTTTGATCATACCAGTAAAATCATCTGGTGAATTCCCTTGCTCTTGGCCACTAGTAATAGCATACAGACGGTTTGCTTCTCCGCCTACCCGTTAAGTAGCTCCTCTAGGTGCAGCTATCTCTGGCAGAGCTGCTGAAAAAGATTGGGCTATATTGCCTCCATTACCACTACTCTCTCATGAAGTGACTTGTCTGACCACACTTGAAGCAACTTGTGGAGCCATTATGAAATGCTCCTGGGTGGTTCCTACCATACTTACCACAAGTAGGGGTCCACTTGGCCCATTGTGCCACACTACCCTGAGATTAAGTAGGTCTAGCTCTAAAGTTCTGGGAATTCTAATTCCTAAACTCACCTCTATTCTTTGGTGCAAGTTCACTAGAAGATGAGGGAGCATGTCTAGTTGGATTTAGTTGGAAAGATGACCAATTTGCATTACCAGCCTCTTGCTGCTCAGACTCATTACCTGTTGTCTTTGCCTTTTTGCTACAGAACTCTTTCCTATCTCTCAACCTGTCCTCCTCAACCTGCTACACAGGGATCAAAAGTCTTTCTATATCCATGTCCCCTATCAACATATCAGTCTAATCCTCTTTCCTTAATAGACGAGACAACTAAGACACAAACAAGCTCATCATGTTCCTCATATAAGCAATTATCTCTGGTGCATAGCGGGATAGTTGAGTGAACTTGAGGTTGTACTCATGAAGTACACTCATGGATTCCCTCTTAAGAGTAAGAAATTCTCTTACCTTTGCCTCTCTCAGCTCACAGGGAAAGAAACACCCGATGAAGGAACTTTCAAACACAACCCAGTTCACAATTGGTGCCCTTTAAGCTCTACTCTTCTTCCATTAGCCATACCAGATCCTTGAAATACCTTTGAGTTGGTATGAAGCAAACTCCACACGCTCTTCATTTGCAACATGCATCACCTCAAATTCTTTTTACAGTTCCTCCACAAAGTTTTCTGGATCCTTAGTGACATTTGATCCTATGAAGTCGGGAGGATTCATTCTCAAGAACTCACAGATCCTAGATATATCAGCCATATCCTGATGAATCCCTCTCTGTTTCCCAGATTGGTTGGTCACCACTTGACTCAATATCCGGATATCACCCTAGAGTTTAGCATTAGTGACCTCTCTTTAGGATTGCACTGCTGGTGCATTGAGGACCCCTTGATCTTGGGGATCAAGATTTCTCCTAGCAAGATGAACTCGAACAGCTCTCTTTCTGGAGGCATGATCTAAAAGATACGCGCAAGAACAAATTAGAAAGAAACTTTTATGGACTTGAGATCTAGTTCCTAAATGTCATAGCCTCCTAATTATAGATGTGGTGTGCTTCAACTGATAACCAGGACTCTATAGACAAGGCTTCATAGACACCCTAGGACTCTTGAATTTTGTGCTCTGATACCATGATTGTCACACCCCGAGCCTACGCCCTAACGTGGCTGGCACTCGAGAACCATTGTTGGTTCTAAAGCGAACCCTTGGCCTGGATCATTACTCAGTGGAAGAGTTACTCAATAATATAGGAAATCAAAAGTAAAGATTTTACTCAAAAGTCTCAAAATATATAACTTAGAATATTTAGGAAAAACATTCAACTGGCCAAAAGAGGAAACTCAAGTCTTAAACATTAACAATTGAAAATGGAGAAGACTTCTCAAAACACTACTATCTATGAAGCCTCTAATACTATGAGGGAAGTCGAGACAAGACCCACGACCTCCTAACAAAATTGAAAGTAGATGTGGAACTCTCCAAAGCAAGGAGGCTCACCAAAGCAACTCTGGAACTGCAAGTGGTATCAACGGAGCGCCTGTTGATGACACTAATTACCTGTATCAACATCATGAAAGATGCAGGCCAAATGGCGTAAATACATGGAATGCACAAGCATGCAAGGGGAACTCTAAAGCATATACAGAAGCTTGAACTGATAAAAGGAAGAACATACTCACCTCATCTCAACTCAACTCAAGGATACTCAACATACTCAAAGATACTCAAGCTCAGAAATACTCAACTCAATTCAATATAAAAGCAGCAATAAAGATACAATATAACAAAAGCTTTCAAAACAATGGATAATAATTCAATGTATTTGAAAATATAATAATAACTCTTTTACTCTTATTTGGGAGCTTCTCAAACTGACAACCATCACTATGAGCTATGTGATGGTACAGTGTCTCGCTCATCTTTGCTAGAACTGTCATATACCTTGACGGAGTATAATACATCTTCAACTAAGTAGATCCACTAAGCTATGCTTAAAAACAATAAGGAATCATTTAAAAAGTATGACCCTTTACCCATGTTTTCTTACATGGTTTATAAGGACTTTGAGTTGTCTGAACTCGTCCCCATATTGGTGCTCAATACTACTCCCAATAATATAACTCATGATTCTATGTTTAAAAACATTTCCTCATCCTCAAACTTTGAGATTATTACTAAAAAGGTTCTCTTAAAAGAGATAGTGCTCATAAACTCATCGTGAACTGAGTTGGAAATAAAAGTTTCCTTTCATTTTAAATGTAAAACATTTACTCTTGGGAATACTTAGTTCTCTTATATTAATTTGGAAAACATGAACTCAACTTTCCTCATCCTCATGCTCAAGTACTAAAGTCTTAAAACAAGTTTTAAAAGTTTGTAAAACACTTCTCTAAACGACTCAAAGGACTCCCTCAAACTTTACTCTTTAACTCTATCTTGAATCTGAATTGTGAATATAAGAGTAATGATTCATGATATATAGGATCTCTCGATGAAAAATGAAGGTTTAAATAGTTAGGATTAAGAAGAGAATGAAAGCTCAACTTCAAGGAACAAATACGAAATGAGAACAAAGAAGAATAGTAGCCTGACGCTTTGGGCGCATGGGTGGCGTGTCATGCCAGGACTCCCATTACTGGAGGTCGTTTATGGTGCACTACTTGCATTTTGAGGGCGCGGCACCCCAACCCTTTTCAAGATAGTTTCGACAAATTTTTCTTCTCAATTTTTTGCCCTAATTTACCTAGAATCAATTGATTTCTTCCAAACTCTCTTAGATTGGTAAACCCAACAAAAGTAAACAAAAATCTACTGAAATATTCTCAAGAACAACCCTCAAACTCAAAACCATTGCCTCAAGAACTCATCAAGCCTCATTAATAAAGAATGAAGAACAAAACTTCAAGAAAACTCATCAAGAACCTTAATACACGGATTTCATGGACGAATTTGAAAAAAAAACTCATGATTGGCGTGAGGGTGAACTAACTCATCACTATGATAACTGTTACTCCCCAATATACATGCAAGTGTATGTGGTCGCGCAAGTAATATAGATTCTTAAAGAAATGAGTTATCGTTCCCAAGGGACTTATAATCAACTTATATTCACTTACTTCTACAACTAAAAGTAAAAAGTAACCTTTTTAAGAGTTGATGATTTATTGTTTATCTACTAATAATTATGCACTAATTAAACGTAACTAATTGTGAACAACTTTGATATAATGTTTCAAGCAAGTTAAAAGCAATTCTAGGGCTATAGCATATACTGAATATCTTATATGATATTATTAGCTTAGAATTAATTTCAGTTGTGAAGTTACTGGTTTATAGGGTTGATGGTATGATCCGGGTCATACACCTCTCGTTGCCTACCCCAGTTAGCTATCTAACTACATCGTTGAGCGGGGATAAACAGACTAACTGGAGAGCATTACGATTTCATCCTATTTCATAACCAAGCAAGGTGTTTGTCTGGGCGTCATTCCTGAACACTAATCACCTCAATCTAATGGGTGGATCGAGCTCTCTATGTTCTCTGGTCTTTCTAATCTCTCCTTTCTAGATTTTAAGATTAGACACTAAATTTATCTTATGGTGCGCATGGATAAAATACTAAAACAAGAATATAGAAGTAACTTATAATGACAACCAAGATTTAATTCAACAAGCCTTAAATAATCAACAATCAATTCGTAGCTATAGCCCCAAAACTAGGGGGTTTAGCTACTCATGCTATTAGAAAACAAGAAAATACAACAGTTCATGTAATTTCCGAAAAATAGAAGAGTTAAAGGATAACAACCTATTACAAACTTTAATTCTTTCTCTTGCACACTTTAATCAAAAGTCTAACACATTTATGGAGCCCTAAGGATCTATTCATAATAGTAGGAAAAGTTGGGAACAAATCTTACTCAAATTAGGAATCCTACTTAATGTTTAAAACTTGGAAAAGTCCGCAAAAGAGGGACGTGCCGCGCTTCTTATCGCCCCCCGAACATGCTCCAACTGCATCAGTGTTGGCGCGCCGCGCCAACCAGTGTGCCATCCATTGGTGGTTTTTGCATTGTCCATTTTCTTGCACATCTTTTCTCTAGCTTTTTTCATTCCAACTCCATTTCCTTTGAGAGTTCTGAAACAACTAATCACGGGTGTAAGTGCACAATCATCACAAGTATAACAAAAATCAAGCTAATAAACACAAGATTATTCCTCAATTTAAGCACTTTATGGGTAATTATTGACAACTTAGGCATATAAATATGCCTAAGATCACCACCCCCCACTTAGACTTTTGTTTGTCCTCAAACAATCTCTAGACTATCAACTCTTTTTCACCACCCTTGAACTTATCAACACACCTTAAAATCAACCAAACATTTTTAATCATGATCTTGTAGTTCACAATGGATGCAACAATTCACAACATTTACACCAAGTAAAACACATGCTCAAAGAATGACCCTTTTATTATTTTTCTGGGCTAATGCTAACTCATACAACCACACTAATTAGATCAAATAATTGCCTCAATCACATTCCTTAAGTCATACACGCTACTAATTCAATGCACACAAGGCAAGTTCTAGATATCAAGTTAAGCAAAAACAAATCAATTCTCACGACATATGGCATTATGACACACATAAGGATATATCAGCCAATATGCTTCTACAGCTTGCATTACAATATCATTATATAATTAAGCCCATTTATTTTTATTTTGAGTAAAAAATAAGAACACATAGTTGTTGCAAGTTTAACACTATTACACTTATCCACATGTGACTTTTTCATGACATTTTGCTGACTTTTTTGGACATATTTTCAAAAGGCCAAGGTTGGTTTCTCAATCCTACTCTTCTATGTAACTAATTTTCCCTTAAGACAGTCGTCATCCATCCATCATTGGGAACTGTCACTCCTATGACGACTGTAAGACTCAATAAAGCAATAAACTAGTCCTAGTCGATTCAAAGGGACAATCTTCAGTAAAAATACCGAAAACAAACACTAAGGAACCCAGAATAAAAAAATTTAAAAACTTAACTAAAACCTACCACTAAACTCGATAAAGTGGTAAACAACTATATACAACAGAGCCAGATTACCCCACCCTACACAATAAAAATAAGCACTGTCCTCAGTGCATAATTAAAACAAAGTAGAAGGTTAGGAATACTCCCTGGGGCCTCTAGGCCTCGTCGTCACCGTGATCAAACACTATCAAGGCATTCGCCTCCTCATCCACAACATTATCCTCCTCATCATCCATAGCCTCGTCAGCTGTAGCCTCATCATCATCCAAAGGCTCTAAGAATGCGGGACCAGTCCTGCATAAGAATGATGCACTCTCTGTCAAGGGGTAGCGCTTCGCCATGGTCGCCATCTCCGCATCAGAAACAGGACAACCACCTATCCACAACTACAATTCCGCCATCCCAAACATTCTTGCCATGACACTATCATCACGGGCTTGCCTCTGTTGGGCAGACAAGGCATGTACATGAGCATGTCTAGAGCCTTGGTGCAGGTCACATCAACCAACTTACTCGTTAGATCCAGGTGATAACCCACGGTCATGTCTATTGTTTCCTCTTCAATACCCTCAGCCCTCAGAAAATGGGTCATCAACCCCCCGTAACAGAATCTCCACCTCAGATTGTTCCTAAATTTCATCATATTTTACCTCAGGATCGCCCCAACATTAATGGGTATTCCCTTCATCATCATATAGACTAAAATCACCCTATATCTTGTTACCTTAGTTAAATGTTTGGCAGGGAACAACACGTTACACACTATCTTTAGCCATACCCTAGCAACCTAATTAAAGTTAGCAAAATGGAAGGTATTATGCCTCCCAGTATCCTTACTCCGCTCCCACCTAGCAGTCGAATCAACCCCACACATGGTATATCGAATATCCCTATAAGGAGATTTATCCTTCAAGTTATTAAACTCATCAGGGTCAGAATTTGGGAAGAAAACTTGACATCTTTCCCCCTGACAGGCACAGTTTTATATTTTGTTTCAGTTAGCTAATTATCATAAAATTCTTTCACTAACGTCAAATTGCAATCTCCCGGATTGTCAAATATAAACCTCAGTCCTAACTCAATCACAGTCTGATATATAATAGGAAATTGCGACTGCAACCTTACCTTATTCACAATTTCGTCGCCCATATACTTTTCCTTTTGTTTACAGGCGAACCATTCCCAGCCATACCTTTGCACAACATTTTTGCCAAATTTTTGCATCAGTTCCCGGGTACTAGAGGACCTAGAAGTTTCACCTTTCTATTTCCCTTGGAACCCACCACATTTTTTTTTGGAGCCATCACCAACTATGAAGAAAATAAAAATGGAGAAAATGGAAAGATTAGAAAAATTGGAAGGGGGGGTCGGGTTGGCCAGTTTGGAGAGGGAAGAAGAGAGATTAAGAAAGAAGAAAAAGAATAATTTGGAGAATGACCATTTAGTAGTGAAAGAGAAGTGGGGTGGTGGAGATTTTATAGGTGGTGGTGGGGAAGAAGAAAGGTTTAGTTGTGAGTTTAATGGAGGAAGGAGGAGAGTTGGTTTTGGTTGATGGAGGTTTGTCAATGAGGGAAATTGGGAATTTGAAGAGGGAAGATGAGAATGGGAGAAGGTGGGTCGGTTAGGAAGAGAGAATGAGAGAATTAGGGATTTGAGGTGTGGGCCGGTTAAATCTAGGTTAAAACCCAGAAATTAAAAAAATCTAGGTGTTGGGGCGATAGGAGGGGCGATGCGCCTCCCAGCACGTTTGAGAGGGCGTTCTGACGTTTGATGCCAGGCACGACACGTCTCTCGGTGCACCTGAGATGGCACTCTGACATTTGACGCCAGGCGCGGTGCGCCAACCAGTGCGCTTGACCCTTTTTTTTTCTATTACAAGCTGAGTTACAAATAATGACAAAAAGAATCCTATTAAGCTAAAACTAACCTATATTCTAGAAATTGAAACTAAGCTACTAAGAAAACTTTGAGAATTCAGAGAATTATCTATTACATATTGTTCATGGGTTGCCTCCCATGTAGCACGTGATTTAACGTCGCGGCATGACACAACTTGAATCATTCATCATTTAGCTCAAGAGATTCCCGATCACGATCAGAATCCTCACCGAAATAATGTTTCACCCTTTGGCCATTGACCAAGAAAGTAGGGACAGTCTTACCTTTAAGTTCAACAACCCAATGTTGTGTCATTTTGACCACTTCAAAAGGACCACTCCACTTCGACCTTAGTTTTCTGGGGAATAACCTTAGTCTAGTGTTAAAGAGTAGTACTTTATCTCCTGGGTTGAAGGTACGAGCTACTATGTGCTTGTCATGCCACCTCTTTGTCTTTTCTTTGCATAGCTTGGAATTCTCATACACATGGAGCTTAAACTCCTCAAGTTCATGCAGCTGATTTACTCTCTTCTTACCGGCTAGCTCGGGGTCTAAGTTTAACTTCTTGATTGCCCAATATGCTTGATGTTCTAATTCCGTCGGAAGGTGACATGCTTTCCCAAAAACTATGTGATTGGGAGAAGTCCCTATGGGTGTCTTATACGCAGTCCTATATGCCCACAATGCATCATCTAGTTTACCAGACCAATCCTTCCTTTGCGCATTCACCATTTTCTGCAAAATTTGCTCCACCTCTCTATTCGAAACCTCCACTTGGCTACTCTTTTGAGGATGGTAAGTTGTAGCAACCTTATGTCGAATACCATACTTAGCAAAAAGATTCTTAACAAGATGGTTGATGAAATGCTTACCTCCATCACTTATAATTTCCTTTGGAGTGTCAAAGTGAGTGAATATGTGCTTCTTGATGAACTTTATCACTACCCTTAAATCATTGGAAGGAAGAGGGACAGCCTCAACCCATTTACTAACATAATCCACAGCCACAAGAATGTAATGGTTTCCATTAGATGGTGGGAATGGACCCATGAAGTCAATACCCCACACATCAAAGATTTCCATCTCCAAAATGTTACTTAGCGACATCTCATGTCTTCTTGAAATAATACCCAACCTTTGGCATTTATCACAGCCCTTCACAAAAGCAATAAAATCTTTAAATAAGGAGGGCCAAACGAAACTAGATTGTAGTACCTTATGAGTAGTGCGCTCTCCTCCATGATAACCCCCATATGGGCTAGCATGACAACTTTCGAGCACTTTGTGGAACTCAGATTCCGGAATGCACCTTCTCACTACCCGATCCACATCTTGCTTGAACAAGAATGATTCATCCCAGATATAGAACTTGACATCATGATTGAGCTTTTTCTTTTGTTGGGTGGTTGAACCCGGTGGATAATCGCCACTTACTATCAAATTCACAATGTCTGCATACCATGGCACTTGAGAGATATCTAATGCCATCAATTGTTAATCCAGAAACTCTTCTCGGATTTGCTCACCTTCATTCACATGTGAAAAATCCTCCAACCTAGATAAGTGATCTGCTATTTGATTCTCAGTACCTTTTCTATCTTTGATCTCAAGGTCAAATTCTTGAAGAAGCAATATCCATTGAATTAGCCTTGTTTTAGCATCCTTCTTGTTGAATAGGTACCTAATAGCTGCATGGTCAGTAAAAACAATCACTTTAGTACCTACCAAATACGATCTGAACTTGTCGAAGGCGAACACTAGAGCCAACATCTCCTTCTCAGTCACTGTGTAATTAGCTTGTGTTGAGTCAAGGGTCTTGCTTGCAAATAGATCGAGTGAAACACTTTATATTCTTTATTTGTCCCAATACTGCACCCACTGTTATGTCACTTGCATCACACATGAGTTCAAATGGTAATTCCCAATCAGGAGCAATTAAGATGGGAGCTTCAATTAAGTTCCTCTTCAACATCTCAAAAGCTTTTAAGCGTATCTCATCAAAGTCAAACTTCACCTCCTTCTCCAAGAGACTTCACATAGGTCTTGCAATCTTGGAAAAATCCTTGATGAATCGCCTGTCAAATCCTGCATGACCAAGAAAACTACGCACACCTTTTACAGAAATAGAAAGAGGCAATTTCTCAATTACTTCTACCTTAGCCTTATCAACTTCCAAACCAGATTTAGACACCTTGTGTCCCAACACTATTCTCTCTCTTACAAGAAAATGACACTTTTCCCAGTTTAGAACTAAGTTAGTGTCTTCACATCTAGCAAGTAATATATCAAGATTTCGGAGACATACCTCAAAAGACTTCCCAAAGAAGGAAAAATCATCCATGACCACCTCAATAATGTCTTCCACCATATCATGAAAGATGGCCATCATACACCTTTGAAAAGTTGCCGAAGCATTGCAAAGTCCGAATGACAAGCGTTTAAAGGCATATGTGCCGTAAGGACAAGTGAACGTGGTCTTTTCCTGATCCTCTAGTGCAATCAAGATCTGGTTGTAACCGAAATATCCATCTAAGAAACAATAGTACTCATGCCCTGCTAGTCGGTCAAGCATTTGATCAATTAAGGGAACGGGGTAGTGATCTTTCCGGGTTGCTTCCTTTAGTTTTTGGTAATCCATGCAAATTCTCCACCCGACCACTGTTCTAGTAGGAATCAACTCATTCTTTTCGTTCCTTACCACTGTCATACCTCCCTTTATGGGAACACATTGTACTGAACTTACCCACTTACTATCAGAGAATGGGTACACAATTCCAGCATCTAGCCACTTTATGACTTCCTTTCTTACCACTTCTTTCATCACATGATTTAGTTAACGTTGATGTTGTGCTTTGGGTTTGTGATCCTCTTCCATGTAAATTTTGTGTATGCATAAAGCCAGACTAATCCCATAAATATCATCCATTTGCCATCCAATTGCTTTCCTCCTCCGCTTTAAGATCCTAATCCCGCATCAACCAATAAGTCAGACAATTCTGCAGAAAGTATAATAGGCAAGGTTTCATTAGTACCCAAATAAGCATACCTTAGTGAGCCAGTAGAGGTTTTAGTTCCAAAGTAGGGGCTTTTTCTATTGATGGCTTTGGTGGGGCCCCCAACTTGCGCACTAGTGACTCCACTTGATTCCTACGAGTGTGTACTAGTGCTAGATTTAAGCATGATTCAATCTCTTGAGCTTCAGTGTCTCCCTCTATCTCATGACCCACTAACACTCTTTCTAAAAGATCTTTGAGCACAACTACTTGTGATTCTACTATGCGATCAACCACAGTAATAGCAGACAACTCTTCATAAATAAAAGGTAATTTTAAAGCACGGTAAACATCAAATACCTCTACCTTATCATGTGCCCTCATGGTTGGCTAACCAGCTACTACATCAATCAATGCCCTACATATGGCCAAGAAAGGTCGTCCCAAAATGAATGGAACTTCAAAATCGGGTTCAAAGTCTAAGACCACAAAATATACCAAAAAAATCAATGAACCTACTTGCACTAACACATCTTCTACCACACTCTCTGGCCTAGCAATGGATCTATCTGCAAGTTGGAGAATAACAGTGGTTCTCTTTGGACTACCTAACCCAAGCTTTTGATACAAAGATAGAGGCATCAAATTTATACTTGCCCCCAAATCACACAACCCCCGAGCTTGAACACTTTGCCTAATTGTAGTTTTCACACTAAAACTACCCGGATCTTTTAACTTTTTAGGCAGTCTATTTTGGATCCTTGAGCTGCACTTCTCAGCAAGTGCTACAGTTTCATATTCAGTAAGTCTCCTCTTGCTGGCCACTATTCCTTCACGTATTTAGCATACTTCGGGATACCCTGCAAAATGTCAACCAAAGGTAGATTAATGTGAACTTGTTTAAGGAGAGAGAGAAACTTGCCAAAGCATTCATCTTCATTCTGCTTTTTCAGCCTCTCTGGAAATGGAGGTGGTAATTTATTTTGAGTAACGGGTACCTCAACATTGGAGCTTTTTACTACCTCTTCCACCTTATTTTCTTTGTTACTTACCTCAATGTCTCCTTTCTTTGGAGCAAGTTCCTCTAATTGCAGCCCACTTCTAGTACTTAACACATGCAATTGCTTTGGCTCAGTATCACCGGGAAGCCCGCCCAGAGGATGCAAGTTCAAGGAATTAGCCACTTGCGCAACTTTTTTCTCTAAACTCATTTGTGACATCTGGATGTTTCTAATGTTTTCATCCTACTTATCTATTCTAGCATTTAATTTGGTCCCTATTTCAGTCATGAGTTTTGGAGTAGCTCTTCATTGGTCATGCTCCCTTTTGGTGCACTAGGATTTGGGCCTTGGTTAGAATCTAAGTATTATTGCCCAACTCCTTGAGAACGGTATTGGTTAACCCCTTGCGCCTGATTTTGGTTTTGATTACCACCCCATGAGAAGATAGGATGGTTCTTCTAACTATGGTTGTAAGTATTACCATAATTTTGTTGCACTCCACCCCTTTGTGCATTACCCACATAGTTTACGGAATCTGGGTTTGCCTCACATTGTTCGGTTTCATAAGTTCCACTACCACATACCTCACACCAATTTGCTGCCTATTGTACCATGTTTATCAGTGCCACGATTTAGAGCCATTTATTTAAGTTGTAAGGTTATTTTATGTTGCATTGCATCCAATTTGGCATTTATGGCGTAGCTTGGTCTACATCTAAGATCCCCTGCAGCCTTTTGGGTGGGGGTTCTACATATTTCCCCCTCATACCCTTAGTTCCCTTCGGAAAGTTTATAGAGTAGGGCGAAGAACTCTTCACTCGTTATGGATAGGGCATGTCCACCTACTGCACTATTAAGAAAAGAACAAGCATTATAGTCTAAACCCTCAAAGAAAGTGTGAGCAAGTACCTCATTGGTTTGCATGTGGTGTGGGCAAGAAATCAACATTTGTTTGAAACATGCCCATGCTTGGTACATGTCCTCCCCTTGATTTTGAACAAAGTTTATTATCTACCCCCTCAACTTCACGGTTTTCTTGGATGGGAAAAATCTTCTCAGGAACTTGTTTGCTAGATCATCCCAAGTGGTGATGGAGTTTGGTGGCTTAGAGTCTAACCAATATCTTGCAGCTCCTAACAATGAGTATGGGAACAAAGTCAACCTTACATAGTCTGATGAGACTCCAATTGGGAAGTATGTATTGGTAATTTCAATGAACGTCCTAAGATAGATTTGAGGATCCTTATGGGGGAGACTAGTGAATTGCCCATTAGTATGGAGGATCTGTACCATGCTATACTTTAGTTCAAATCTACCCCCTGGTGGAGGTTTTCTAATACTGGATGCCAAGTTGGCTGTGAGTGGGACTACCACATCACGGACTGGTCTTGCGGGAACAACATGCAATACTCCTTGGGTTATTCACGTTTTTTGGGTTATTCAGGTTGTCTTGATTATCATCATCAAAGTTTCCCAGAATACCTAACCCCAATTCTCCTTATCGTCCCTGATTCATTTTTCTGCGCTGGCGTAAAACTCTTTCAGGTTCGTTGTAAGGTTCGACAAGATCTCCTTTCCGAGCCAGACCTAAAAACCAAGTACGTGCATTACACAAGCTAAGATGAAGTAATTAATATCTGAATATATTAAGTGTAGAATTAAGAAGACTGAATATAAATCAATTTCAAAGTCCCCGACAGCGGTGCCAAAAACTTGTTGCTCCCCAATATACACGCAAGTGTACGTGGTCGCGCAAGTAAAATAGATTCTTAAAGAAATGAATTATCGTTCCCAATGTACTTATGATCAACTTATATTCACTTACTTCTACAACTAAAAATAAAAAGTAACATTTTCAAGAGTTGATGATTTATTGATTATCTACTAATAATTATGCACTAATTAAATGTAACTAATTGTGAACAACTTTGATATAATGTTTCGAGCAAGTTAAAAGCAATTCCAAGACAGTAGCATATACTGAATATCCGGTATCATATTATTAGCTTAGAATTAATTTCAGTTGTCAAGTAACTGGTTTATAAGGTTGATGGTATGATCCGGGTCATACACCTCTCGTCGCCTACCCAAATTAGCTATCTAACTACATCGTTGAGTTGCGATAAATAGACTAACTGGAGAGCATTAAGATTTCTTCCTATTTCATAACCAAGCAAGGTGTTCGTCTGGGCGTCACTCCTGAACACTAATCACCTCAATCTAATGGTTGGACCAAGCTCTCTATATTATTTGTTCTATCTAATCTCTCCTCTCTCGATTTTAAGATTAGACACTAAATTTATCTTATGGTGCGCAAGCATAAAATACTAAAACAAAAATATAGAAGTAACTTATAATGACAACTAAGATTAATTCAACAAGCCTTAAATAATCAACAATCAATTCGTAGGTACAAATTTTAACTAGGGGTTTAGCTACACATGCTATTAGAAAACAAGAAAATACAATAGGTCATGTAATTTTTGGAAAATAGAAGTGTTAAAGGATAAAAACCTATTACAAACTTGAATTCTTGCTCTTGCACTCTTTAATCAAAAGTCCAACACATTTATGGAGCCCTAAGGATCTATTTATAATAGTAGGAAAATTTGGGAACAAATCCTACTCAAATTAGGAATCCTACTTAATGTTTAAAACTTGGAAAAGTCGGCAAAAGAGGGATGTGTCGTGCCTCCTATCGCCCCCCGAACATGCTCCTGCTACATCAGTGTTGGCGCATCGCGCCTCTCGCCGCGCCCGAGAGGTGCCTCTGAATGTTGGGCCTTGGCGCGTCACGCCTCTCAGCGCGCCACAAACTTCTCTCTGACGTATCACAAGTGGCGCGCCACGCCAACCAGTGTGCCATCCACTGGTGGTTTTTTCCTTTGCCATTTTCTTGCACATCTTTGCTCTGTCTTCTTTTGTTCCAACTCCACTTCCTTTTAGAGTTCCTGAAACAACTAATCATGTGTGTAAGTGCACAATCATCACAAGTATAACAAAAATCAAGCTAATAGACTCAAGATTATTCCTCAACTTAAGCACTTTATCGGCAATTTTTGACAACTTAGGCATATAAATATGCCTAAGATCAATAACTTACATACATCGAAGGAATCAAATTCTTGGTGAAAATCCTCAAATATCATAAGAAATCTTGAACGCTTGAAGCTTTTATCCCTTTCCTCCTCTTGAAAATTGCCCTAACCTTCCAAATGTTTTTAGACTTTAGCGTAAAATGATTTTAATCAGCTTTGACCCTAATTTTGGTGAAAAATGTGTCAACTTAGTGGGGTAAGGAAAAGACTAAAATACCCATCCTTAATTCGGATGAATTTCCTTAATAGGACAAGCTGAACTCAAACATGCATATCTCCCTCATCCGAACTTGGAAATTAGCAAACTCAATGACATCGGAAATAGGACTCAGAGACCTTTCATTTGATATCTCATGGGCCACCTAAATCATCTTGTCTTTTGACATCTAGGGTTACACCAATGAACATGCATCGACAGTTGACTCATTTTAAAATTAGTATTTTAAGACTAAAGAGTTGAGTTGAAAAGAAAAAAGTTGGCTCACTGTTCGTGGAGAATTCAAGAATCCTTAGTTAGAATGTGTTTACAACAAAGAACATGGTGAATTTTAACATGGTAGTAAATATTAGTGTCTATAATCATTTTATTGAGGACAAAATTGAAATTTTAAAGTTAAAAGTTTTTTTGTAGTCCGTTCAAAAAAGAATGACATGTTTCTCTATTTAGTAACAATTTAACTTTATCATGTTGAATTCATCCTTAATAACATGATTTATAGTCATACAAATATCTATGAATTGTTTTAGACTACAATTTTCAAAAGTCTTTCTTTCATAAACTCTATACCAAGTCAAATCACATCACATAATTAAGACATAAATTTGGATATAAAAAAATATTATTATACAGTTATACTATTTAACTTTATTTGTTAAATCTCAGGGTGAAGCAAAGAGTACTTGTCTTGTCTAAATCGACCTATTCTCCCCAAACAAGCATAAAATTAGAATATCGTAGACCATAGTAGTGATAGTTGACATAAATACTTCGAAATAAACTACCTAAAATTTATGATAATTAAAACTTTAAAATATTTAGAATATATCTGATAAAATTACAAAAAAATATCATATAACTCGAAACATTGAAAGTAGAAACTTCTCTAAATCAAGAAATAAACTTTTTTATATAAATAAAACAAATTCCACTGAAAATTCGATATTTGCATTTAAAATTTAATTAAATATGAATTTGAGTCAAGATATAAAGGTAGAGAAATAAAGCCTCCTTTTACTGAAAAACAAAGTAAAGATTGTGTTTCGTTAATATTGAAAATTGTCTTTAATTCTTTCTATTTATTTTAGCGAAAGTGTAAATCATGTGATAAGGGTAATTTTTTTGTTTTGATATCTCATTCGTTTTTATTTATGTGTTTTAATTTAATTCAAGATAAAAATTTACAAAGTACTTTCTTTTTTATTTTATGATTTAAAATTAATATTATAATTATAATTATAATGTATCATAATATATTTTTTAACATTATGATTTTAAATATGCCACATAAAATGTTGGAATTCAAAAATTACAACCAAATTAAGAAACAGGGATTATATTTTGGAAAAATAAATAATGTCTCTGTTTGAAATTATGTATTGTGACTTCTAGAATAAATTATCTCAATTTATTTATCATTGTAGAAGTTCAAGACAATTTTTTCTCTGCTCATTATACCTTAGTACTACTAATTATTCTTGAGTACTACAAAAACCTCAATTATGTATAGATGACATATTTTTAGGTAAGAACAATACTGTAAAATTTATTATTATTTTTTTTAAAAATCAGTTTATTATTTTGTGGGGAATGATACTTTAGTATTGAATTTTGAACTAATACTAATAGTTTATTATTTAATTTTTATCAAGGTGTAACATTTTCTCCATGAAGAATGTTATGTGTCAAGTTTTTTTTAAATAAATGAGAGAATGTATTATACATACCACTGAAGTGCATTTTTAAAATTAATGAAATTCACGCTATTAATAATTTAGGTATTAAAACACGATACAATTTAGGTTATTTTAATATTCTACTCTGAAAAGAACACGATAGATAATTTTAACTTCTAAAAGTAAATTCAAAAGAGGAGAGTACATAGCATTCATAGAAAGACGTTGATGACATTTTTCAGTTGCTTACTTTACTAATTATAGTGCACTTTTACCTATAACAAAAAGACAACCAACTACTTAATCCCATACAAAAATCTACATACACACACATTCATTATCAAACACTACAATTTATTTAATTTTTTCCCGCAATTTTAATATTTGTGTTATGAATTTTCACCATGTCTACTAAAACAATAACCAAAATCTACCTATTTCTTGTTTTCTGCATTTATTAACAGTACAATTGAGGAGCTGTAATATTTTTGAAGGAAGTTGGATGTTTGATGAATCTTATCCAATTTATGATTCTTTACAGTGTCCATTTATAGACCAAGGTCTTAATTGCATCAAAAATGGAAGGAAAGATAATTGTTATCTCAAATATAGATGACAGCCTACAGATTGTGACCTCCCCAGGTAACATAAATGAGTTATTTTTTTCCTATAAAATTTCATGTTTATAGAGTCGCAGTTAGAATTTTGAATTGAACTGGATTCTTGGTAAATTATGCTTATCTAATTATCTTAATTTAAGTAGGTTTACTTCATAATTAATTGTGAAAATAGAAAGAAAAAACGTAGTCTTTTGTTTCAAAGTGAAAAATAATATTTGAATATTTGAGTTGTGTTTGACCAAAAACATAAAGGGAGCAAGAGTTTTTTAAAATTAATTTGGAGTGAAAACATACATTTTTTTTTAATATCTGAAAATTCATGAAAAAAAAGTAAAAACAAGATTTTTTGGATTATGACACATAAATAGAATTTGAGTAGTAATTATCTTGCAAATTATGAATATCTTAATTCTGAAACATAAATAGAATAAATATTTAATAAAGCAAAATTATATATCAAGACATAAATAAGAATAAAATAATCAAAATTCCTTTTTAATTGATATTATCTTAAGAAACATGTAAATAAAAAACACGATAAGTATTTTGAGACGGAAAAATCCAGGAAAAGGGAAGTATTACCCAACTATTAGTCTACGTATTTCCACCTAATATTTTATTCATGATTTTAGAATGGATTATTGTTGAGTTTGCTTTTAGTTACTGCAGTCATTTTTTTATAAATAATAAGTTACCTAGTTTTAGGATGAATTTGAATTTTAAATATTTGTTAGATTGTTTTAATTGTTGAGATATTTTAGGTTATTTTAAATTTTAAATTATGCAGATTATATTTTTATGTTGGCTATTTAAAGTTCCTCAGTGCTTAATAAAATTATTGAAAGCTATTGAAAGTCATTCAATCTATTGAGAGACATTTTCAATCATTTTGTGTTGCCCCATCTTTTTTAGAAACCACCAACAGTGGTATCAAGAACTTTATTGATCTTAAGGGATTTGTGAAATTTTCCAAAGACCTATCATACACTTTTAACCCGTAAGGGCTACCCATTTTAACCCATCAGGGCTACCTTTTCTACCCGTGCTTTTTTCAACACATAAGCTTTGCTAAACCATTTCTAATCAAAATAATGGCAAGCAACAGTCTCTCTTTGAATGCCCCAAAATTTTTTACTGGTGATTTGGTTAGTGAAAATGAAATCATATCTTGACCTATGATCTGTGGGAAGTTGTGATGGAAGATACACCCTTACAACCTCTCCCTGCAAATCCTACCCTTGATCAAATTAAATCTCATTCGGATGAAAAAACAAAAAAATTCAAGCCAAAACTGTAATTCAAAATTCAGTTACGAATTCAATTTTTTCTAAAATTATTGCTTGGGAGACGACAAAAGAAGCTTGGGAAAAATAAAAATAAAAAGAATATTAAGGGAGTAACCCAGTAAGGCAAATGCAAATTTTGAATTTGAAAAGAAATTTTAAATCTCTTCAGATGCAATAGATGAAACTATTGTTAAGTATTTTGATAAGATTTCTTTTATTGTTAATAAAATCAGGCTGTTGGCTAGGATTTCATAGATGAAAGATGTCACGACCCTAGAGCACCCCCTAGTCGTAACACGGCCTACTCTACCCCGAAGGGGTCTAATACAAGCCTCATAGCATTCTTTAATATAAGAACATAAGAAAATAGAGGAGAATTAAAAACTTTCTTCACAATCGAAGGCATTTTCATTAAAAGCAAGTGGAAGACTTTCTAGACTTTATATACTATGTCTCAAACCATTTAATACTTTCAATACAAAATTGGGACTTAGCCCATACAAAAGCATTAACATAAACTAAAAGACATAAAGGAACAAGATGGGTTTTATCCTCGAAACTATGAGGACACACCAAGTCTTCATCTTCAAGCACCTTAGAAACCTACTCCTCAAGCATAGAACACCAATATCTCCAAACCCTACACTTTGGTAAAAAATGGAGAAGAATGTGGTTAGCACAAAAAGTACTAAGTATGGAAGCCATGGAAAAACATGCGTAAAACGGACATTTATTTGGAAGTCACGCTATATGCCCTTTTTGGTAAAACTTTATGAACATTGATAAAAGAGGCATAATATAAGACACAACCAACATTTAAGTAATATTTTACATTAGAATATAATCAACATATGAACCTTTACCTTCACTTAAGCCTTCACCTCAAGTAACCCTCAAGCTATACCTTGTGCAATGTATGGGTAGCACCTTAAGGCAAACCAAAAGTGAACTTACCATTCAATCTTTCCACCTTTTCACAATAAAGAATATAAGAGACATAAAAATTACATGAGTCACATTATCACATTAAGACCAACATCTAAGGCAACTCTAAGTCATACTTGTGCAATGTTCAAGTAGCATCCCATACTACTACTCACACTAAGTACTCCTTTGAAGTCACCATAGACAAGGCATCTTAATATATGATAAGTCATGACAAGGAAGTACTCATAATACAATCCAAGTATAGCATGCATCAATACATTTAAGCATATAAGAGTCAACATTACTCAATAACATCATTTAGAGGACTTTTATTCATTAGACATTAGATCAACATTCTCCTTAACGTCTTCCTAGGAGGACATTCAAACAATAGTCATTAAGACTTAGAGAACTCACTACGACCCTCTCAAAGCCTACTCGTGAAATGCATGGATGGTATCCCATACTACCACCCACACTTTGTAGAACTCCTCAAGAAATCATAATGCACATCTCACATGATAGGAATAAACATTTAACCGACATAGACCATGCAAGCTAGACATGGAATCCGGTGTCAAGTAACCCCACACCATAAAAGGTGTTCTACTTGTCATGGAATCCGCTAGCTAATATCCTATGTGGGCACATAGTTATGGGATAGGAAGATGTTCATTGGAACCCTAGCCTAACGTAGAGTTTCCATCTTACTATATCCATTCGGTGCTTAGCCTCCTTTCCCATATAGTAGTTCATTCACATTAACATCAGTGTACTTGAGAGTGCCACCAATCACATGGTCTACCGACCCAAAGTACATTACACAATAAAGGGCCACCATTACTAGGTCTACCGATTCACAGTAAATTAGGGATAGCTCATTGACTTTCCAAGAAGGGTGCCATAAACATTGGTTCTACCGATACAAGGTCATCATTTCACATATGAAAGGGCTACCAACACTAGGTCTACCGATTTAAGGTTCATCATCTCACACAAGAAGGAGGCCACCACAATTAGGTCTATCGCTTCAAGGTTTAATATTGACATTGGGTTCTAGACTCATCATGAAGGGCCACCATCACTAACTCTACCGGTTCAAGGCATAGCCTAAAATACCTCATTAGTCATTTATAAAAGGCTACCAACATTGGGTCTACCAATTCTAAGTCATCAACACATTCATTAGTCATTAAGTCAAGATACATTCATTATTCAAGAAGAGGATGCCTAAGCCTACCAAGTCAAGATACTTCATTCATTATCACATTCATCATTACAAGAAAAGGATGCCTTAGCCTACCAATTCAAGAGATCACATTCAACATAGATTTCATTTATCAAGAAGAGGGCACCTAAGCCTACCAATCCAAGATACAACATTACATTATAGAAATCCTTCACATTCCATCATCAACATTCATGAGTGTTAATTTAGAATATACTATCAATAACAACACAATTAAATTCTACACATGATCATCATTCTATCATTGAAATCACATGCAAGTCCTTCACATTTTATTCATATATAAAATATCGTAATAATACTTCAATTCCTCAAACTATTCCTTCAAGGCCATGATCACAATATACAAAGTAATTAAACACCTTCACCTTTCAAGTGGATCAATAGCTCAAGCACAATTCTACTTCAACATGTAAATTAGGTCATCACTTTCCCTTTTCAAGGCCATGAATTCACTTTCACCAACAAATCTTTCATTAATACAATTAGGCATGTATAGTGATACAATTCAACAATCTAAATCAATTTAGGCATAATATATCAACATTCATTCATAATCATGAAAACCACTTCATAACTTACAATTTAGGAATTGAGAGAAATCATGGGTTCATAGAGTATTTTCATCTTAAATCATCAATTAAATTCCAATACAATCATAAATCGTCACTAGAAGCGATTTGAAAATGATTGATGAAAGAACTCATGAGATTGAGTAAACCCCTAGATTTTTCATGTTTTGAAATCACCTTTGAATTGGCTCCTTGAATAAAAAGTTAGACAAGGATCAAGACTACCATACCTTGTTATTGATTCCCCACGAAAATAGAAGAAGAAACACCTTGAAATCCCCAACCCTAGCTTGAAGTTGACCTTGATCTCCAATGGAGTTTCTAGAGAGAAGACTTTTGCGAGGGAAGGGTTTTGATTTGGTGTTTTGAAATAATGAGGTCTAATTATTTTTAATAATCTTAAAATATCTTAATATACCTAGAATAACCATCCATACACTTAAAACAATTAATTAACTATTTACCAAAAGACCCTTGCCTAAGCCGTGTCTAAACCAGATTGCACAGACCTACAGATTGTGAGTCTATTCACGGACCGTGCTGCTGGTCCGTGGTCTGGGGCTGGGGCAAGGTCTAGAGGGGCTTGACATACGGAGGCCATCCATGGGGCGTGGATGGACCTATGGGGCGTAGTCCCCTTTCGTAGATCACCAAGTTTTGGCCAACTTTAGTTTTCTTTGGGGTCTTGGGGGTTAAGCTTAGGGTCCTCCTTAAGGACTCCTAGGTGGTCCATGGGGAGTCCTATCTTGACGTTTGACCCCTAAACCCCTCAACCAAGGCTCGGGAAGACATCAAACACCATCAAACCTCACACCAAACTCAAACACACACACGTTAGGCTCTAGTTTCACTAGTTCATTTTTAGGGTCGTTACATCTTCCCCCACCTAGTAACATTCGTCTTCGAATGACACTTTTAAACACATTAAGGGGTAACAACTCAAGACTAGCAGCCCATCAAGCATACAATATCAATATACAAAGCACAAAACATAGGAGGAAACATCAACTCCACATCAAAAGCTCAATGCAAACAAAAAGGTTGAAACTACATCTACAAACTCATTATGCATCAAAACTTCACATTTCTCATTTCATTGGAGGAACTTCCTTCTCCCAATCACATCAGTCTCATCATAACATCATTAAGCGTATTTAAGAAATTTTCTCATAAAAGCAATTATGCAACTTCTTCATAAAAACATATTTAGGCATGTTCAACATTTCACCTCATGAAGCATATAGACAACTTATAGTAAATGCATATTAGCCTGAGGAACAATAAATCATGGAAACTCATTTTCTCGTTCAAACAATAATTCATCAAGAACATGCATAATATAAGGAGAACATGGAAACACAATGCCACCCATGACTCCAAAAATATGAAACAAGCCAAAAAGGAACCCTTTGTCTTAGGCTTGAATAGGCAAATAAAGAAAGAGGTAAGGATATCGGAAATCTCAACAACCTTACTACTCAACATACCATCCCCCAGTTAGGAATAAACCCAACTACGTCTTATCATGAACACCACAAAGAAACCTTAATCAAGACATTCACAACTTCACAAGAAACCATCAACATACTGGTACTTTTAAACAAGGAAGGTCCTCATTAAGCAACTCTTGCTCACAATCAACCTTACCACATCACTCAAGGTCTCATATTAGTCTACCACACCCGGTCTAAAATTTCTCAAACTCACTACATCTCTTAAAGTGGGAACATCAATCAACCGTAACTCATCAACATCAAGGACACTTAAAGACCTTACCATCTAGGCATATTATCCCCCACTTGGGAGTAAACCTATACCAACTCTTCTAAGCTTCACTTCTTTCAATTCTAAGGTTTGAGCAAAACCTCACTAAACCTTCATACTCCTCACACCTAGGTATTCCTAAAACACCACACTTCATCAACTCTTTCAACATACCTCAAAACTCATCATAACCTTCTACCAACATCACACATAACCATAAAGCAATCCATTCATACTAAAGTCAACATCACAATCTATCATCTCACATCTATCAAGTCACATAGCCGTAATTGGCATCACAACCAACCTTCCTCCCTAACTCCTTCTAACATACTATTTTCAAGTGGTCACACATTAAAGACCATCGGATAAGGAATAAGAGAGAAACTTTATAGAGCTAAACTCTATGGCACACCTTGAAGAATGAAGTAAAACTTTCTTAACACCCAATAGCCTCCTATTCATAATGTGGTGCGCTTCACATTATGAACAAGACTCTACTAGATGTGGTTGGAGACATACTAACACCATTCCATTATCTTGTGCTATGATACCATGTTTGTCACGACCCGAGGGCATCCTTAGTCGTAACACGGTGTACTCGACCCCGAAGGGGTCTAGTACAAGCCTCATAGCATTCTTGAACATCCGAACATAGGAAAATAAAGGATATTTAAAAACTTTCTTTACCATTGAAGACATTTTCATTAAAAGCAAGTGGAAGACTTTCTAGACATTATATACTATATCTCAAACCATCTAATACTTTGAATACAACATTGGGAATTAGCCCATACAAAAGCTTTAACATAAACTAAAAGACATAAAGGTACATGGTGGGTTTTGTCCTCGAAACTATGAGGACTAACCCAGTCTTCATCTTCAAGCACCTTAAAAACCTACTTCTCAAGCATAGAACACAACTACCTCCAAACCCTACACTTTGGTAAAAAATGTAGAAGAATGGAGTTAGCACAAAAAGTACTAAGTATGGAAGCCATGGAAAAACATGAATAAAACGAAAATTTATTTGGAAGTCATGCTATATGCCATTTTTGGTAAAATTTCACAAACATTGATAAAAAAGGCATAATATAAGTCACAACCAACATTTAAGTCATATTTCACATAAGAATATAATTCAAATATGAACCTTTACCTTCACTTAAGTCTTCACCTCAAGTAACCCTCAAGCTATACCTTGTTCAATGTATGGATAGCGTCCCATACCACCACCCACACTAAAGTACAACCTTAAGGCCACCAAAAGTGAACTTACCAATTAACCTTTCCACCTTTTCACAATAAAGCATATAAGAGACATAAACATTACATTAGTCACATCATCACATTTAGACAAACATCTAAGACAACTCTAAGTCATACTTGTGGAATGTGCAAGTAGCATCCCATACTACTACTCACACTAAGTACTCCCTTGAAGTCACCATAGACAAGGCACATTCATATACGATAAGTCATGACAACGAAGTACTCATAATACAATCCAAGTATAGCATGCATCATTACATTTAACCATATAAGAGTCAACATAATTCAATAACATCATTTAGAGGGCTTTCATTCATTAGACATTAGATCAACATTCTCCTTAACATCTTCCTAAGAGGACATTCAACCAATAGTCTTTAAGACTTACAGAACTCACTATGACCCTCTCAAAGTCTACTCGTGAAATGCATGGATGGCATCCCATACTACCACCCACACTTTGTAGAACTCCTTAAGAAACCATAATGCACATCTTACATGATGGAAATAAGCATTTAACCGACATACACCATGCAAGCTAGACATGGAATCCGGTGTCATGTAACCGCACACCATAAAAGGTGTTCTACTTGCCTAAGGTAGAACTGTAACATCAGCTCAGATGGAATCCACTAGCTAATATCCTTTGTGGGAAGATAGTTATGGGATGGGAAGATGTTCATTGGAACCCTAGCCTAACGTTAGGAAAGTTTCCATCTTACCATATCCACTCGGTGATTAATTTTCATTCCCATAAAGTAGTTCATTCACATTAACATCATTGTACTTAAGAAGGTTGCTGATCACTAGGTCTACGGACCCAAAGTACGTTACACAAGAAATGGCCACTATCACTAGGTCTACCGATTCAAGGTACATTAGGGATAACTCATTGACTTTCGAAGAAGGGTGCCATAAACATTGGGTCTACCGAGACAAGGTCATCATTTCACACATGAAAGGGCTACCAATAGTAGGTCTACCGATTTAAGGTTTATCATCTCACACAAGAACGAGGCCACCACCATTAGGTCTACCGCTTCAAGGTTTAACATTCACATTGGGTTCTAGACTTATCATAAAGGGCCACCATCACTAGGTCTACCGGTTCAAGACATAGCCTAAAATACCTCATTCGTCATTTATTGAAGGCTACCAACATTAAGTCTACCAACTCAAGACATTCATTCATTTATTCAAGAAAAGGCTACCAACATTAGGTCTACCAATTCTAAGTCAACAACACAGTCATTAGTCATTAAGTCAAGATACATTCATTATGCAAGAAGAGGATGCCTAAGCCTACCAAGTCAAGATACTTCATTCATGATCACATTCACCAATACATGAAAAGGATGCCTTAGCCTTCCAATTAAAGAGATCTCATTCAACATAACTTTGATTTATCAAGAAGAGGGCTAAGCCTACCAATCCAAGATACAACATTACACTATAGAAACCATTCACATTCCATCATCAACATTCATGAGTGTTAATTGAGAATATACTATCAACAACAACACAATTACATTCTACACATGATCATCATTCTATTATTGAAATCACATGCAAGTCCTTCACATCTCATTCACACATACAATAGCGTAATAATACTTCAATTCCTCAAACGATTCCTTCAAGGCCATGATCACAATATACAAAGTAATTAAACACCTCCACTTGCAAGTTGATCAATATCTTAAGCACAATTCTACTTTAACATGTAAATTAGGTCATCACTTTCCCTTTTCGAGGCCATGAATTCACTTTCATTAACAAACCTTTCATTAATACAATTAGGAATGAATAGTGATACAATTCAGCAATCTAAATCAATTTAGGCATAAGCCATCAACATTCATTCATGATCATTAAACCCACTTCATAAGGTACAATTTAGGAATTGAGAGAAATCAAGGGTTCATAGAGTATTTTCCTCTTAAATCATCAATTACACACCAATACAATCATAAATCATCATTAAAAACCATTTGAAAATGTTGGATGAAAGAACTTATGAGATTGAGTAAAACCCTAGATATTTTATGCTTTGAAATCACCTTTGAATTGGCTCCTTGAATGAAAATTTAGACAAGGATCAGGACTACCATACCTTTCTATTGATTCCCCATGAAAATTGAAGAAGAAACACCTTGAAATCCCCATCCCTAGCTTGAACTTGATCTTGATCTCCAATGAAGTTTCTAGAGAGAAGACTTTTGGGGGGGAAGGGTTTTTGAAATACTGAGGTCTAATTTTGTTTTAATACTCTTAAAACATCTTAATATACTTGAAATAACCACCCATACACCTAAAACAATTAATGAACAATTTACCAAAAGACCCTTGCCCAAGCCGTGTCCAAACCAGATTGCACAGTCATTGTTCACCCCCTGGACCCACGGATCGTGAGTCAATTCACGGACCGTGCTGATGGTCCGTTGTTGTAACACCCCGTATCCACAAACAGACCAAAATGCAAATTTTGAAAAGTTGCAGGTGCAACTTACGATTGCCATCCACGGACCGTAGGTCAGACCACAGCCCGTGCTGGTGGTCCGTGGTTCACCACTGCAATCCCTCCTTAGCCAAGCTCAGAAAATTTGGCTAAGTCTCGACTCACGGACAGACCCATGGTCCATAGATCAGACCATAGTCCGTGGTCTGTGTCCATGGATCAAGACCTTCTTTATCCAGCCTCTGACATGAACTACGGTCGACCAGCACGGACCGTAATTCGATCCACGGTCCGTAGGTCTGACCGTAGATGAGGATCAGCAGCCAGTTAGCTGAAAATTCTGATGAGTCAACTTCAGACGGTCATAACTTTTAGCACAAAAAGAATTATGTGTCCGATTACATATGATATGATAAATAATTGAATTATCTTTCCAACACCATCGAGTTTGCTAAAATCCGACCTCCAAGTAAAAGGTTATGCTCATTTTAGTAAAGCTCTGTCGGGCAAACTCGATCGACGGACCCAATCGACGGACCGTCGATTGAATGACGGCCCGTCAGTCCATTTCGTCGATCACTCCGACAGTAGCTAATTCAGGGGTCTTTTGGTCTTTTCCTATTTCGTTTAACCCCTAAGATACGTCGTTTAGACCCTAAATCATGAGGTTTTAATCAGTTTAATCCTAGAAACATAACTAGAACTTACCTTAGTCAAAATCATTAATCAAACTTAGAAAAATTAGAAGCAAGAGAGGAGAAAAAGGTCAAGAACCCTAGTTCAAGAACGCAGCAAGGTTCCTTCAGTTCCAGCCCCAAAATCGAAAGATTTCTCCATGGAATTTGTCACCAGGTATGTGGGATTTCACTAGTGGGTTCCTTTCGCCCATTAGGTCCCTAGAATTCAGTCAGATTCTTGATTCTATGATTATGAACAGATATAGGGTTCAGCATACCCATATAGTCCCAGAACTACGAGCCACGTAGGTGTAAGTCCCCTCTGTGGGCAACATCAGTTTAGTGATCACGCCAAAGATGCCTCTATACCGGGCGGCGGGTATATTGGGTCCTCTTGATGGGGCGTATACATTGGACTCCACATTTAGCTCATGTGGTTTTATGTCGGTTATTAGTAGCTCCCACAGTTCAGTCAGACTCTATTGCATTGACCATATTTCAGTACAGTCAGTATTCAGTCTCAGCATGTTATAAATGTGATCATTGCATCAGTTAGCTTAGTATTCAGTATATTCAGTATCTATATCATGTTTAGATTATTTCATTGCTTTATTGCTTTGTTCAGTTATGTTTTATTTCAGCTTTACTTTATCCTGTATGCTCAGTACCTTTCAAGTACTGACGCATATGTGCGCTACATCTTCTCGTGATGTAGGTTCAGGTTCTCAGCATCCAGATCATGTTTAGATCGGTTCCCGATCTCCAGTTCAGCAGAATCAGTGGTAAGTCCTCATTTTCCGAGGACAATAGTCATGAGTTTCTTTTCAGTATTTTTAGTTTTTAGTTTCAGTTTTGCTAGATCTAGTTGGGGCATGTCCCAACATTTCTAGTCGGTTTAGAGGCTTATTTCAGACATAGTTAGATTCAGCTTAGTACTTGAGTTTGATATTTCTTTTGTATTAAACTCTCATTTTTCATATATCTCTATTATAGTATATGGGTATTCCCCATCTTTTTTTCATTTTACTTATGATTTAGCTTCCGCATCAGTTTATTATCTTTAGTATGCTCATGATCATGCCAGCAGGGTTATCTTGGGATCACTTGTGATCCTAGGTCCCGTGTCCGCATCTCGGGGTAGCTCGGGGCGTAACAAACTCGGTATCAGAGCATTAGGTTTAAGTGTCCTAGGATGCCTGAAATGCCGCACTAAGTAGAGTCCTTTTCATGGGTGTGAAGTGCACCATATCTAATGAGAGGGAGGCTATGAAGTGTTTTAGGAAAACTTCATTTTCTTGTTACTCTTATCGTGTGTAAGGTATGATCTAATTTCCATTCTAACTTGCCATTTTACGTATCAGTGATCATGCCTCCTCGTAGAGCTTATGCCAGGAATACGAATGCTAGGAACGCAAATGCAGCTCCTCCAGTTCCAGATCAGGATGTCATAAATGCTGAATTCAGGAATGCCATTCAGATATTGGCTCAAAGTGCGGCCAATATGAATAATCAGCGGGTTCAAGCTCCTGCGAATGAGTTGGGTCAGCTGCCGCCAGGGTGCGAGACTTTGTTAGGATGAATCCGCCAGAGTTCTTAGGATCACAAGTTGGAGAAGATCCCCAAAATTTCTTAGATGAAATCAAGAAGATCTTTGAGGTGATGCAGGTCACTGGGAATGATCGGGTTGAGTTAGCATCTTACCAACTGAAAGATATGGCTCATATCTGGTATACTCAGTGGAAGGAGAACAGGGGAGATGAATAAGTTTCTATATGGAGTGTCAGACTTAGTGAAAACAGAGTGCAGGAATGCTATGTTGTTGGGAGACATGAACATCTCTAGGCTCATGACTCATGCTCAGCAGGTTGAGGGTGATAAGCTTAGGGAAAGAGCTAAGGAGACTAAGAAAGCAAGAACAGGTAATTACGAGTATTCCCAATAGAAATCGGGTGGTGGAAATTGCTCGCAGTTTCAGCAGAAGTCTTCGACTCCAGCCCCTTCATCAGCTAGTGTTCCATTCCCCAGGTTCCGTAATAATCAGAAAGGTAGGGCGTCAGGCTCTAAGTCTCAAGGTAGTGTTTCAGGCACCAAAACCTACCAAACTTGCCTGAAGTGTAGTAAGAACCATCCAGGTGAGTGCCTTGCAGGTACGGAAGGATGCTTTAGGTGTGGTCAGTCTGGTCATAGATTGAAGGATTGTCCTTCAAGACAAGGTCAAAGAGGAAATAATGGTAGAGCTCAGTCTACATCTTCAGCAGCACCAGCAAGTCACCCGACTCAGCAGGGTAATTCTTCTGGTACTGGTGGCGGACAGCACCAAAACAGGCTCTATGCTTTTTTCAAGCTCATCAAGATCAGGAAGATTCTCCTGATGTAGTCACTGGTACATTACGAGTCTTTGATCTTGATGTTTATGCATTGTTAGATTCAGGGGCTACCCTTTCTTTTGTAACTCCTTATATAGCAGTCCAATTCAGTGTTAGTCCAGAAACTCTGTCAGAACCCTTCTCATTCTCTACTCCAGTCGGTGACCTAGTAATAGCTAGACGGGTATACAGAAATTGCCCTGTCACAGTCTCTCAGAAAGTCTCCTCAGCAGATCTTGTAGAGTTAGAAATGGTAGACTTCGATGTCATTCTAGGCATGGATTGGTTACATTCCTGTTATACCGCAGTCGATTGTAGAACTAGGATTGTTCATTTTCAGTTTCCAAACAAACCAATCCTAGAATGGAAGGGTAGTAGCTTAGCGCTTATGGGTCGATTCATTTCTTACCTTAAGGCCAGAAAAATGATCTCTAAGGGTTATCTCTATCATCTAGTTTGGGTTAAGGATTCTAGTTCTGAATCCCCAACTCTTGAGTCAGTTCCTATAGTCAGTGAGTTTCCAGAAGTGTTCCCAGAAGATCTTCATGGAGTTCCTCCCGAAAGGAAAATAGACTTTGGAATTGATCTCCTTCCAGATACCCAGCCTATTTCTATTCCTCCTTACAGAATGGCTCCAGTAGAGCTTAAGAAATTGAAATAATAGTTGAAAGACCTTCTAGATAAGGGCTTCATCAGACCTAGTATTTCTCCATGGGGTGCACCAGTGTTGTTCGTAAAGAAGAAAGATGGTTCTCTCAGAATGTGCATTGACTATAGGCAGTTGAACAAGGTCACAATCAAGAATAAGTATCCCATCCCCAGAATTGATGACTTGTTCGACCAGTTTCAGGGTGCTAGTCATTTCTCAAAGATAGACTTCAGATCAGGTTATCATCAGCTCAGAGTCAGAGATAGTGACATTCCGAAGACAGCCTTCAGAACTCGGTATGGTCATTATGAATTTGTAGTCATGTCATTTGGACTAACCAATGCTCCTGCAGCTTTCATGGATTTGATGAACAGAGTGTTCAAGCAGTACTTGGACTTGTTCGTTATCGTCTTTATTGATGATATCCTCATTTACTCTAGGAATGAGGAAGAACATGCGGGTCATTTGAGAGTTGTTCTGCAAACTCTCAAAGATCATCAATTATTTGCAAAATTTAACAAGTGCGAGTTTTGGTTACAATCAGTTGCTTTCCTTGGGCATATTGTGTCTAGCTAAGGAATTCGAGTAGATTCCCAGAAGATAGAAGCAGTGAAACAATGGCCCATACCTACCTCTGCTACAGACATTAGAAGTTTCTTGGGTCTAGCAGGTTATTACAGAAGGTTTGTGGAAGGATTTTCATCCATAGCCTCTCCATTGACTAAGTTGACTCAGAAAAAGGTTAAGCTCCAGTGCTCAGATGATTGGGAGAAAAGCTTCACAGAATTGAAAACTAGGTTGACTACAGCTCCTGTCTTGACTCTACCAGAGGGTTCAGATGGTTATGTGATCTATTGTGATGCATCAAGAGTCGGCCTAGGTTGTGTGTTGATGCAGCGAGGTAAGGTTATAGCTGATGCTTCTAAACAACTTAAGGTACATGAGAAGAACTACCCAACTCATGACCTCGAGCTAGCAGCAGTGGTGTTTGCACTCAAGATTTCGAGACACTACTTGTATGGTGTTCATGTAGATGTGTTCACAGACCATAAGAGCCTCCAGTATGTATTCACCCAGAAAGAGTTAAATCTTCGCCAGAGAAGTTGGCTTGAGTTCCTCAAAGATTATGATATGAGCGTGCATTACCATTCGGGTAAGGCGAATGTAGTAGCAGATGCCCTTAGCAGATTATCCATGGGTAGTGTAGCACATGTTGAGGAAGAAAGAAAAGAGCTAGCAAAGGATGTTCACAGACTTGCTCGCCTAGGAGTTCATCTTATGAGCATATCAGATGGTGGTGTAACAGTTCAGAATGGGGCAGAATCTTCTTTGGTAGTAGAGGCTAAGGAAAAGCAAGATAGTGATCTAATCTTGCTTGAACTTAAGGGTGCAGTCCACAATCAGAGAATGGAGGTTTTCTCCCAAGGGGGAGATGGTGTACTTCGCTATCAAGGTAGATTGTGTGTTCTTGATGTGGGTGAATTGAGACAAAGATATTCTCGCAGAAGCCCATAATTACAAATATTCTATTCATCCAGGCACCACTAAGATGTACCGTGATCTGCGGGAAGTCTACTGGTGGAATGGTATGAAAAGAGATATAGCAGATTTTGTGGCTAAGTGCCCCAATTGCCAGCAAGTCAAGGTAGAACATCAGAAACCAGGAGGTATAACTCAAGAGATTGACATTCCTACTTGGAAGTGGGAAGTGATCAACATGGACATCATCACAGGTTTACCTCGTACTCGCAGACAACATGACTCCATTTGGGTGATTGTTGATAGGGTTACTAAGTCTTCTCGCTTTTTGGCGGTCCAGACTACAGATTCGGCGGAAGATTACGCCAAGCGTTACATTAATGAGATTGTGAGGTTGCATGGGGTTCCTTTGCCTATCATCTCAGATAGAGGTCCTCAGTTTACCTGTCATTTCTGGAAGTCATTTCAGAAAGGTCTTGGTACTCAGGTTAACCTTAGCACAGCATTTCATCCACACACAGATGGTCAGGCAGAGCGTACCATTCAGACCTTAGAAGACATTTTGAGAGCTTGTGTGATCGACTTCAAGGGTAGTTGGGATGATCAGCTTCCTCTTATCGAGTTCGCCTACAATAATAGTTACCATTCCAGCATTCAGATGGCCCCTTATGAGGCATTGTATGGGCGTAGATGTAGATCTCCAGTTGGTTGGTTTGAAGTAGGTGAAGCAGCTTTGATAGGACCAGATTCAGTCTTTGATGCTATGGAGAAAGTGCAACTCATTAGAGATAGACTTAAGACTGCGCAGAGTCGCCAGAAATCTTATGCAGATGTGAGAAGAAGGGAACTAGAGTTCCAAGTTGATGATTGGGTTTTCCTGAAAGTGTCACCCATGAAGGGGGTGATGAGATTTGGTAAGAAAGGGAAGCTCAGTCCCAGATATGTAAGCCCTTACCGGATCTTGAAAAGGATTGGTAAAGTGGCTTATGAGTTAGAGTTGCCAGCAGACTTAGCAGCAGTGCATCCAGTCTTTGAAGAAGTGTGTGGGTGATCCAGCATCCATAATGCCATTAGAGACTGTGGCTGTAAAAGATAGCCTTTCTTATGAGGATGTACCAGTTGAGATTCTCGATCGTCAGGTTAGAAGGTTGAGAAATAAAGAAGTCGCTTCAGTTAAGGTTTTGTGGAGGAGTCAGTCAGTAGAGGGAGCTACTTGGGAAGCAAAAGCAGCTATGAAGTCCAAGTACCCCCACCTCTTTCCTTCCGATTCCATTTCATTTTGAGGTAATAGTTCCTCTTCAGTTTATCAGTCATTCATGCAAAAATTCAGTCTTAGAATCATGTTCCTTCAGTATGTACTAGCATTTTCAGCGTATTTGCATGTTCTTGGAACTCAGTTCAGTTAGAAATTCAGTTCTCAGTGTTTAGTGGTAGGGATTGCAGCCCTCTCCCTCTATTTCAGCTAGTTTAGTCTTCATTCGAGGACGAATGGTCCCAAGGGGGAAATAATGTAACACCCCGTATCCGAAAATAGACCAAAATGCAGATTTTGAAAAGTTGTAGGTGCAACCTACGGTTGCCATCCACGGACCGTAGGTCAGACCACGGCCCGTGCTGGTGGTCCGTGGTTCACCACTGCAACCCCTCCTTAGCCAAGCTCAGAAAATTTGGCTAAGTCTCGACTCACGGACAGACCCACGGTCCGTAGATCAGACCACGGTCCGTGGTCTGTGTCCGTGGATCAAGACCTTCTTTAACCAGCCTCTGACATAAACTACGGTCGACCAGCACGGACCGTCATTCGATCCACGGTCCGTAGGTCTGACCGTAGATGAGGATCAGCAGCCAGTTAGCTGAAAATTCTGATAAGTCAACTTCAGATGGTCATATCTTTTAGCGCAAAAATAATTGTGTGTCCCATTACCTATGATATGATAGATAATTGAATTATCTTTCCAACGCCACTGAGTTTGCTAAAATCTGACCTCTGAGTAAAACTTTATGCTAGTTTTAGTAAAGCCCTGTCGGGCAGACTCGATCGACGGACCGTCGATTGAATGACGGCCCGTCAGTCCATTCCGTCGATCACTCTGACAGCAGCTAATTCAGGGGTCTTTTGGTCTTTTCCTATTTCGTTTAACCCCTAAGATACGTCGTTTAGACCCTAAATCATGAGGTTTTAATCAGTTTAATCCTAGAAACATAACTAGAACTTACCTTAGTCAAAATCATTAATCAAACTTAGAAAACTTAGAAGCAAGAGAGGAGAAAAAGGTCAAGAACCCTAGTTCAAGAACGCAACAAGGTTCCTTCAGTTCCAGCCTCAAAATCGAAAGATTTCTCCATGGAATTCGTCACCAGGTATGTGGGATTTCAGTAGTGGGTTCCTTTCACCCATTAGGTCCCTAGAATTCAGTCAGATTCTTTATTCCATGATTATGAACAGACATAGGGTTTCTAGAATTACAGCAGATCATCATGAATTAGTTATTTAAATATTCCAAATCAGATTATCATGTTATTGCTCAGTTTATCGCATGAATTTCAGAACCCTAGCTATGTATTTCTTCAGTTCTTGAATTACACATGCTAGGACAGATATTTCAGTATTCAGTTTTACATGCCTCAGTTTATGAATGCATCATTATCAGATTAATTATTGCATTCTCAGTTTGCATGTTCAGTTTCGAGCTATCCAGTATTTACAGAAATTCAGTCATAACCAGTTAACCACTTAATTCATTGGGAGTAGCATAATACCGAGTTGGACTAGGGTTCAGCGTACTCAGTTTAGTGATCACGCCAGCATGCCTCTATACCTCTGGCAGGGTATATTGGGTCCTCTCGATAGGGCGTATAGATCGAACTCCACATTTAGCTCATGTGGTTTTATGTCGGTTATTAGTAGCTCCCACAGTTCAGTCAGACTCTATTGCATTGACCATATTTCAGTACAGTTAGTATTCAGTCTCAGCATGTTATAAATGTGGTCATTGCATCAGTTAGCTCAGTATTCAGTATATTCAGTATCTATATCATGTTCAGATTATTTCATTGCTTTATTGCTTTGTTCAGTTATGTTTTATTTCAGCTTTACTCTATCCTGTATGCTCAGTACCTTTCAAGTACTGACGCATATGTGCGCTACATCTTCTAGTGATGTAGGTTCAGGTTCTCAGCATCCAGATCGGTTCCCGATCTCCAGTTCAGCAGAATCAGTGGTGAGTCCTCATTCTCCGAGGACAATAGTCATGAGTTTCGTTTAAGTATTTTTAGTTTTTAGTTTCAGTTTTGCTAGATCTAGTTAGGGCATGTCCCAACATTTCTAGTCAGTTTAGAGGCTTATTTCAGACTTAGTTAGATTCAGCTTAGTACTTGAGTTTGATATTTCTTTTGTATTAAACTCTCAGTTTTCATATATCTCAGTTATAGTATATGGGTATTCCTCATCTTTTTTTCATTTTATTTATGATTTAGCTTCCCCATCAGTTTATTATATTTAGTATGCTCATGATCATGCCAGCAGGGTTAACTTGGGATCACCTGTGGTCCTAGGTTCCGTGTCCGCGTCTCGAGGGTAGCTCGAGGCGTGACAGTTGTCTAGGGCTGGGGCATGGTCTGGAGGGGCTTGACCTATGGAGGCTATCAATGGGGCTTGGATGGACCTACGGGGCGTAGTCCCCTTTCGTAGGTCACCAAGTTTTGGCCAACTTTTGTTTCCTTTCGGGTCTTAGGGGTTAAACTTAGGGTCCTCCTCAGGGACCCCTAGGGTGGTTCATGGGGAGTTGTACCTTGAAGTTTGACCCCTAAACCCCTCAACCAAGGCTCGGGACAACATCAAATACCATCAAACCTCACACCAAACTCAAACACACACACGTTAGGCTCTAGTTTCACTAGTTCGTTACAAAAGAATAGTAGAAAAAATATTTGTGACAATTCCAGAGAGATTTGAATCTAAAGTTTCATCTTTGGAAGTGTCTAAAGATCTCTGTACTATTTCTGTTGAAGGACTAATTAGTGCTCTTCAAGCATAAGAGCAAAGAAGAGCCTTCATGAACGATAATGTTACCGAGGGTTCTTTTTATGCACAAAATAGAAAAGAAAAAGATGATCATCCTCTTTGCAAATACTTCAAAAGAAAAGCGCACTTGAAAATTTTTCGTTGGTGGAGACATGATGCGATATGTGGAAATTGCAAACCATTCATGTTACAAAAGTGTGCAAGCGTATGAACAATCTTCAAGCGCAAGTGTAGAAGCAAAACTCAAGGAGGAACAACTTTTTTAAATTGCGGTATCTAAGGCAAAGGAGGAGTGTTGCGTTTGTTTTTAGTTAGTGCGGTCATTTTTAAAAAATAATAAGTTACCTAGTTTTAGGATGAATTTGAATTTTAAATATTTGTTAGGTAGTTTAAATTGTTGAGATATTTTAGGTTATTTTAAATTTCAAATTATGTAGATTATATTTTTGTGTTGGCTATTTAAAGCCGCTCAATGCATAATAAAATTATTGAAAGCTATTGAAAGTCATTCAATCTATTGAGAAACATTTTTAATCTTTGTTTCCCATCTTTTTTTTAAAAACACCAATAATTATGCTTCGTCATATAAACACAAGTTGATTCCCCCTCCCTTATAATTTTCTAAGATTACTTATAAAGAAAAAGTTGCTATATTTTCTAGGAGTTTTTAAAAGTTGATTAAGATTATATGTCACTAGAAAATATAGAAATATTTTATTTTTTGTGTTGTAAAATATTGGACTAAGATGGGCTTAAGTATCACGGTCAATGATGATTCGTATAGCTAAAATAATAATTGTTATTTATACAGAAAAAGAAGTATTTTAACTATTTCCAATACAACAAGTTTAGTCAAAATTTCAAAATTACTAAAATTATCCAAAACTTCTTCTGCCTTTCTAGTCGCCAATAATGGCTTCTAATTTTCTTTTTCTTTCATCCCATTTCGCCATTAATGACTTCTTTTCCTTATTTCTTCCTCCTCCTTAGGGATGGCAATGAGGCGGGGTGGGTATAAGCCTATGCGAGCGGAGTTGGTGGGATGTGGGGAACGTTGAAGTGGATTTTTTAAGAATTAATGCGGTGTGGAGCAGGTTGTGGGTATATGTTATTTTATGTGGGTTTAAATTTAATTTTAACCTTTTAAATTTTATAAAAGTGATCAAGCATTATTTATTAAAATAATTTCATTAAAGCTACTAAAATATTCAAGATAGTAAAAGAAAATGGTTCAATAAAAAATAATACAATTTCTTACATGTTTCCCTGTTGACCTCTAAAAAATAGAATTTTAAGTCACTATCCTGTTAAATTAATACTACTTAATGAAAAAAATTAATTTATTTTTATGAATTAATTTTTAGTATCAAAATTAACTAGAAAAAAGAAGATATTAGAAAAATTATGTAGAATGGGTCTATGCGGGACAGGTTGAAAATGAAAAAAAGTTGTTATGTAGGAGGGTGTGGGACGGATTAAAAATAAACAAAGTTATTATGCGGGGCGGATTAAAAAATTTGTGGGTTAAGCTCAACCCACACCACCCCCACCCTGCCCATTGCTATCCCTACTCTTCCTCATTCTTTTTCTTCCGCATCATCTTTCAATCTTCCTCCTCCTCCTCCTCCTCCTCTTCCTCTTCCTCCTCATCCTCTTCTTCTTCTTCCTCTTCTTCCTCATCTTCCCCTTCCTCTTCCTCTACCTCCTCTTCCTCTTCCCCCTCTTCCTCCTCTTCCTCTTCCTCTTCTTATTCTTCCTCCTCCTCTTCCTCTTCCTCCTCCTCTTCCTCCTCCTCCTTGTTCTTCTTCTTCTTCTTCTTCTTCTTCTCCTCCTCCTCCTCCTCCTCCTCCTTCTTCTTCTTTTTCTTCTTCTTCTTCTTCTTCTTCTTCTTCTTCTTCTTCTCCTCCTCCTCCTTCTCCTCCTCCTTGTTCTTCTCCCTCTTCTTCTCCTTCATCTTCTTCTTCTTCAAAAAAAAGTTGTTATGCAGGATGGGGTGGGGCGGGTTGAAAACGAAAAAATTTGTTATGCGGGGTGGATTAAAAAAATTGCAGGTTAAGCTCAACCCACCCCACCCCCACTCCCATCCCACCCATTGTTATCCCTACTCTTCCTCCTTCGTTTTCTTCCGATCATTTTTCATTCTTCATTCTTCTTCTTCTGCTTCCTCCTCCCCCTCCTCCTCTTCCTCTTCTTCTTCTTCTTCTTCTTCTTCTTCTTCTTCTCTTTAAAATTTGATGTACCACAAACGTGAATAATTACGAGTGAATTATATATCAAAAGACTCAAAATATCGAGAGAATTTCATATCTAAATTTTGATACTATTTAAAGGTGATTTTGAGCTGATCAAGATTGAATAATCAATGTATACTTCATGTATAGTCAGTGCATAATTCATATATAATTAAGCTATAATTAGTTTTTTGAGTATCGCCATGTATAGATATGCTATATTAAATAGCCAGTACTCATTATATACTTTATATGACTTTTAACAAACTATATTATATATAGAGTCAAGGTATGCATTCAATGAATTTTTAATTATATGACTATATTTATTGTAAACTAATTACTAATTTATTATATATAATTGAAATTATTCCTCAAATATATTAAAAAGACCAAAATAAAACATTAGAAGTAAATTAAGTACCATTTTAGTCATTTTCTCAAAAAGTTTCAAATAAAGACAAAGGAATTAACTCATATCCTACTCACACTCTTTAGTTACTTAGTGCCATTGAAGAAGCAAAATCTGCCATTAGAGTACTAAGCTCACAATCTTTTCCTTCTTTGTTAAGCTACTTTGCTTCATCAATCTCCAATTTTGATTGCAAATTCCTACTTGTTGAATTTGATGCATTCCTGTAAGTTTTTTTACTCATCGGCATTAGTTGTTTATCTGTTCAACGTTGCTCTATTTTTGAAAAATCTGATAAAACTAAACACATTTGAGATGTGGATGAAGTTTTAATGTTTTTTTTCCGGTGAATTGGTCGGCGGGAGGACCTTTTTTTAGTCTTCATTCTATTTAGAGTTAACAAACGGGGATGAAAAACAATATTTTTATTTTTTTCTGTTTGTTTTTGTTTCCTCAATTCTATTTTGATGAAACTAGGGTTAAGGAGTTTGGCCATGAAAATTGAGAGAATTTGAAAAAAAAAAAAGTACTTTTTTCACTCCAAATCACTCGCAAAATCTCAAAAAACAACTCTAACTTTTTTGGAAGTTATTTCTTCCCTTTCTTTTATCTTGAGGAGATGAGTATTAGAATGTCGACATACGTATGATATGTTGCCTGTGACTTGTTGTCAGAATGGATAAAGGTGATGTAGAGATGTTCGACGCTGAAAAGTATGTCCCTTCTAGTTATGACCTTGTGTCCAAAGAGTTATCAGTGAAGTGCAAAAGCATTGCTGAGGACAAGACACATGATCGGAGTGATTCAAAGGGAGATGACTTTAAGAATGCTAGAAATGAGGTAGAGGACCCGCTCAACTCTAAGAGTCAGCCAGAGGCACACGACAATGTGGTACTGGAGAACAAAACACCTACTATCAATGCTGGAATGGATGATATGGTAAGTGGCTATCCGAATTTGACTGATGATGAAGTACAAAATATTGATGAAGGAGAAGTGAATGAAGTTCACTAGAGTGAGAAAATGATCTATGAGGACCCTCATATAGAAGCAAACTCTACAACTGTTACCATTGATGGTGATGCTAGGTTGTGCGAGTTTCCAAAAGTGAAACTCGAAGTTACTGTTTTTTCTATTGGAAAAACGCCGGAACCATCTAGTCCAATGTTTCCAATCAATCCTTCAACTGCAAATGTTGATAGTGAGGATGATGAAGGCTCCCCTGAGGATCAAGCTGCCTTTTTAGGAATACTAGGAACGTTTTACTGGGAGAAGGCAATGGAATTTAAACCGCCTAGGTTTTATGGTCATCAACTTAACTGCTTAAAGTAAGTGTATCATTGTTTTATCATTGAGCCTTTTTATTTTTATCCTGTTCCTGGTACATATTAAATCTTGTCATGTTTTCGTGCTAGGTTATGGAGATCTGTGATCAGATTAGGCGGCTATGATCGGATAAGCCTTTTATTCTGCACTTATATTTGAAAAGTTCCCATTTATATTGCAAGAGTTATATATTTTACCACATTATTGTACAGTCGATGTGACTGAGTCTTGATTATACTATAAGGTGAGATTTTATACAATTTGGACTCTCTGTAGGTTATTATGTTTTCCTTTTCACTTCTGCTTTGCAAATTAACTTTTTTTTTTTAAAACTGAAAACGGATTTACTTTCTAAGTTTTCCTGAGGACTTTTTCGCTTAATGTTGGTTCATGCTTTGCAACCCTTTTCTTCTATTCTTTATTATGTCTTGTCTTCCTTTTTTGTTGCGCTCATGTTCCTTGGATCATTTCAGTGCTTAATTCTCATGTTCCATGGATCATTTTCTTGAGCTACTAAGAGACCATGAGAATTAAGAACTGAAATGATCGAAGGAACATGAGCACAACAAAAAAAGGAGAGATGACAGAATAAACAATAGAAGACAAGGATTGCACAACATGGACCAACATTAAGCAAAAAAGTCCTCAAGAATAATTTAAAAGTAATTCAGATTCAGTTTTTTTTTTAAAAGTTAGTCTCCAAAGCAGACGTGAAAATGAAAACATAATAACCTATACCGAGTCCAAATAGTATAAAATCTCACCTTACAGTATATTCAAGGATCAGTCACATTGACTGTACAACAACCTGGTAAAATCTATAATGTTGCAGTATAAATGAGAACTAATCAAATAAAAGTGCAGAATAAAAGGATTACCCAATCATAGCCACCGAATCTGATCACATATCTCCATAACCTAGCACGAAGAAGATGACAAGAGTTAATATGTACCAGGAACAAGATGAAAATAAAAAGGGTCAATGATAAAACCATGATACACTTTAAGCAGTTAAGTTGATGACCATAAAACCTAGGTGGTTTAAATTCCATTGTCTTCTCCCGATAAAACATTCCTAGTTTTCCTAAAAAGGCAGCTTGATCCTCATGAGAGGCTTCATCATCCTCACCATCAGCCATCTGAAATTTGAAACGAATGATCATTTTGAAAAAGCGAATGATCATTTTTAATAGGGAAATTTAGTATATATGTTTATCAATAAGCCCCCAAGGGTATATCAGAGTATGTAGCATTGTAGAAATATTCTCAGATGCTTCCCCACTATGTTGTCCAGCATTGGCAGTTGAAGGATTGATCAGAAACTTTGGACTAGCTGGTTCTAGCGTTTTTCCAATCGAAGAATCAGTAACATCTAGTTTCATTTTTGGAAACTCTTATGCCCTAGCATCACGATCTGTGGTAACAGTTTTTGGATTTGCTCTCATTTGAAGGTCCTCTTGTTTAGCAACCGTCAAATCATTATCATTCTGATTGACCTCATAGATCATTTAATCACTCTGTTGAACTTCATTCACTTCTCTTTCATCAATATTCAAATTCAGATAGCCACTTACCATATCATCCGTTCCAGCATCAATAATAGGTGTTTCGTTCTCCAGCACCACATTCTTGTGTGCCTCTGGCTAACTCTTAGATTTGAGCTGGTCCTCTGTCTGACTTCTAGCATTCTTCAAGTCCTCTACCTTTGAATCACATTGATCATCTGTCTTGTCCTCAACATTACTTTTGCCAGTCTTAACATCATTTTCGTACTCGACCGGTGAGTCATTGGATAGAAGGACATCACGAGCAGGGACATTCTTTTCAGCGTCCAGCATCTCTACATTACCCTTATCCATTCTGACAACTAGTAACAAACAACATATCATATGTATCAAATGCGGGCATTCTAATACTCATCTCCTCAAGAAATAACTTCCAAAAGTAAAAGGAGATGGAAGAAATAACTTCCAAAAAAACTGATATGTATCACTCATTCCACTAGTTATAAGATTCTCTACAAATTTCTTAAAATTATTTCAAATTCAATTTTTTACAAGAAAAGAAACTTTATATCTAATTTCATTCTATAACTTCATTTCATAATTCATGAATAACTTTACTTGAATTTTATGGCCAATCGTGTTTGGTTTTTGGAGTCTTTTCTTCCTCTGCCACTGATATAACTTGAATCCATGTTTGTCTAGACTCCAAAAAGCTAACACGATTAGCCATAAAATTCAAGTTGTTTTCACTTTTTTCACTCACAAAAACTCGAAAACAACTCCAATTTGGAGTAAAAAAGTATTCTTTTTTTTTTCAAATTCTCTCAAATTTCATGGCCAAACTCCCTTATATATAAAATCTACTAGCAAAATCATGAATTCCTCCACACAAACACACACAAAAAAACCCTAGTTTCATCAAAATAGAATTGAGAAAACAAAAACAAACAGAAAAAAATAAAAATACTATTTTTCATTCCTGTTTGTTAACTCTAAACAGAATGAAAACTAAAAAAACGTCCTCCTGCCGACCAATTCACCAGAAAAAAAACATCAAACTTCATCCACATCTCAAATATGTTTAGTTTTTTCATTTTTCTCAAAAGCAGAGCAACGTTCAACAGATAAACAAGTAATGTCGGTAAGTAAAAAAACTTACAGGAATCCATCAAATTCAGTAACAGGTAAGAATTTGCAATCGAAATCGGAGGTAGATAAAGCAAAGTAGGTTAACAAAGAAGGAAATGATTGTGAGCTTAACCCTCTAATGGCGGCTTTTGCTTCTTCAAATATTTTTGGCACTAAGTAACTGAAGAGTGTGAGTAGGATATGAGTTAATTCTTTTGTCTTTATGTGAGAGTTTTTTAAGAAAATGACTAAAATGGTACTTAATTTACTAGTAATATTTTATTTTGGTCTTTTAAATATATTTTATGAATACTTTCAATTATATATAATAAAGTAGTAATTAGTTTACAATAAATATAGACATATAATTAAAAAATCATGGAAAGTATACATTGACTATATATATAATTAGTTTGTGAAAAGTCATATAAAGTATATAATGAGTACTGACTATTTAATATAGCGTATCTATACATGACGATATACTAAAAAAACTAAATATAGATTAATTATATATGAAGTATGCATTGACTATACATGAAGTATACATTTATTATTTAATCTTGATCAGCTTGAAATCACCTTTAAATAGTATCAAAATTTAGATATGAAATTCTCTCGATATTTTGAGTCTTTGATATATAATTCACTTGAAATGATTCACGTTTTCGGTACATCAAATTTTAAAGAAAAAAAAAGAAAACACAACAAAGAAGAGGAAGAAGAAGAAGAAAATGACACAGAAAGAAAAAGGAAAAATGATGCGGAAGAAAAAGAAGGAGGAGTAGGATGGTAATGGGTGATGCGGGGTGGGGGCGGGGTGGGTTGAGCTTAACCTGCAATTTTTTTAATTCGCTTCGCTCGCATAATAACTTTTCTTCTCACTTTCAACCCACCCTACCCCATTCCGCTAGACCCGCCCCGCATAATTTTCGTAATATTTTCCTTTTCTAGTTAAGTTTGATACTAAAAATAAAATTCATTAAAATAAATTCATTTTTTCATTAAGTTGTATTAATTTAATAAGGATACTGGCTAAAAATTTAATTTTTTAGAGGTCAATTGGGAAACAAGTAAGAAATTGTATTATTTATATTGAACCATTTTCTTTTACTATCTTAAATATTTTAGTAGCTTTAATATAATTATATTAATAAATAATGCTCTATCACTCTTATAATATGTAAAAAGTCAAAATTAAGTTTGAACCCACAAGAAAATAACATATACCCGCAACTTGCTCCGTACTGTTTTAATTTTTAAAAAAACTCACTTCACCCTCCGCACATCCCACCTGCCTCGCATAATCTTAATCGTGCCCTGCCCTGCATAACTTTAAACTCACCCCATCTTGCATCTGCCCCACCTCATTGCCATTCCTAAGGAGGAGGTAGAAAGAAGAACAAGAATTCACTAATGGCGAAATGGGAAGGAAGAAAAAGAAGATTAGAAGCCATTATTGGCAAACTAGAGAGGCAGAACAAGATGTTTTGGATAATTTTAGTAATTTTGAAAATTTTGGTTATGGAAATAGTTGAATGGTCATTTCTTATATTTCTTAATATATTTTGCTTGATCGAAATCATTCTTAATAGCAAAAGGTGTTCATTTCGGTTGTTTACTATGAACCTAACAAATTTATCAAATAAAAAGGGAGAGACTATCTAATTACACAACATTCCTACCATGTTTATTAATGGAAAACAACATAAATGGGTCATTAAACTCAAAATAATTACATGTTCATACCCCAATTCAATGTAATTCAAGAAACACACATTCTCTCAAAAAAAATATTACAAACCATACCCCCTATTCATTAAGGCTGATGATTTTTGCTTAACTGATACTAAATCAGTATCATATATTGTATTGGTATTATTAAGGGAGCTAATTTCACTTAACTGATATTAAATCAGTATATATACACTGTATTGGTAGTATTAAAGTTTCTTGTTCAGAAATTACTCAGTAGTCAATGATACTACAGGAGTATATGTATATTGTTGTGGTATCATTAAGGTTTCTTTTTCAGAAATTACTCATTAGTTAATGATACTATAAGAGTATATGTATATTGTTGTGGTATCATTAAGGTTTCTTCTTCAAAAATTACTTATTAGTCAATGATATTATACGATTATATATGTATATGTTGTGATATCATTAAAAAAGTTTCTTGTTCAGAAATTATTCATATTTCAAGTAGATACACCTAGACACATAATTTTTGCTACCAGATATATTAAATAGGGAAAGAGACGAGGAAAAACATAAAGGAGGCGAGTGAGATTTGTCTATACATCTCAAATACATGTGATCACACTAGATACATGTATTTGGTGTAATTCGGATGTATCTAGGATACCGATACACCAGCGAGATAGAAAATGACTAGTGAGAAGTGAGAGAGGCGAGGGAGGTGAGCGAGATTTGTCTATGCATAGTAGATACATGTAAATACACTTGAATACATTATATCTAGAACAAATTACACCTAAATTTGATTTCATATATCATGATATACATGTTTCTAGATGTATCTTGTCGCACCAAAATCTAGTAAGATTCATAATATGGCAAACTAACATGCATCTAAGTAATAGCTTTTAAACTAGTAGAATTTTTTTAAGTTACCCAATAAAAATGTGTTAAATTTAACTGTGGACCCCTCGTGGCTAACAAAATCCACTATTACTATCTTTTTTATTATTTTCAAGGAAATAACTTCATGAAATATAACATCATTGTCTCTTAAAACAGAAATGGGTATCATTTATTAGGCCATTGAAAATGTTTTAGAAAAGTGAACATAGTAAATTTTGTTAGAGAAAACAGAGGACATGGTGTTGTTTCTTTTGAGCTAACAAATGAGACAACAATGGTGAACTTTGTTAGCCATGTAGGGTCCACAATAAAATTTAACATTTTAAATTTTTTTGATAAATCTATTAGGTTAGTACACATCTTATTTTTGGAAATAATGATCACATTAATTGCATAAACAAATTATGTGAATGAAGAATTTTTTTTTAAATTGTCCATCATTCATTCAATAATAAAAGATTAGACCTCTGTTTTACTTTAGTATTTATCATCCTAGATTTAGTTTGGTATACATTATGATCTAGTTCTAATGTTTTTCTTTTCTTTTTTGTGGATAACTAGATGAAGTATGTATTGTCAACTTCAATTGTTGAAAAATCAATTTTTTTCCAACTGTGGCACAATTTTATATTAATTGGACTACCAACATGAACTATTTGACTGGTTTTCAGTTTTTCCTCTCTAATTAGCAAGCCCAATAATAATAAAAAAATTCAACTTTATTTTGCAAATGAATATAAATATTGTGAAATTTATTATTTACTCCCTCCTCTTTGATTTTTTGTTCTGTTTTGACTGATACAAAGTTTAAGAAAGTACATAATATTTTTTTTAATTTAAACATGACATTTACAAAGTTGAAATCAAAGAGTTGTCAAAATTTTTAAAAAAAGATTCTTTTTGAAACGGTCTAAAAATAAAAGTAAGACAAAAACAATTGTTTGTTTAATTCACTGATTTTGCTTCATTTCTCAGACTAATCAGTTGGCATGACTTGTGCAGTCATTTGATATCATGTATAATTTGTTACTTTGCTGACGATTAAAAGCTAGAAATGACCTTTTTTGTCAAAAGTTTAGGGATTAGTCTTTTATGATGTTAATATATAGTTGGTAAATAAAAAAGGTTCAAATATGTCATCGAAATTTGAGAAAAGATTTATCCATGTCATCTATTAAAATTTGGCTCATTTATGTCATTTCTGTTTGAGAAAAGACTCATCTATACCATTATTTGTTAACTGAAATGACATAGATGAGTCAAACTCTTAAAGGATAACATAAAATGAGTCTTCTCTTAAAGTTTGATGGCATATTTGATTCCTTTTCCTTTTAAAAATGTTTTGATTTAATGACGTGATCGGATGATTATTGACCACGTGTAGAAATAATTTTGCAAAATCGGAACCGTTTTTTGTTAACAAATAATGACATGTATGATTCTTTTCTCAAACAGAAATGACATAGATGAGCCAAACTTTTAACAAATGATATAGACAACCCTTTTATCAAAGTTTGATGAAATATTTGAGTTTTTCCTTATTTGATACTCACGTTGTCCCTATTTACTTGTCCATTTTTAACTTGACACACCTATTAAGAAAATAATAATTAACATTATGAGTTTACCATTTTACCCCTATTAATTGATAGAATTTCAAATTAATTTACTCATTAAAAAAGGTTCTACATTTTTCAAAAACAATAACACTCTAGATAAATTGATGATATAATAGGTAAAAAATTTTCTCTTGCTTAAAACAAAAATGGGTATTACTTATTAGGCCAGTGGAATAACAAAGTTCACCCTAGTTGGAGAAAGCAGAGAAAATGGTGGTAGATATTATGGTGTTCTTTCTTTTGAGGTAACAAAGAAGATAGTGATGGTGAACTTTGTTAGCCACATAGGGTCCACAATTAAATTCAACATTATTTTATATGATATATCTATTAGGTTAATATACATCTGATTTTTGAAAATAATGATCACATTAGTTGCATAAATTAATTATGTGAATAAAGGAAAAAATTCTTGAAATTGTCCATCATTCATTCAATATTAGAAGACTAGACTTTTATTTACTTCAATATTTGTCATCCTAGATTTAGTTGGTATATATTATGTTCTAGGTCTAATGTTTTTTTTCTTTTTGTGGATAGCTAAATGAGATATGTGTTGTCAGTTGTCAGCTTCAATTGTTGAAAAATCAAATTGTGTCCTATTGTGGCACAATTCGTTTGTATTAATTGGACCACCAACATGAACTATTTGACTAGTTTTGAGTTTTGTCTCTCATTAGAAAGCTCAATAATGAAATTTGGCACTTTTATTGTAAAGACATGTTCTCGTCATTATGAAAAAGCCAATGGAAAAAGAATTTGGGCCAGAAATTTTTTGGGTAGTGACTTGGAAATTTCTAGCCTAGGCTAGACTTGGAGGAAATGTAAGTTAAGGGAGGTCTAGGGAAATCTGGTAATAAACGGAGGGGGGGGGTTAATATTGAATTTGATCACATGAATGGATAGCCAAGACGTTAAGGAGCCCATACAATTTTACGGAATCGAATTCGGGCTGGTAAAACTCCCAAAACTAATCTTAGCGTGAAGGGTATTTTTAGAACGTCAAGGTTTGAAGGTGTGTTGCGAAATGGGTGCTTGGAACTCGAATTCTGACTTTTTGTCTCTGTACAAGCCACTGGGTTGGGTTAGTTCCGCCAAGGCAGGGCTGCTGTTGCGGGACAATCGTAACTTAAATCGGGGAAAAACCCCAAAACATTATTTTCTATAAAACATCGTTCTTGAGAGCTAAGGGACGACCCAGGGCAGTTTCTTGATAGTTTTCCATGACTTCTAGTGCTAAAGGTAAGATTATTACTCCCCTAATCTATTTTCGATCCGTGGAACTTAGAATCTAGGGTGATTATATTGGGGGAGGGTTTTGGCCTGAAGTTAATGGTGGGAAAAACCGTAATTGAATATTAAGATCTTGGGTTTGGCCATGGATTGATAGTTTGATTATTATCTGGGTAAATTAGGCCCTGTTTATTGATCCTTGCATTAATTACTTGTTTTAGACTAAGAACTAGCTGAAAGAATCCGGAAAGGGAAGGCTCAAGTGTCTTAGGAGCAAGATTGGTTTCGAGGTAGGTGATGGTTTGATTTCCTGTTTGTGTGATATACGCTAGTTAATTTCATCATTGTATGCATGCATGTACGTGAATAGGTAAATGTGAATTAAATCCCATGAAAATGAGTATGTGTGAACAATTGCATGACATGAACATGTTACTTGATTATATGACTATGAGCACTATTCATTATGCGTATGATTGTGACTGTGGTTGCGCTGATTGGATCAAGTGTCACATTTTGACACATAAATTAGATCGAGTGTCACGTTCCTACACATACATTGAATCATGTGTCACGTTTCGACACACTAACTGTTTGGGTGTTGGTTCCATGAGAGAACCACTTGTGATGATTATGTTCCTGTCTCCTGTCATTGATATTGGGAAATTGTATGTTGCTACTGAAATCATAATTGAACTATACATTCTGTATATATGTGTTTACTATGTTGTAATTTCTTGTGTGTATTTCGCTTACTGGAATAGTCGTGTGATCCAACCGGTACACTATGGTTGTGTATTGATACTGCACTTGCTCGTTCTTTTTTTAGTACAAGGCATGTTCGGGCGGCTATTGATAGACCTCAGCTAGAGGATCTTTGATCGAGACCTCATTCGAAGGTGAGCCAGTTCTTTCAGATTGCAATAGATTCACTATTTGTTTAGTCCACTATTTTTGGACTAAGACTCTACAGTTAGATTTATTCGTTGTTTGGTTTCGGGGTTGCATCCCTTTTCACTTAGACTTGTTGATTAGTAGTGTTTTGGTACAATGACTTTCAGGTTATATGTGTTGAATTTCTGCAATAGTTATGTTAGTTGTTTTTGTTAAACTTTCAGAGTTTATGGGAACTCCATATTTCATTAGTCATTTAAACCTGCTTCCATATTTTTAAATACTTAGTTTTCGTTAAGTTTCTTAGTCCAGTTGTAGTAATGGCTCTCCCACCGGAAGGTTAGTGTGGGTGCCAATCATGGCGGTCTAGGTCGCGACAAAGTTGGTCTCAAAGCCCTAGGTTCGTTGATCTCATTATACCAAAACGAGTCTAGTAGAGTCTTGCGGAACTATACGGAGACGTCTGTACTTTTTTTTGAGAGGCTATAGAACTTTAGGAAATCTCTCTATTTTCTTCTCGTTTTATGCTATGACTTGATTCCAATTGGTATCTAGCGATCCAAATTGGTATCTGATATCTTTCAGTCTTCTGTCTGTATGTGGTTAACACATGATACAATGGCGTCAGTCTCCTAGCCCCCATCAATCAGTCAGCAGAGGAGTCCGTAACAAGAGGCCGCGGTCGAGGCAGGGGTAGGGGATGAGGAAGGGGTAGAGGCCAAGGAAGTGTAGCCCCTGCTAGGGGTGGAGCTCTAGTTGAGAATGCTCCTAGAGGCCCCTCCTGCACCCCACGAAGAGGTGGAATAGAATGTGGAGATCGAAGACGAGGAGGATGCACAGGCTGAGACTTTTGGTATTCCTTCCTTAGACCCAATGTTAGCTCAACAGATCATGAATTTTTTGAAGGGATTGGTCGGCCCTGGAGTCCTTCCCACAGTGGAAGCAGCTCAACCTCCCGGCAACCCCCCCATTGTTGTTACTGTTCCCAAGGTGGGTGGAGCATTAGGCACTGATGCCTTTTTCCGTCCGTTATTGGGTCATGTGATGACTGGAGTTTTTAGAGAGGGCATTTTTAATTTATTTTTAAGAAATAAGCAATGAAGCTCCATACTCCATAGTGTATTTAAACAAATCCAAGCAGTGGTTGTGTATTTTCTTCTGTTAGTAGGTTGATTAATTAATGATGCAATATGCTATGAGTCTTTGAGATGAATGTTATGTTATTCCCATGTACTTTTGATGGTGTACTGTTAAGCTACTTTATCTCTATAGGTAACTGGATACAAGTTGTGGCGGCAAGTGGGAGACTCCTTTAATCCCCCCAAGTAAGCATTTAGTTGGGCCTGGTTATTTCTTTTTTTCAAGCAACTTGATATGAATATTTCTCCTTTACTCACCAAACATCAACTTCCCTAATATATATTATGTAAGGGAGATGTTGTCTGTCATTGTTTTACTAATGATGTGCCAAGATTTTGAAGTTTATTTCTATTGTTTTGGAAGTGAAATGTTATGATATATTTTGGGTGCATGTGTGAGGAATAATCTTCTTGGTTGTTAGAACAATATATCAGAAGGTGGTAAAAGAACAATTGTTCATGAACTATATAAAACCTTAATAACTACTCCCGTTGTTTCAAATGTTTGTCTGGTTTTGACATGACATAGACTTTAAGAAAGTAAATAAATTTTTTAAAATCTTGTAGCCTTGGATCAAAATAGCACTTGGTCCATTATTTTACTAATTATAACAATTCTTTTGAAATACAAAATTATATGAATTAGGGCAGAGTGTCTACCAATTTCACAATAGCTGCCTGTCTTGAACTCATAATAGCATATGAATAAGCAATTGTTGAGATTGAGTAAGCTATTTTAGTTTAGTAATGACTCAAATATATGAATAACAATAAAAAGTTGTTCAAATAAGAATTTTAGGTTGAAGGTTCATTTTAGATTTGAGTTTAGATAAACCAAAGATGCGTAGAATGTACCAAAATGTCCTTTAATCTTGTGGTCTTAAACATGTCATGTGAGTTGTGACACATTGAGATTAAGAATTGCCAAAAAAGGGAAGAGGCAATCTTTTCTTTGAATTTGGTAACTTTGGAAGGAGGCATTCTTTTTATAGTGGAGAGAGTATTAAATCTACTAAAATGGATAATAGGAAGAAAACATGAAGTTCTTTTGCAAAAATGACAACATAGATTCCAACATCAAGCTATAAGCTAAGTTGCTCGGACTCTTAACAATTGGTGCCACGCCCGTGTCGACACGACATGGGTGTGGGATCCGTGTCCAATGGGTGTGGGTATGTGTTATCTCTTTGCATTTCAATGCTCCCGCTTGTCGCATTGTTGTCAAAGACCTCAATCTCGTAGTCTAAGCCTCCAGTGAAGTGTCTGAAGGGTTTTCGGATTGGACCATCATATTTAAATGTGAGCTATGGATGATAAGAAACATGGTAAGAAACATACTAGTAGAAAGTTAAGAAAAATAAGAAGAAAATTAAACAAATTATATCCGGAATATAAACAACTTAATATCACAAAAACTGATAACGAAAAATTAAATCAATTAATATATAATATATCTAAACTAGAATATAAATATATTCAATATTTAAAATTACAATGAATAATGAGAATAACGAATATAGACAAAAACTTAATGAAATAATTATAGCAAAAGACAAGAATTAGCACATAGGCAAAGTACACTGAACAGTAATATATTTGCAGGAATTTGTCACAAATCTATAATAGCACAAAGAAAGACTATATTATATCTAGAAATACAAATAAATAACTTAGAATATAAACTTCAATACAATCTATAAATGAATAAGGAAGAATACGCAATAGATGAAAAAACATATGAAAACTATGACGGATTAAAAATAAAGATAATATTTTCTAATCTAGGAAGGAGATATAAGAAAATAGGTGACAATATAAGCCTAATGTTAGAAAAAGAAACGGTAAAACTAGAAGATAGTTTAACTGCTATGATAAGGATAACAAAAGAAAATGAAGAAATAGATAGAAAAACGGAAATTGAAAAAATAAAACAACAAGCAAAAAAGGAAGTACAACAATTAGAAGAAGTAAAAAATACCAAAATAATAGAGCTAGAAAAAGAGCTAGCAATATTAAAAGAAATGTATGAAATAAAACAAAAAGAAAAAGAACAAAAAACGAAATTAACAAATGAGATAATTAAATTTAAAGAAAAATTGCAACTAGAAGATGAATTAGAAGAAAAACAAGAAAATAACCAAGATAATCTACCCGAAATAAGAGTTGATGAAATAAACGACGATGACCTAGAACAACATTCGAAAACAAGTGAAACATATACAGAACTTTTAGTAAACATAGATAATACAAAGAATTTGGAAATAAATACAGGAGACATGGACATTGATGAAAAACCTAGCACATCAGGAGTAAAAAACCCAAAAGATTTAAATCCAAAATATTATAGTAAAAACTATGAACAATATGATAGAGAAAAAACTATATGGGATAAAAGATTGAATAAAAAATGGACACCTAAACCAATAACTGAGCGACATAATTTTTTAGATTTGGACTGTGTAGCAGATATAAATAAAACAATCCAATTATGGATAGGATATATATCAAAACAATTAATAGATAACAAAATAGTAATAACAGAGATACCAGGATATATAGAAAGAACGCTTATAGGAATAGTAAAATTATGGCTACAAAATTTATCAGATGAAAATTTAAAAACTCTAAGAAGCAATAAAAAATCTAATGGCGAATTAGCTACTACAACTATGGAAATATTATATAAATACGAAGTAGCTATAAGAAATGAATTTAGTAGTATGACAACAGAAGTAGAAGAACAAAATAAAGAAAAAATCATAAATCGAAATCTAATGACAAAATTAGCAATATGTAATATTTGTTACATAGATGAAAATACATGTGCATTTAGAGAATACTATTATAAAGGAACATATAACGCAGAAGAAAGTAAAGAAATAAGAAAATTATATTTTACAAAATTACCAGAACCTTTTAGTTAAAAAATAATAAAAAGTTAGAATGAAGCAGAATTAATAGATACCTTAGGAGCTGAAATGAAATTCTTGCAACGATGGTTTATGGAACTATGTGAAAAACATAAAGAAGAAATAAAGATGGAAAAAATATTAGTAAAAAACTTGGCATGTTGCAAAAATAAAACAGCACCTCAATTTGGTTGTACGGATAGGTATTATAAAAATAGAAAGAAATAAAATAAAAAATACAGATCAAAATATAAATATAAAAACCGAAAAGAAGATACTATGTAAAAAACTACAAAACCAAAAGACCAAAAAGAAAACTAACGGAATGTACTTGTTATAATTGTGGAAAATTAGGACATATAGCTAGAGATTGTAAACTACCTAAGAATTCAAAGAAAAAACAAATATCAGAAATAATAATAGACAATGAAAAATATACACAAATAGAATACGTAGATTATGAATTAGAAAGTGAAGATAGCATATATGAATTATCAGAAAATGAAATAGATGAGATGGAAAATAATTCATTTATAGAATTAGATAGTGAGCACTATATAGATGACTGAAGCAGATATACAAATAATAACTAAAGAAAAATATCAAGATGAAGAATCGGCAGAACAAAAAATAATATTTGATAATAATATATTTGAACAAATAAAAGGAAAAGAATTAGATCTAAGTGTAGCAAAAATATTTGAAATACCAACAATAATAAACTGGTTTAAACGACAAAAAGAAAAATATTATGTAGTAAGTCAAAGAGAACATATCATAGATTGCAAATACACCAAAGAAAAGGCTAAAATACCAATAATAAACAAGCGAATAATAAATAAAGAAATACAAGATATTAAGGCTAAAAATCCAATTAAAACTGGTAGTTGGTGAATTCATGGAAGTTGTAGTGTGGTAGGTGGTAGTATGGTAGGTGAGTAATTTATTTTAAAGATTTTATTATAATTTTTCGGTGCTAAATTCATGGTAAAATGTAATAATATTTATTGTAATATGCTTCCAATAGTTGTTTTAATATGAATATTTCATTAATATTATTTATGATATAATCTAGATATAACATATCTTGGGTTCCTTGGTACATATATAAATTTTCTTCCATTAATTGTTTTAATAATTTTATATCTTTCATAGATTCTATCCAATATTGTAAATATTCGTGGTTCATTTTAATCTAAATTTATTTCTAAATCGTACCATTCTATTCTTTCGTAGTATAAATTATGTAGGTCTATTTCATACCATTATTGGTTTAATATATTTTCTGATTCTTTATCATTAAATATTTTTTCCCATATAATTCTTCGTAATTTAATTATTTTTATATCTTTAAGTATATATAAGATTAAAGTTTTATAGTTTTTTATCATTTTATCTTGCAAGTATGTAGTCATGTTTAGTCATGTTCTTTATCATGCAGGTTTTTTATTTCAAATTATTCCTTCCTATCATATTCATAATTGATTAATTTCATATTAGATCATTATGAACTAGATTATCTTTATCATGTTTTCCTGTCACTATTAGCATCGTACTTTAGTGGATACTTCCTCCTTATCAACGCCTCAACTTTGTTTACTTCCCTAAACGGCTTTCCTCGCCTACCGGTTTCAACATTAGGATGGCATACTATAGAAGTTTTCTCCCTGTTTCCAGTGTGCTAATAAACTAGAAATCATGATTCAAATAATTTTAATACATAATAACTAACATAAATTTATTCAATCATATATATGATATTCAGGAATATATAAAATTAGTTCTGCATATTTATAGAACAATATACCTTTGCCTCTTGCTTAGCCATGCTATCTGAAATATCTTACTGGATTTCATATTTTTCCATTAGTATTTTAGATATTTATCTTAGTTGAGAGAGTATTTTTATGAAAGAAGATTTTTATTATGTTAGGCGTTGCCTGCCTTTTCATTTACATACATCTTCCTTTATATAGAAAGGAAGTTCTTACCTTACAATCTACACGTACTCCTGATATATAATATAATATAGTATATCTACATCATGACACATCTAATTTTATGACAAAATGACACACTTATGACTTTTTCATATAATACACCTACTTTGTGTCACCTATTCTAATAAAGACAATAATGTGTCATATACTTTATGACTTTTTACATATCTTACTATACACTTTATGACTCTTGAGTTCAACTACTATACACTTTACTATTTGCTTTTTGTTTTGACGATCAAATGCATCTCTTTTTCTCCCCTTCTTATCTCTTTGTCTTCCCTTTTATGACTTTCTTTGCAAAGTGTCTTCTTCTTCTTATCTTCTTCCGTCTCTATCTTATTAGATCATTCTAGCTATACATCTAGAATTATATTATCTTCTCTGTTACATTTTGAACATATATGATCAAGGTATTTATGTCTAATTAACTTACAATATCTGGTTAATAACTCTGTTGAAATAAATCCTGCCTTTAGTGCTCTTGTCGTAGGTCGTTCTTCTGGTTTTAATAATGATAAAATCTATCGCTGCACTTCATCCATATCTGCTTTTCGTAGTTCTATTAAATTTGAATATATCATTAATTGGTCTCTTGAGTAATAACTCCATATGGCGTTTTTGTTTAAATAATTATTTGTTAGCTCCTGTATGATAGTTGATATACCAATTATTCTTTTGTTGGCATAAAAACTTGGTAGCTCTATTTTGCATATCTCTTCTTGTTGTCCAATGTCCTCGGGTATAATCATATCTTTAGTTACTCCTATCTTGATAACCTGTATTGGAGGTTTTATTTTCTCGTATAATATCTCTGCTGGTACTGTATAGCATTTTATATAAAATAAATTTCCTTTTGTAACTCTTTTGTATGTGACGAATTCCTTGTGTAGTTCTGGTATTCCACTAACTTCTTCTCCGTCGTATGTGTATACTGTATTTAACAGTCCGTAGTTGTAACATTTTCTTACTAAATTAGCATTAGTTTTTGGCTGTGCAATTAACTTGTTATATCCTTGTAACTTTTGCGTGAAATAATCCTGGTTTGGTTCTTTTGTAGTTGATCTGGGGTTGAGGTTTAAATAAGTTTGGATTTTGTGTATATTTTCGATATAGGTTCGTGTGATGTAGTTATATGTCTTTTTCTCATTTTGGTTTTGCAAATCATCTGCGTATGTAGATGTTTGTGGTTCTATGGACATATGTCTAGGTGTCCTTTGGGTAAATGGTTTTTCGAATAGCTGGTTTAAGTTCGCATTTTTATGTTGTTTATCGCTAGCTTGTTTGCTTGTACCTGCAGTTGTATTTTAACAAACATTATGGGTTTTAAGGAGTTTCCCATCGTCTCCTTTTAGCTCTAGGTTTTTTCCATCTTCCGATCGACGTAGCTCCGCATTTTTATAATCATGCTGCTGACTAGCTTTAGACTTCAGATTATCTTCATTCGTCTTTAGCTTTTGTATCTCGTTGTCCATACTATTCACTTTTGTACAAAGTGTAGTAATGACTTTGAGTATCTTTTCAATTGTATCTTCTTTCTCAGTCTCAGTCTGAGTAGCTTTGTCGTGATAGGTAATCTGCAATAACATTTTTATCAGTTTTTATTACTTCAATTGTAAATGTAAAATTTAATATATTTAATACCAATCTCCTTATTTCTTTTGTTGTTACCGAATCTTGTATTTTTCTTGTTAGCCATCATTTTACTTGTGTGTTATCTGTCCTTATAATAAATTTGTTATATACGATATATGGTTCAAATGATAGTAAACATTTATACACTGAATATAATTCTTTCCTGTTTATTTCCCATTTTATTTCCGTATTAGTAAATGTTCCTGAATAATATCTACAATGATATTCTACTTTTTCTCCATCGTAGTTGTATTTTAGGATTCCTCCATAACTTTTTTCACTAGGGTCCGATTCTACTATATAAGTAAATTTTTTGTTTTCATCCAGAAAATATAGTTTAGGTAGGTTCTTAGATAATACTTTTATTTTTTGTATTGTGTTTGATCTTTCTTATCAAACTGGTATTCTACATGTTTCTTTAATTTTTGTTGTAATGGTTTTAAATTTTCTGCTAATTTTGGTATATATTCTCTTAATTGGTTTACTAGTCCTAGAAATAATTGTAATTTCTTTTCCGTGTCTAGCTGTTCTTTTGAGTTAATTATTTTTTGTACTATATGCGTTTGCATTTTTATTCCATTTTTATCTATTTGTATTCCTAGGAATTCTATTTGGCTTTTCATTATGTCTGCTTTCTTTTTACTTAGGCTTATGCCTGAATATTCTATAATATGTATGAATTTTTCTAATAATCTTATGTGTTCATCTTGGTTTTTAGAATATAGTAATATATCATCAATATATACTACACAATTTTCTAATTGTTTAAAATAGTTATCCATAAAGTGTTGGTATCTACCTAGTGCATTTTTATATCCAAATGGTAATACATTCCATTCGTAAAACCCTTGTGGTACAGTGAATGATGTTAGTTTTTTAGATTCTTCTTCTAATTTTAAGTGACAAAATCCTGATTTACAATCAAATTTGCTAAAATAATTATATCCTTGTATTTGTCTTATCTTTAGTATTTTATTTGGTATCGGATAATTACATGTTTTAGTTTTTGCATTTAAATTTCTATAATCAATAACCATTCTGCTTTTTTCTCTTTTTTGTTTACTATGTTTATTTACGATAAATGCCGGGCTTGTGTGCTTACTATTGCTTTCTTGTATATACCCTTTTTCTAGTAATTCATTTATGTGTATCTTAAATTCGGTTATATCATTAAAATTATACTTTAATGGTTTTTGGGTTAATATACTATTATTATCAATTAGCTCAATTTTTACTTTTGTTTTATGTTTCTCCCATCCTTGTAGAGGATCCTCACTATATAATAATTCTAACTTATCTTAGATTATCTTTACTTTATCTATAGAGAATATAATTAATTCTATTTTAGGGTCTTCTTCTTTTATATTTTCTAATTTTTTTGTGATTTTTTCGCTTCCTTTTATCCATTCTATTGTTTTTCGTTATTTATTATTTAATCTTTTTGCTCCTATTTTTTGTTTACACGGTGTTGTGAACCACCAGTGTGTTTTTGTTATTATATGTGGGTATAATTTTTCTAAAAATGGCATCCCTAATAGCAATCTTTTGTAGTCAATTCAAAGTTATATATTTCCTCTATAATTAATATCTTATCCATATTTGTATTTTTATATTTTTTGCCTTATATGTGATCATGCTTCCTTCATTATTAAATCCTGTTACTACTATCGGTGTTTTTAATTTTTTCCACTTATCTTCTGGTAAACAATTGTATTTACATATATTAGCTTCTGCTCCCGTATCTATCATTAGTATATAATATCCGTTGTAATATCCTTCTATTATTATCTTTGCAAGTATATATATTTTCATATTTTTATCATACTAAAGTCCTTTTTATTATTACTCTTTTATTTTCATAATTTATTGCCAACTGTTTATCTTCTAGATTATATGGTTTTACTTGTTCTAGCCATTTTATTCCTAAAGTGATATTTTCATCTCCTTGATATACTTTAAACTTTATTATTATTGGTATTCATCCAATGATTATTTCTTTTTCCATAGTTTCTTCGGTATATGTTAATGCTTTTGGTAGTTCGGGGCATGATTGTTCCATAGTTATTATTTCATCTTCCGTCACTAATTCTCTTATAATATAGTTTTCTTCTAGTCCTATATTTATTAATATTAAATATTTTCGTTGTTCCATTATTCCCGTTATGTAGTAATGATGTTGTTTTCTTTCTTCTTCCATTGATTTTTGTGGAGTTTTATCTATTCTTTTTGAGGTACTCATTTTTGATGATATTTGTGGTATTTTACAGTTTATTCTTTTTGATGTGCTTAATATTTCTTTTACTATTTCTAAATCTTCTTCTATGTTAACTTCATTATAACTATAATCATTCTTATTTGTGACGGTAACTATTCTTTCAAAGGGATCTTCTATTTTTATTTTTACTTTTAGATGTTATTTTATGTTTTGTTGTTAAAACATATAAGTTTTTACATCTACCTGTAAATATTTTACTTTCCGGGGCTAGTTCTATTTCTGACATTTTCAAATATAATACTAATGATTTATCTATATTTCTGTCATTTACTGCTACTGAGTAGTTATCACTTATTATAAATTTAAATTTTTGGTATATGAGGTTACCTTTTACTGCGCTTATTATACTTTTTTCTATAGGTTGTATGATCTTATTATCTGGTAAGTATATTTCTATGGGTGTATCTATTCCTTCTCTAAAACATGCTTTTATTAATATTTCCGTTCCTCCTAAATGAACAAAAAACTGAATGAAACAAAACCAAATGTTATCTAGAAGAAAGCTTTTGATGAACTTTACTGTTATGATTTGATTATTTACTGAAGTTGGGCATTTTTTTTTTTTGGTAAACTAACCATTTATTAATACCAAAAAGTGAACATTACAGTACCAAACAATTGCTGACCAATTGCTTTTCAGAATTGTACCAACAAAAAAAAAAGACAACTTACAAAAGGATCTACAAAGTAGCAACTATATTTAATCTAGTGATGTATACATAAAACAAAAGTATCGTTCCATCTTCAAGGTAGTCTATCCAGCGTTTGTAGTGTATTTTCCACTTGGCTAGGTCCCTTTCTCTCACATGCATATACAACACAATTTCTTTACAGAGTTTGTCACTTTGATAGAGGTTGGACTGAAATTGAATAGCATTTAATTCTCCCCATACTAGATACACAAGCATATCGAATACACAACTAATTGTTGCACCCTTCTCTATTTTCTTCCTTGCCCAAATAGTAACCCAGTCTAGTTCATCTTGCCAGCTTCCAATGGTTCTGTTGATCCCTAGCCACACCAATAATATGTACCATAAAGCTCTAGTGACTCTAACATTTGAAGTAATGATGTTCAAAGGATTCAAAAGTTGTACCACAAAAAGCACAATTTGCAGGCACATGAATACCAAATTTCTGAAATCTCTCTACAGTTTCTAATCTTTTCCAGGCTACTAGCCACAATATGAACTTATGTCTAGGATGGATGTTTCGTTATAGTGCAATACTCTTCTAGGGAACTTTTGGGTGTGTAGGCATGAGCTTAAGATACATCTTTCTGATAGAAAATCTGCCTTCTTCAACCACTTCATTCAGCTTAACATCAAGATGTCCTTGGGAAGAGCAACTTCCTAAGTACTTCCTTGACTCCAAAATTTTCCTTACAACCCAATTAAGTAGCACTAGCTGGAATAGTGCAGTTCTCTATAGATTCATCTTTCATATTGTAGATATGTACCCATCTTATCCACAAACAATCCTTTTTTCCATGAATAGCCCACAACAATTTCAATATGGGAGAAGTGTTCCACAAACTCAAATTTATAATATTCAGACCTCCTGTAGCCTTTGGAAGGTAGAGTTTTTCCCACGAAACACGAGCCTTCCTTGACCTTACTACTGAGCATGTCCACAATTAAGTTCTTCACAGTCCCTCTATCATCTTCAAGATTCTTTTGGGTAATACAAATATGTGTGTCGAATAAGTCTGCATACCAAAGATGACTGATTTAATTAGTTGAATTCGCCTAGCATATGAAAGCAATTTTACAGACCAACACCTAAATCTTTATGTAATCTTCTCCTTCTACATATCCCAAAGTTTCTAGGATAGTCTGCTTCAATCCTGGCTTCACTCCACTCATGACTATAGAACTTTTTTCATTGTTGGCTTGTAAAGTAGAAGCTTTAGAAAAGCTCTTTGGAGCAATTGGATAGACTTAAGGTCAGCTTTGCAGAACAACAACAACCATCTACAAAGCATATGTGAACTACCTCAAGTTTCTTACATCTTGGATGATACTTGAAGTCCTTGTTAAATTTAATCTCTTCCAACTCTCTCTGAAGGTACTCCATGGCTAAAAAAAAAGGTAAGGGGACATTTGATCTTCTTGTCTAATGCCCCTTTTCCCTCGAAACAATTTTGTTAATCCCTATTGATAATCAAAGAGTAAGATACACTGGACACACATTCCATTATCCAAGTTATGAATTTAAAAGGGAAACCCAACTCAACAAGCAGTTCCCTTAGGAATTCCCATTCAATGGATTCATAAGCTTTCCATAAATCAACTTTCATAGTGCATCTAGGCGACATGCCTTTCCTTGAGTACCACTACAACACCTCATGGCTAAACAAAATATTATCTACAATGCTTCTCCCTTCAATGGAAGTAGATTGTCATGGACTAACAATCTTTCCTATGAAAAGTTTAATTCTATTGGCCAAAACCTTGGTGATAATCTTATAGATAGTGGAACAACAAGCTATAGGTCGATAGTCTTTCACTTAGGTGGGGGTAGCAATCTTAGGCACAAGTATTATAGATGTACCACTTTCAATAACTTCCCAGTACTAATGAACTCTTTAGCATCATGTATAACATCATCTTTAACAGTAGACCAATGCTGCAGGAAGAACTCCACTGGGAAACCATCAATGCCTGGGGTTTTATCCTTAGCCATCCCTTCCATTACCTCAATTATCTCTTTGTCTCTGACTGGAACTATGAGCAAGCATCTTTGTTGATAGTATAGGCAAGGACCCTTAATATGACCTTTACATTTGGACTTGGAAGGCCTTCAGTTGTTGTACCCATAAAGCTGGAGAACAAGGAGATGAATTCCTCTTCCACAAGAGTAGGTTCCTGCAATTTAACCTCATTAGCATTGTAAATAGACTTAATAGCATTCCTACTAATACTTATCTTGATTTGGGCATGGAAATATTTGGTGTTTGCCTCTCCACCAATAATCCACGAAAAAGAATTAGACCCGTAGATTAGCTATGTGATACAACCTATAAAATAAATCAATAAATAAATTACGAATACCCTCTCTAACAACTAAAGGTTCACACTGTGATATTTGGAAAGATAAACACAGCCTTCCAGAGATGCTTTACACTCAATTGTATTAACAAGTAGCAAAAAGCCATTAACAAAAATTACCACATAAAATCATGGTTAGTCTAGACACAATTGCTCGACTTAGTGTAGCTGATTGTTGACCCATTGCTCTTGATTAGCTGAGGCCATTCTGGGTAAGTGACTAATATCCTCTACAGTTCTTGATTCAATTAATATAGTCAAATATCTCCGCAATTCAGTTTACAAGGATTCCTTCAAACTATAATTGGAATTGGATTAAATTAACTAGAATCGAAAATTAGGCTTTGCCACCATACACCAATTAGATTGTACTTTCAGCTAAATTAAATAAATTATACAGCATATTCAACTGGACTAAAGTAAGTCGATTAATTGAAGGAAATGCTTGAGAAAGCTACTAAGAGACCATGAGAATTAAGCACTGAAATTATCCAAGGAACATGAGCGCAACAAAAAAGGAAGAGAAGACAAAATAAAGAATAGAAGAAAAGGATTTCACAGCATGAACCAACATTAAGAGAAAAAGTCCTCACGAAAAATTTAAAAGCAAATTCAGATTCAGTTTAAAAAAAAAGTTAATTTGCAAAGGAGATGTGAAAAGGAAAACATAATAACCTATACCGATTCCAAATAGTATAAAATCGATCCTTACAGTATAATCAAGACTAAGTCATATCGACTATACAACAACCTGGTAAAATCTATAATGTTGCATTATAAATGAGAACTGATCAAATACAAGTGCAAAATAAAAGACTTACCCGATCATAGCTGCCTAATCTGATCACATATCTCCATAACCTAGCACGAAGAACATGACAAGAGTTAATATGTACCAGGAACAAGATGAAAATAAAAAAGGATCAATGATAAAACCATGATACACTTACTTTAAGCAGTTAAGTTGATGACTATAAAACCTAGGTGGTTTAAATTCCATTGCCTTCTCCCGGTAAAAAATTCCTAGTTTTCCTAAAAAGGCAGCTTGATCCTTATGGGAGCCTTCATCATTCTCACCATCAGGCATCTGAAATTTGAAATGAATGATCATTTTGAAAAAGCGAATGATCATTTTTAATAGGGAAATTTCTTATATAAGTATATCAATAAGACCCCAAGGGTATATCAGAGTATGTACCATTGTAGAAATATTCTCAGATACTTCCCCACTATGTTGTCTAGCATTGGCAGTTGAAGGATTGATCGGAAACATTGGACTAGCTATTAGACTTCACTCACTTTTCCTTCATCAATATTATGTACTTCATTATCAGTCCAATTGAGATAGCCACTTACCATATCATCCGTTCCAGCATCACTAGTAGGTGTTTCGTTCTCCAGCACCACATTGTCGTGTCCCTCTGGCTGACTCTTAGAGTTGAGCTAGTCCTCTGTCTCACTTCTAGCATTCTTCAAGTCCTCTCCCTTTGAATCACACTAATCATTTTTCTTGTCCTCAGCATTGCTTTTTCTAGTCTTAACGCCATTTTCATACTCGATCGGTGACTCATTGTACAAAAGGATATCACTAGCAGGGACATTCTTTTCAGCGTCAAGCATCTCTACATCACCCTTATCAATTCTGACAACTAGTCACAGACAACATATCATATGTATCAAATTCAGGCATTCTAATACTCATCTCCTCAAGAAAATACACCCAAAAGTAAAAGGGAATGGAAGAAATAACTTCCAAAAAAAATGATATGCATTACTCAATCCACTAGTTATATGATTCTCTATAAAATTTCTTAAATTTATTTCAAATTAAATTTTTTACAAGAAAAGAAACTTTATATCTAATTTCATTCAATAACTTCATTTCAAAATTCATGAATAAGTTAGCTTGAATTTTATGGCCAATCATGTTTGGTTTTTGGAGTGTTTTCTTCCTTTGCCACTCATATAACTTGAATCGTTGTTTGTGTAGACTCCAAAAACCAAACATGATTGGCCATAAAATTCTAGTTGTTTTCACTTTTTTCACTCGAAATCACTCACAAAAACTTGAAAACAACTCCAACTTGGAATGAAAAAATTATTCTGTTTTTCCAAATTTTCTCAATTTTCATGGCCAAACTTCCGTATATAAAATCTACTAGCAAAATCATGAATTCCATTCAACAAACACACAAAAAAACCCTAGTTTCATCAAAATAGAATTGAGGATACAAAAACAAACAGACAAAAAATAAAAATCCTATTTTTCATTCCCGTTTGTTAATTATAAACAGAATGAAAACTAAAAAAAGGTCCTCCCGCCGACCAATTCACCGGAAAAAGACATCAAAACTGCATCCACATCTCAAATGTGTTTAGTTTTTTTCATTTTTTTCAAAATTAGAGCAACGTTCAATAGATAAACAAGTAATGCCGGTGAGTAATAAAACCTTACAGGAATCCATCAAATTCAACAACAGGTAAGAATCTACAATCGAAATCGGAGGTAGATGAAACAAAGTAGCTTAACAAAAATGGAAATGATTGTAAGCTTCACCCTCTAATGACGGCTTTTGCTTCTTCAAATATTTTTGGCACTAAGTAACTGAAGAATGTGAGTAGGATATGAGTTAATTCTTTTGTCTTTATGTGAGACTTTTTGAGAAAATGACTAAAATGCTACTTAATTTACTAGTAATATTTTATTTTGGTCTTTTTAATATATTTTAGGACTAATTTAAATTATATATATTGAAGTAGTAATTTGTTTACAATAAATATAGACATATAATTAAAAAGTCATTGAAAGTATACATTGACTATATATAAAATATAGTTTGTGAAAAGTCATATAAAGTATATAATGAGTACTGGCTATTTAATTTAGCATATCTATACATGACGATATACTCAAAAAACTAAATATAATTTAATTGTATATGAAGTAGTCATTAACTATACATGAAGTATACATTGGTTATTCAATCTCGATCAGCTCGAAATCATCTTTAAATAGTATCAAAATTTAGATTTGAAATTCTCTCAATATTTTGAGTCTTTGATATACAATTCACTCGAAATGATTCGCGTTTGTGGTACATAAAATTTTAAATAAAAAAGAAAAAAAATGAATAAGAGGACGAAGAAAATGACACAGAAGAAAAAGGAAAAACGATGCATAAGAAAAAGGAGGAGTAGGATGCTAATGGGCGATGCGGGGAGGGGGCGGGGAGGGTAGAGCTTAACCTGCAAAATTTTTAGTTCGCTCCGCCCGCATAATAACTTCTTTTTTTCATTTTCAACCCACCCTACTCCGTCCCGCATAGACACGCTATTGACACCCAATTTTGACTAGCCTTTAGCAATTTTCGGAAATGCTATTCGATTAAATACGTATTTTTTTAAAAATGTGTCAAATTTAAAATTATAATCGATTTTGTCTAAAAGTTATATTTAGTATGCATGCTTTATAAAAATTATTTTAAATACTATTAAAATATTTTTAAATTATTAGTAAAATTCAAAATAATTCAAATGTTTTAAAAATTTAAGTAATTTTAATTATAATTTTGTAGTATTTAAATTGGATAGCATTTCTTCTAAATTTCCTCTAAATCATTTAAATTGTAACCTATTTTATTCTAATTCCTTGCAATTTTAGCCTATTCAATTCCAATCTTTTTTCAATTATAGCCACCTTTGATTTCAATTCTAGACAATATTTATTTCAATTTTGGCCATTCCAATTCAACTCTCAAGACCCATTTTATTTTAATCTCGTCCATCCTTAAATTAAATCCTAGACACTTATCTAATCCTGATCCAAGGGTCATGATCAATTCCCCTTACTTTCCTATTTTAATAGTCAAAAGAACCTAACCCTAAAACATTATTCATTCTCCTCCTCCAAAAATCAGCAGCTGCCGCCCCTTTCTCTCTTCTCCGACTTTCTCCTCCATTAACAACAACAATGGCAGTTGCCATTTCGCTGCTCCAACTAGCGATACTCCGACACAACCAGTCCCCCAATGCCTCCTCTTCTTCTCTCTTCTTCCTCTTTTCTTCTCTGACGGAAGAGCAACAACGTGAGAACCAACAGGCGCTGGACGCCTCAGTTCCTTTTTTTCGGTGGATAGCAGCTGGGACCAGCAGCAATCCCTGCGAGAAACCAGGCGACCAGCAGTGAGTAGCTCTAGCAAACTATAGCTCCGACCATCAGCCGCGACTGAGAACAATGAGGCACCAACAGACAGAAGCAGTCGGTGAAAGCCAGCTCCCACATCGGCCCCTTTTCCCTTTCTCCAGCGAGCAACAGAACTAGCAGCAGCAGCTCCAGGCAAGAATTTCGATCAGCAGCTATTGCACCGCTAGACAGGGCTTATTTGGAGGAAAATTTTTAAGTTTTGATTTGTTAAAAAAGATGGAACTTATCATATCCATCCAGGTTTGCTCTCTTGTTCGATTTAGTATCTAGTTATTTAGCTTTGATTATAGAGTTCTTAATCTTGATTCATATGTCTGCTCTATGTTAAAGCTGATAAAGGCTACAAATTTCGTCTTGAGCATGCTTACTAGTTTGTGTTTCTCTAATCATATGAACAATATTGCCATTAGAGTTCTTGAGTTTGATTTAATTTAGCTTGAAAGTGTTGAAATCTTGTTCAAACCTTTCCCTGCTTAGGTTACTGATGCTATTCTTTTCATTTTACTCGATTTTAGCTTATAGCATAATAAGTCTAAATTGGTATTAATTCATTGATTGCCGATTTGATTAAGAGAAATTGTCTTTAATCAAGTGTGCATATTTTATGTGGTAAATTGATTCCTTGTAGGCCATATATAATTCTTGTCTTATTTCTTACCTGTTTGATAATTATGGTAAAAATATTTTCGCTTGAATTATGCTTTTTCATTTAATATGATCATTTTGATTTTGCATGTTGTGGAGTAATTTATGCTAAGTTGATTCTTTATTTCCAGATTTTTGGCTCTTGGAAAGGTAAATTTGGCTTTTATTTATTGATGTTAATTGATTGTAATTGCCATAATTGAGGTTGAATTGATTATTACTTGTTATATTTAGAAAAATTTCAGTGCAACTAAAGAAAAGAATGTTGCTAATTTGGTTTTTTTTCTTTGATATAATAAAAAATATATTTAATTGATCCTAAATTATTCCTTTCCTTATATTATATGCCCTCTTCTCCACTATATAAACCCACTTTTTCCACTCATGATATGGATACTTTTTAACGGACACAACCACAATAGTAAAAAATACTCTCTGCTCTCTAAAAATAATTTCCGCTGAATTCTAAAGAGTACTTATCCATTTTTATTTTTCTGTGTACGGGTCTATGTGAATTAAGTTCATTTGCATTGCTGATAACTATAGTCTGCTTAACCGGTTAGTGGTTTCTCCATTAGTGTATTTCCCGCTTAGTTATTTCAAGTGTTGTTGTATGTTTGAAACAAGTAAAAAGGGAAGCGTACAAGTCAGTCTTCTTTCCCTCTTAACATGTGATATTATGCTTATTGCTTTCAATAATTGTGGAAATCTTAGATGCTTGACTTTCCTTGTAATGTGTTATCTGTTCTACTTTGGTTTAGACCTGATAACCGTATAATGTAAGTATTTTTGTAGCATTGTGCCTTTGTTGTTTAGCAGGTTATAATTTCAAGTTTGAAGAGTTGCCATGGGAGGGAAACAATAGACTAATGAAGTTTATTTAATTTATGCTTTGTATATCATTTAATCTCTATTACCGTCTTGTAATAATTTGTAAACTCTGAATCCGTAGATATATATATATATATATATATATGAATTATTGGGGGATCGTCTAAAGGGGGAGGGCATTTTGTGCTACTTGTTTATTTATTTTTATTGTAACTTGTTTGTGTTAGAAACCTTGCTTTTAGGATTGTGATTTGTTTAATAGTCCGCATTTTTAACAAATATGTTTAGATCTAACGGAATATGCTTTTGTCATTAATCATCTATTTAATTCTTTAATTAATTTAAAAAGTGGTTCATGTTTTAATTGCTTATTATAATGTGGTATGGGATTAGCATTAACCACCTTCATAACTATTTCACAAATAAGTGTTATTTGCTCCTTTTTCCATGTAATTCAACTAAAGCTTGCTTTATATAATAAATGAATAACTTGGAATATTGTCATAATATGTTTTATATTATTTTGTCATCTTAGATACCATGCCTATAGCGTCTAAATAAATTTCAATATGTTTTGGGCTTAGAAGTCATGCATATAGGTTTAAAGTTGTTACATACTAGATAAATATCATGTCTATAGGGTTAATAATTCGTTTAAATGAATTAGATATCATGCCTATAGGTTTGATAATATTTTTAGCATATTCACACTTAGAAATCATGCCTACAGGACATAATTAATAATTTGAGATGTCAATCAATATATTAATAAATAAAAAGAGATTTTTTTTTTAAGATTATAATCTGCTTCCTAGATTAAATCTGGCTCAAATCAATTAGGTTCTGCTTCATTTTGCTACGGAAAATACTAATAATTCATGATGACCTGCTACATGCTTTGTAAATAAATAAATAAATATGTACTTCTTGCATTTTGTGATGTATTTGCTAATTACCTAAAATTAACTAATAATTATATTATGCGTATCTTTAAAATCTGCTATTTTCAAATTTGCTGACCTAATTAAATTATGCCCAAAATTAATCACTTTTTACATTTGAACTGCCGCTTAATTTGATTCTTGCACTGATAATAATACCATGTGCTACTGTTCTATAATTGTTTTTCTGTATTTGACCATTGTCCTGCCACTTTTAAAAAAAATATAATAATAGTAATAATCTTTTGCATATTTTAATCTGTCCAGTTGAGTAATTACAAATTAAATCTGCCCCTATTTAAATATTTCTGCCCTTGTTATTGACAAATTTGTGCCTATAATTAAATAAAATCTGCGATTGCTTAAAATATTTCCTGTGCTAATCATTGTTATGCCAATCTTTTAAAATCAGTTATTACTTTCTACACCTATAATAATTTTCTACCCCTTTTAAAATTAATGAATTTTATGTATGCTTGTATGTTCACACACTTAGCATGAAATCCTTTCACCATTATGTGTGTTTGAAAGCATATTTTAATAAAAATCTAGAGGCCAACTTGAGACCCTATGTGCTAAATGCTCATCCAAATTGTTTGACTTGGTGTCTAGGTGGGCCTATTAAAAGAATATATTTAATTTTAAAGTAAATCCACCCTGATAGTAGTCCAATGTCTCTTGGACCTTAAATGGGAGCGCTAGGCACCTTTTAGAGACGAAATGCATGCGGAAGGTGGGGTAGGGGTAGTTTAGGCCCTACGGAGATGATGACATCGACTCGGTCTAAATGACAAACCTTGGTTTTGTCTGTCCCTACGAGAAATCGACCGAACTAAATAAAGTCGAGTGTTGATCCGTAAAGTCCTTGAGAGTCTCCCTTTCCTTTCGTCCCTTCATTTGTTTGTAATTATAATTTTTTGGGGTAGCTTGATAAATAAAATAAAATTGATTCGCCTATTTAATTGTGTAATTTCTATCTCCTCGCTTATCTCTTTATTAATCGTTTAATATTTATTTGTTATTATATTATCAATTAGTCCTGCATTCTTAACTAAATTAATTAAGATAACTTAAGTAATTTTAATTGTTTAATATTATGTTAACACTTAGTTTCACATGCTTAATTAATTAAATAAATAATCGAAATGACCTTAATTGTTTAATATTATTTATCGCATAACAATCACGTTTAATAAATAACTAATAAATGAAGTGACCTTAAATGCTATTTGTAACCCCTACATAAAATGCATGAGATACTATCGGGACCCATATTTGTGGACCTCGAGGGATGCCTAACACCTTCCCCTCGAGGTAATTTGAACCCTTACCCTGATTCTGGTTCGTTGACCGTAGTTAGATTTAGCTTAGGTTAGATAGGTGCCCTAACACGCCTTAATTCGTTAGGTGGCAACTCTTCAATCCACCCAAAGCCAAAAAGAGTTGTTAAGTTGTGCACCTAAACCCGTTTTGAGAAAAACAGCGCGAGACACGCGCACCACATAATTTTTAAAAAATTTCTTTTTCTAGTTATGTTTGATACTAAAAATAAAATTCATAAAAATAAATTCATTTTTTCATTAAGTTGTATTAATTTAATAGTATAGTGGCTTAAAATTTTATATTTTAGAGGTCAATGGGGAAACATGTAAGAAATTGTATTATTTTTACCGAACCAATTTCTTTTACTATCTTGAATATTTTATTAGCTTTAATGTAATTGTATTAATATATAATGATCTATCACTCTTATAACATGTAAAAAGTCAAAAATAAGTTTGAATCCACAAAAAAATCATATATACCCACAACTCGCTCCGCACTACATAATTTTTAAAAAAACTCACTTCACCTGCCCCACATCCTACCCGCCTCGCAAATCTTAAACCTGCCCCACCCCGTATAACTTTAAACTCACCCCACCCTGCTTCCGCCCAACTAATATACCATGAATATACGGTATTTGTGATACATTTCACTTAAGAGTTGTGTGTGTCTAGGGCCATTTTGTGTTGAAAATAATGTTTTGTGTGTTATGTTTGCAGGAAATAGGCTTTTACGTGGTTGAGTGAGATGATAGCTAAAAATCTACAGAAGTGGCTACCCATGAAGGAACCTACGGACCGTAGGTCCTTTGATAATCCGTCATTGGGTTTTTGTGTAGATGGGAGCATTAGGGAGGTCTGACCAAGTGTGGAACTACGAAGTGATCTACGTACCATAGGTCGACCTATGGGTCGTCCTACAAATCCGTAGAAGGTGTTAAGAGAGTTGAAGTTCCAGTACCTCATGAAAATCCTAAGTGTGAAGCCAATGAAGAGGACCTACGGACCGTAGGTCCACCTATGGTCCGTGTTGCACGTCCGTCATTGATGAACTGGGAGTTGGAGGTTCCACCCTATGAGGAAAAGTTCTAAGTGTTGACCAACAGAGGGGACCTACGAACCATGGTCGACCCACGGTCCGTAGGTCGAGTCGTCGATCAAAGTCGTGTCCAGAAATTTTATTTCCTTATTTTGTTTAGGACATATTTTTCTATAAATAGGGTATGTAAACCTCATTTTTGGGGGTTAGAAACTATTGTTTACTTTAAATTATTGATATTTTCTTGGGAAATAACTTGCAAACTTTAGCAATTTAATTTCTAGAATTCGGTTTATATGATTTTTTCTTTGAACTTCAGTTCGAGATTTCGGGTTTCTTTTACTCGAAATGTAAGTTCATGAATTCTTATTATCAAAACATAAATTATGTTCTTTCAAGCATGAGTAGCTAAATCCACAACTAGGGTTGTGGGAACCAGGAGCGATTAACAACGTATGAATAATAATTAAGTAATTCTTGAATAGTGTTTATGCATGTATTGGTAATTTTTTTGCTTAAAAGTCTTTTTAACGAGTGAACGCTTTAGAACTCACCTTGTTGCTACTTGCCGGGTCAAGGAGGTAGTTAATGAGAAAATAATTATCTAAAGAGATTTAGTGTGATACTATCTAATAGTCTAATGTCAATTGGTGCGAGGGTGAAAACTAAGCCATACAATGATGTGATGTCTTTCTGAAGTAAAGGTAAGGCTTAGTAAAGTATACATACGTTGCCGGACCAAGGTGCAGAGTGAAATTCCCCATTTGGAGGACCAATCACTTAGGGATACCTATCTTACCAACTTTGCATTGTAAAACACTAGGAAAGGATTACTATTATTAGGATTACCGCATTAAAAGCTTATGGGGAACACATATACCCTAGTTTCTCTCTCTTATTGATAGCTCGAAGTTTCAATCCCGCTTACTTGGAACTTAAACAACAATCAGTTATTTGTTTCACAAATTCCCCCCTTTTTAATCACTTGTTTTCAGAAGTAGTTTTACTAAACAGAAATAATTGTTAGCTATGTTTAAGTCAGAACCATATTCCTCGTGGGATGGACCCCAACCTACAAGTTGGGTTCTTTATTTGACAACGATAGCTTATGCTTCTTTAGGGAGGTGTAATTTGAGCGTATCACCCACAACATTTCCATCCCTAAGGAGAAGGAAGAAAGAAAGAAAATAATTCATTAATGGAGAAATGGGAAGGAAGAAAAGGAAGATTAGAAGCCATTATTGGCGAACTAGAAAAGCAAAACAAGAAGTTTTGGATAATTTTTGTAATTTTGAATTTTTTTGTAATGGAAATAGTTGAATGATCATTTCTTATATTTTAAAATATATTTTACTTGATTGAAATCATTCTTAATAGCTAAAGGTGTTCGTTTCGGCTGTTTACTCTGAACTTAACAAATTTATCAAATAAAAATGGAGGGACTATCTAATTACACAACATTCCTACCATGTTTATTAATGGTAAAACAACATAAATGAGTCATAAATTCCAAAATAATTACATGTTCATACTGTAACACCTCTCTATTTGAATGAACTAGAAATAGCTAGAATTAGAAAGAGTCATATTTGGAAAGAATGAAAAATCTGAAATATTGGTTAAGTTATGTTAAGTTTGAGTTTTGGGTCAACTTCAAGCGACCATAAATCCTATCTCAGGATAAGTTAGATGTGTTTCAAGATATAATGGGAAATATCTTTGAATTATCTTTCCAATGCCATTGATTTTTCTTTATTTCGAGTTCATATGAGTGAGACATGCTCATTTGAAGTTGGACTATTTGGATAAGGAAAGTCTAATCCAGATTTTGGAATGGTAGTTTGGTCTTTTCCTTACTCAATTATTTTATTTCGATTCTAGGAGTTTAATTAGGGTCTAATCAAAATTAGATCAATTTAGACAATTGGAAATTTATGCCAGGGCTTACAGAAAAGAGAAAAGAAGAGAAAGGCGAAGAAAAGTTCAAGATTCGTCAAGATCGGCGATTTTGGTTGTGGATTTGGTCAAGGATTTAATCCTACGAGGTATGTAAGATCACATATAATTGGGTTAGTTCACCCATGCACCAATCATGATTCAATTCAGTGTAATTGTATTCTTTTAAAAGAAAAGATTATGAGTTCTTGATGAAATTCGTTTAAGTTCTTGTGGGTTCTTGTTGTTGAGGTTTCTTGAGTTTAATGCATGAGATAGGTGTGATTTAGAGTATAATCTTACATATATTGAGGATATAGTTTATTCTAAGTGTTTGAGAAACGAACCAAGTGAAATTAGAGGGTTTAGAGTTGAAAAACGAAGAAGAAAATTTGGGATTTTCTGGGGAGGGGGCTGGTGCGCCGCGCCTCTCTAAGCGCCCCAAAAGGAGTTTTGAAGTTTGGGCTCTGGGGTGCCACGCTAGCCAGAGCGCCCCAACCCAGGCTCTGAAATTTAACCTCTAGCTCCCTGCGCCTCTCAAAGCGCCAAGGACGCCAGTCCTTCTACCTTTTCCCACTTCTCTCCGTACTAGTTCCCTAGCAACGTACCTATGTTTTCTAGTCAATTTCTACACTATAAGGTAGGTCTAAACATCATGAAACCATCCATAAACATGAGATCATGAGACTTGAATCCATAATTCAATTCAAGGAAAGTTAAGAGTCAAGTCAAGATGAGTTCAAAAAGTTTTTCAAAAGTCTTTCACAAATGTTTTAACTTTGTTTTAAGACTTGAGTTTTGAGTTGAGCAAAGACTAAAGAGTTAAGTTCATTTCTTTGAAAGTTATACGGGAACTAAGTATTACCAAGATTTAAATGTTTTCATATTTAAACAAGAGAGGAAACACTGATTTCCAAGAGAGCTTTAAGCTAAGTTTTGAGTAATTATCTAAAATCAAAGAAAGAGTTTTGTTTTAAAGCATATGAGCTGAGTATATTTTGGGGAGTATTATTAAGCACTGATATGGGGATTAGTTCATAATAACTCAATGTTTTCATAAACCATGTAGCCATCGTGGGTAGAAATGATCCTACTTTTTAGATGAATACTTAGTGCTTTTTATCATAGACTAGTGGATCCACTTAGTTGAGGAGTTCTATATCACAGTAAGGTATATGACAGTTCTCAAAGCGTGGACGAGATGTTATATCATAACTTTAGCTCATAGTGATGGTTGTCTGTTAGAGAACTCCCATAATATTATATTATTATACATTTAAGTTGAGTTGTTATTGTTTTTTTCAATACATTGACTTGTCATTTACTGTTTTAAATACTTTGTATAAACTACACCGTTAATGTTGTTTTATTTTGCATTTGAGTTGAGTATTCTTGAGTTGAGTAAAGCCAAGGTAAGTGTTCCTTCCAAATTCATTTCAAGCTTATGTCATGTTTAGTTTACCCCTCACATGCTTTTACATTCAATGTACTGATTCTAGTTGGCCTGCATCTTATTAGGATGTAGATACAGGTCATCAGGGTCAGTATCTAGTGCCTCATCTATCCAGTTGAGCATCTCTGAGTTAGTTGGTGAGCCTCCTTGCTTTTCGGAGGATTCTCTATTTATTGCTTTAGTAGTTTTTTATATATAAGGATGATTGGGGGTTTTGTCCCGACATACCTGCTAGATTAGAGGCTTCATATACAGTTAGCAGTTCATTTTGTTTTTACATCGTTATTTCATATGTTAAGACTTGAGTTGCCATTTTGGCTAAGTTGAATGTTTATCCTTAAACGTTCTAAATTTATCTTGAGACACTTGTTTGAAATTGTATTGAATCTTTGTATTTTAGTGCTTTAAGTCTTCCACTGAGTAGTTAGCCAGGCCAAGGGTTCGCTTAGGGCCAACAATGGTTCGCGAGTGCCAGCCACATCCAGGGTGTAGGATCGGGGCGTGAAAAACTTGGTATCAGAGAATAGATTTCAAGAGTCCTAGGGAGTCTATAAAGCCATGTCTGTAGAGTCCTAGTTATCTGTGTCAAGCGCACCACATCTATAATTAGGAGGCTGCAACATTTTAGGAACTATCTCACTTCTTTCAAACTCATTTCGTGCGATAGAGTTTATCTTTATAAAAGTCTCTTTCTAAGTCGTGCTTGCGCATGTCTTTCAGATCATGCCTCCATGAAGAGCTGTCTGAGGTCATTCGGCTAGAATGAATGTTGAACCACAACAACAAAGGGTACCAATTGCACCTGAAGTACAACCTCAAGAAGAGGTCACCAATGCTGAATTTCAGGAAGCAATTCGAATGCTAAGTCAAGCTGTGACCAACCAAGTTGGGCAGCAAATAGGGGCTTGACAGGAAAAGGCTGATACTTCGAGGATCCGCGAGTTCTTGAGGATTGATCCTCTAAGCTTCACTGGTTCAATAGCTACTAAGGATCCAGAAAGCTTTATTGAGGAACTGCAAAAGATATTTGAGGTTATGCACGTTGTCGATGTTGAGCGGGTTAAACTAGCGGCATATCAACTGAAGAGTGTTGCTAGGACTTGGTTTGACTTGTGGGAGAAGAGTAGGGCTGAGGATGCATCATTTATGAGTTGGGCTTAATTTGAGGAGGCCTTCTTGGGGCGTTTCTTTCCATGAGAACTAAGAGAAGCTAAGGTACGGGAATTACTTACCCTTAACCAGGATTCACTGTGTGTTCATGCATATATCTTGAAGTTCACCCAACTTTCCAGATATGCTCCAGAGATGGTTGTGGATATGAGGAGTAGGATGAGTCTATTTGATGCTGGTTTATCTCGTGTATCGAGTAAGGAAGGTAAGGTTGCAATGCTAATAGATGATATAGACATAGTGAGGTTGATGATTCATGTCCAGCAAGTTGAGGAGAATAAACTGAAAGATCGGGAGGAGTTCTGAAACAAAAGGGCTAAGACATCTGGGAATGACTCTGGGCAAAAGAAAATTAATGCAAACCATTCTTCGTTCCAACAAAAGAAAAAGGGACCTTCTCCATCATCTGATAGTGCACCTCCACCAAGGAACAAATGGGAGTACAACAGTCAGAATTCCCAGCATTTCAGAGCTAGACTTGCACAGTCTCAAGGTAGTGTAGCACAAGGGAATAACATGGATCCTGCACGTCCTAAGTATGGTAGGAACCACCTGGGTAAGTGTCGTGATGGCTCCACAGGTTGTTTTAAGTGTGGTCAAGAAGGTCATTTCATGAAAGGGTTGCCCTAAGAATTGATAAGGTAATGGGAATTAGGGAACTATAGCCCATTATTCTTCAGTTGCTCCACCAGATAGGGTTGCACCTAGAGGAGATACTTCAAGTACTTGTAGAGGAGCAAACCGCCCATGTGCTATCACCACTCGCCAAGAGCAAGAGGATTCGCCAAATGTTGTTACTTGTATGATCCAAGTCTTTAAATTTGTTGCTATTGCTTTTCTTTACCCAGGAGCGATTTTATATTTTGTGACTCCTAATGTTGCAATGAAATTTGATATTGTTCATGAGAAACTTTGTGAACCCTTTTGTGTTTCTACACCTGTTGGGGATCTATTCTAGCTGAGATAGTCTATCGTGATTGTACCATTTCCTTCGATCACAAGAGCACCATGGTTAATTTAGTTGAGTTGGACATGGTTGATTTTTATGTCATCCATGGTAGTTACTGACTTCATGCCTGTTATGCCTCCATTGATTGTAGAACTCTAGTTGTAAAGTTCCAGTTTCTTAATGAGACAGTTATAGAGTGGAGTAGTAGTTCAAAAGTGAATAAGGGTCATTTTATTTCGTACCTTAAGGCGATAAAGTTAGTTTCCAAGGGTTATGTCTACCACTTAGTTTGAGTTAATGACTCTAGTGTTGAGATACCTCCTATTGAGTCAGTTCCAGTTGTGAGTGAGTTTCCATAAGTATTTCATGATGATCTACCCGGACTTCCTCTTGAGAGAGAAATAGACTTTGGTATAGGCATCCTTCCTTATACTCATCCTATATTTATTCCACCATATAGAATGGCACCAGTAGAGTTAAAATAGTTGAAGGAGCAGTTAAAAGTTCTCCAAGATAAAGGTTTCATTCGACCAAGTGTCTCACCTTGGGGGGCTCCCACTAATTTGAAAGGAAGAAGGATGGTTCCCTAAGGATGTGTACAAATTATCATCAGTTGAATAAGGTTACTATCAAGAATAAGTATCTTCTTCCGAGAATTGATGATCTTTTTGATCAACTTCATGGCTCTACTTGCTTCTCTAAGATAGACCTTAGATCAGACTACAGTCAGTTAAGAGTAAGGGATTGTGATATTCCAAAGACAGCATTCAAGACCCGTTATGGTTATTATGAGTTCCTATTTATGTCCTTTGGTTTGACCAATGCCCCTGCATCATTCATGGACCTGATGAATAGAGTATTCAAGGCTTATTTAGATATGTTTGTTATCTTATTCATTAATGACATACTAATCTATTCGAGGAATAAGGAAGGTTATGCTAGCCATCTCAGAATAGTTCTCCAAACCCTAAAGGATAAGGAGTTATATTCTAAGTTCCCTAAATGTAAATTTTTTCTTGAGTTAGTGGCATTCTTAGGCCATATAGTTTCCGGTGATGGGATTAGAGTTGACACCTAGAAAATAAAGAAAGTGCATCTCCAACTGATATTAGGAGTTTCTTGGGGTTGGCTGGGTATTATAGAAGGTTCATGGAGGGGTTCTCATCTATTTCATCCCCGTTTGACCAAGTTGACATAGAGTATAGTAAAGTTTCAATGGTCTGAAGCTTGTGAGAAAAGCTTTCATGAATTGAAAAAGAGGTTGACTACTGCCCCAGTTTTGACCTTACCAGAAGGTACGTAGGGCTTTGGGGTCTATTGTTGTCACGCCTCGAGAGTACCCCCGAGACGAGGACACAAGACCTAGGACCACAAGTGATCCCAAGGTAACCCTATTGGCACGATTGTGAGCATACTAAAGATAATAAAATGTTGCAGAATCTAAATCATAAATAAAATAAAAATGATGGGGAATACCAATATCTTATAACTGAGATAAATGAAACCTGATGAGTTTAATAAAAAGAAGATATAAACTAAATACTAAGCTGAATCTAACTATGTCTGAAATAAGCCTCTAAATTGACTTGAAATGTTGGGACATGCCCCAACTAAGTCTAGCAAAATTGAAACTAAAGACTAAAAGCAATAAAGATAAACATGTCACTAGTCCTCGAAGAATGAGAGCTCACCACTGATGCTACTGAACTACAGATCAGGAACCGACCTAAGCGTGATCTGGATGCTGAGAACCTGAACCTACATCACGAGAAGATGTAGCGCACGTATGCATCAGTACTTGAAAGGTACTGAGCATGCAGGATAGAGTAAAGCTGAAATAAATATATAACTGAACAAAGAAAATAAGCAATGATATAATCTGAACATGATATAGATACTGAAAATACTAAGTACTAAGCTAACTGATTCAATGACAAAATTTATAACATGGTGAGACTGAATACTGACTGTACTGAAATATGGTCAATGCAATAGAATCTGAATGAACTGTGTGAGATACTAATAACGAAAATAAAACCACATAAGCTAAATGTGGAGTCTGATCTATATGCCCCATCGAGAGGACCCAATATACCCTGCTAGAGGTATAGAGGCATGCTGGAGGGATCACTAAACTGATGTTGCCCACAGAGGGGACTTACACCTACGTGGCTCGTAGTTCTGGGACTATATAGGTACGCTGAACCCTAGTCCAACTCGATATTATGCTACTCCTAATGAATTAAGTGATTAACTGGTTATGACTGAATTTCTGCAAAAAATACTGGATAGCTAAAAACTGAACATGCAAGCTGAGAATGCAACAATTAATCTGATAATGATGCATTAATAACTGAGGCATGTATAACTGAATAACTAAGATATCTTACCTAGCATTTGTAATTCAAGAACTAAAGAAATACACAGCTAGGGTTCTGAAATTCATGCGAGAAATGATGTAATAACATGATAATCAGATTTGGAAAATGTTAATAACTAATTCATGATGATCTGCTGTAATTCTAGAAACCCTAGGTCTATTCATAATAAGGGAATCAAGAAACTGACTGAATTCTAGGGACCCAATGGGCGATAGGAACCACTAGTGAAATCCCACATACCTGGTGACGAATTTCACAGTGAAATCCTTTGATTTCTGGCCTGGAACTGAAGAAAACTTGATGTGTTCTTGAAATAGGGTTCTTGACTACTTTTCTCCTTTTAGAGTTCTAACTTTTGTAAGTTTGATTAATGATTTGACTTACGCAAGTTCTAGTTTTGTTTTTAGGCTTAAACTGACTAAAACCTCATGATTTATGGACTAAACGATGTATCTTAGCGGTTAAATGAAATAGGAAAAGACCAAAAGACCCCTAACTTAATTATTGTCTGAGTGACTAACGGGCCGTCATTTAGTCTACAGTCCGTAGGTTGAGATCGTCGGTCAATTCTGCCCGACATGGCTTCACTAAAACGAGCATAACGTTTTATTCGGAGGTCAGATTTTAACAAATTCGATGGCGTTGGAAAGAGGATTCAATTAAATATAATATAACAGGTCATGGGACACATAATTCCTTTTTTTTCTAAGAATTATGACCATCTAAAATTGACCCAATCAGAATTTTCATCTAACTGGCTGCTACCCTTACCTACGGTAAGACGTACAGACCGTGCATCGAATGATGGTTTGTGCTGGTCAACCGTCAATTGGGACTGAAGCTGGGCTTTAGGGGCATCGATCCACAGACATGAACCACGGTCCGTGACCTGAACTACAAACCGTAGGTCCGACGGTGGGTCAACACTTGGCCGAACTGGCTATGTTTTGGGGGAGTTTGCTGAGACGAACCACGCACCTGCAGGATGGACCGTGGGTCCTCCTACGGTGCATGGATGGTTCTCGTGAGTGCCACCTGCAACACCAGAAATCTGCAATCTGGTCTATTTTTGGATAGGGGTGTTACATTAGATCCCCCTTAGGGCCATTCATCCTCGAATGAAGACTAAACTAGTTGAAATGGAGGGAGAGGGCTGCAATTGAAACGACCCCAAAAATGCCCGAAAATGTGCTTCGAAAACACCTAAAATTGTAATTTCCATATATCTCAAAATCCGTGCATCATTTAAAAAATTCGACTTCATATTCTTATTCAGGGGGTCAAATTGAGTGGGAAATGGGTCTAACCCGAATTTTAGAGCAACCGTATCAAAATCCGAAAATCGCAAAAAATGCGATTTTGAGGGTCAACTTTAAAGGGGCATATCTCTCAGCACACAAGGAACTGGAAGGAGCTCAAACTATCAAAATTGAAGCTCTATGAGTTAGATTTCCAACGCAATTTGTTTCACCTCATTCCGAGTTAGGATGAAGGAGTTATGACCGTTTTCGTAAAACCTGTCCGGCAGAAAATGCAAATTCCAGTAGCCGAAAACACTGTTCACCCGCCTCATTTTTTTTTTCTAAGTGTTGGGACGTTTTTTTATAAAAAGGGGACATATCCATACTTAGTCATTTAACTTCAAAACATCCAAAAACTCTCTCTAAGCCCTCTCCAAAAAATTCCACCAAGATCATCCACCAAATTCAAGAATCCCAAGCTTTAATTCGGATTCAAGATTCAATCTCAAGCAATTCTCCATTCCAATCTTCATCAAGAATTCTCCAAAGTTGAGGTATGTGGGTTGATTGTGGAAACCTTCCTTTCCACAAGTCCAACCATTTATCCTCTATTTTACTTCAAGTTTATGGGTCCTTATGATCATTTATGAACTCTTGAATTATGGAATCACTACTACACACCCTATTAAGGTCTATCTTGCATATTTTCATGAAATGGTATTATTATGTGATGTTTATGGTTTTCATGCCTCCATGATCAAATTATGAAGGTTGTTATATGTATATATATATGTATGTTGTTGGTGGGCTGTTTTATATGGATTTTGAAAATTAGTTGGACTTAGTACTCTTGAAACACATGATTTTATTTACATGAACAAGTAGCCCACCATATGTTTGATAAAATGTCATTTATAGAATTCTTATGAAATGGAAGGTCCAATGTACGTCCTATGAGTCGGATGATTATATAAGTATTGAAATGATGATGAAATGGATACATGTATATGATTTTCTCTATATAGTGTGTGAGTCGACCAAGCCTAGCTCGGGGTTTGTAGGCTCGGGCAACCGTATCAAGGGGTTGGTACCTTGGTTGCCTAGTACGGGGGTAGTAGGCCCGTATAACCGTATCGAGGGGTTTGTACCTTGGTTGCCTAGTACGGGGGTAGTAGGCCCGTATAACCATATCGAGGGGTTTGTACCTTGGTCCTTAGCTCGGGGGTGGTAGGCCCGGGTAACCACATTGAGGGGTTTGTACCTCTTTCGCCTCTCCAAGGGGTGGTAGGCCTTGGAAATGCTATATTGATGGTCACTCACTACACATATACTATGCCCTACTAAATATGATTTTTATATAAGCATCATTATACATATCATCTCATTAATATGTTATCTATCGGGTACGATTATGCATTTTGCCTATAATGTCCATCCATTGTTGCATTGCATTGCATCCCATATACTTAGTACATTCAAACGTACTAATGCATACTCTATGCCTACATGATGTCACCATGTAGGGACCGGAGCACCGTCTGACCATCCTCCTCCACGTGGCTAATACGATTTCCTATCAAGGTTATTGGTGAGTCCTCCATTCCGGGGACATTGCTCATGATCTTTTGCTATGTATAAGACCTTTTCCTTTTTAATTATGTATTGACTATGAGGGTGAGCCCGGTAGTTTGTCTCGGCCCCCGCTAAGTATCCATGTTTAGAGGTGGTGTTGGACAAGTTGTGTATTATGTTTGAGCTTGACTCATCTATGGTATTTATGGATTATTCTCTTTTTGTCTTGCTCCCTTAGTCCCAATTTCCCCTTGATTATGCGTATCGCTTATGGTCATTTTAATTGCTTCCGTGACCAAGGATGTGTAATGATATGCTATGAGGCTTGTTTGGGGTTCCCTCGGGTTCCCCATTCGCCGGTCACGTCTAAGCCCTAGACTTGGGTCGTGACAGCAATCCCTACCACTAAACACTGAGAACTAAATTTCTGACTTAACTTAGTTCCAAGAACATGCAAATACGCTGAAAATGCAAGTACAAACTGAAGGAACATGATTCTAAGACTGAATTTATGCATGAATGACTGAAAAACTAATGAGGAACTATTACCTCAAGCTGGAATGGAATTGAATGAAAAGAGGTGAGGATACTTGGACTTCAAAGATGCTTCTGCATCCCAAGTGTCTCCCTCTACGGACAGACTCCTCCACAAAACCTTGACTGAAGCGATTTCTATGTTTCTCAACCTTCTAACCTGACAATCGAGAATATCAACAGGTACATCCTCATAAGAAGAGCTATCTTTTACAGCCATACACTCTAGTGGCACTATAGATGTTGGATCACCCACACACTTCTTCAAAAGTTAAATGTGAAAAACTGGATGCACTACTGCTAAATCTGTTGGCAACTTTAACTCATAAGCCACTTTACCAATCCTTTTCAAGATCCGGTAAGGTCCTACATATCTGGGACTGAGCTTTCCTTTCTTACCAAATCTCATCACCCCCTTCATAGGTGACACTTTCAGGAAAACCAATCAACTTGGAATTGTAGTTCCCTTCTTCTCACATCTGCATAAGACTTTTGGCGACTCTGGGCAATCTTAAGTCTATCTCTAATGAGTTGCACTTTCTCCATAGTTTCAAGGACTGAATCTAGTCCTATCGAGGCTGTTTCGCCTACTTCAAACCAACCAACTGGAGATCTACATTTACGCCCATACAATGCCTCATAAGGGGCCATCTGAATGCTGAAATGGTAACTATTGTTTTAGGCGAACTCAATGAGAAAAAGGTGATCATCCCAACTACCCTTAAAGTCGATAACACAAGCTCTCAACATGTCCTCTAAGGTCTGAATGGTACGCTCTACCTGACCATCCGTTTGTGGATGAAATGTTGTGCTAAGGTTAACCTGAGTACTAAGAACCTTTTGAAATGACTTCCATAAATAAGAGGTAAACTAAGGACCTCTATCTGAGATGATAGACAAAGGAATCCCATGCAACCTTACAATCTCATTAATGTAATGCTTGGAGTAATCCTCCGCCGAGTCTGTAGTCATGATCACTAAAAAGCGAGAAGACTTAGTAACCCTATCAACAATCACCCAAATGTAGTCATGTTGTCAAGGAGTACGAAGTAGACCTGTGATGAAGTCCATGTTGATCACTTCCTACTTCAAAGTAGGAATTTCAATCTCTTGAGTTATACCTCCTGGTTTCTTATGTTTTACCTTGACTTGCTAGCAATTGGGGCACTTAGCCACAAAATCTGCTATATCTCTTTTCATACCATTCCACCAATAGACTTCCCACAGATCGCGGTACTTCTTAGTGGCGCCTGGATGAATAGAATATCTGGAATTATGAGCTTCTGCAATAATATGTTGTCTCAACTAGCCCACATTAGGAACACATAATTGACCCTGGTAGCGAAGCAAACTATCTCCTGCTTGGGAGAAAATCTCCACTCTCTGATTGTGGACTGCACCCTTAAGCTCAAGAAAAATTGGATCAATGTCTTGCTTTTCCTTAACCTCTACTACCAAAGAATATTATGCCTCATTGTGAACCGTTACACCACCATCTGATATGCTCATAAGGCGAACTCGTAGGCGAGCAATTCCATGAACAACCCTTGCTAGCTCCTTTCTTTCTTTCTCAACATATGCTACACTACCCATGGATAATCTAGTAAGAGCATATGCTACTACATTCACCTTACCATGATGGTAATGCACGCTCATATCATAATCTTTGAGTAACTCAAGCCACCTTCTCTAGCGAAGATTCAACTCTTTCTGTGTAAATACATACTGGAGGCTATTATGGTCTGTGAACACATCTACATGAACACCATACAAGAAATGTCTCCAAATCTTAAGTGCAAACATCGCTGCTGCAGGCTCGAGGTCATGAGTCGAATAATTCTTCTTATCTACCTGAAGATCTCTAAAAGCATAAGCTATAACCTAACTTCGCTGCATCAACACGCAACCTAGGCCGACTCTGGATGCATCACAATAGATCACATAACCATCTGAGCCCTCTGGTAGAGTTAAGACACGAGTTGTAGTCAACCTAGTTTTCAATTCTGTGAAGCTTTTCTCACAATCATCTAACTACTGGAAATTATTTCTGAGTCAACCTAGTCAATGTTGAGGCTATGGATGAAAACCCTTCCACGAACATATGTAATAGCCTGCTAGACCTAAGAAACTTCTGATATATGTAGCAGAGGTAGGTCTGGGCCATTGTTTCACTGCTTCTTTCTTCTGGGAAACTACTCGAATTCCTTTGCTAGACACAATATGCCTAAAGAAAGCAACTGATTGTAACCAAAACATGCATTTGTTAAATTTTGCAAATAATTGGCGATCTTTAAGAGTTTGCAGAACAACTCTCAGATTACTCACATGTTCTTCCTCATTCCTAGAGTAAATGAGGATATCATCAATAAAGACGATAACGAACAAGTCTAAGTACTGGTTGAACACTTTGTTCATCAAATCCATGAAAGTTGCGTGAGCATTTGTTAGTCCAAATGACATGACTACAAATTCATAATGACCATACTGAGATCTGAAGGCTGTCTTCGGAATGTCACTAACTCTGACTATAATCTTATGATAACCTGATCTGAGGTTTATCTTTGAGAAATGACTAGCACCCTGAAGTTGGTCGAACAAGTCATTAATCCTGGGGATAGGATATGTATTCTTGATTGTGACTTTGTTCAACTACCTATAGTCAATGCACATTCTGAGAGAACTATCTTTCTTCTTTAAGAACAACACTGGTGCACCCCATGGTGAAATACTAGGTCTGATGAAACCGTTATCTAGAAGGTCTTTCAACTACTCTTTCAATCCCTTAAGCTCAGCTGGAGCCATTCTGTAAGGAGGAATAGAAATTGGTTGGGTAACTAGAAGAATATCTATTCCAAAGTCCATTTCCCTTTCAGGAGAAACTCCAGGAAGATCATCTCGGAACATTTTTCGAAACTCAATGACTACAAGAACTAACTCAAGAGTTGAGTTTCGAAACTAGAATCCTTAACCCGAACTAGATGATAGAGATAACCCTTAGAGATCATTTTTCTAGCCTTAAGGTAAGAAATGAATCGACCCGTAGGCGCTAAGCTACTACACTTCCATTCTATGATTGGTTCGTCTGAAACTTAAAACGAACAATCCTAGTTCTACAATCGACTGAGGCATAAAATGAATGTAACAAATTCATGCCTAGAATGACATCGAATTTTACCATTTCTAGCTCTACAAGATCTGCTGAGGTGACTTTTTGGGAAACCATGACAGGGCAATTTATGTATACTCGTCTAGCTATAATTGGGTCACCGACTGGAGTATATTGAGCTCTACCATTATTTCCTCCTTGACCTCATCTACAAGGACAATCCTACAATCTATGACCAGATTGACCACACCCGAAGGTTCTTTCCTTACCTGCAAGACACTCGCCCGGATGGTTCTTACCAGACGTAGGGCAAGTCGGGTAGGTTTTTGTGCCTGAAACACTACCTTGAGACTTAGAGCCTAGTGCCCTACCTTTTTGATCGTTACGGAACCTGGAGGATGGAACAGTAACTGATGAAGGGGCTGGAGTTGAAGACTTCTGGAGAAATTGTGAGCGATTTCCACCACCCGATTTCTGTTGGAAATACTCGTAGTTACATGTTCTTGCGTTCTTAGTCTCCTTAGCATGTTTCCTACTCATATCACCCTGGACCTACTGAGGATGAGTCATGAGCCTAGAGATGTTCATGTCTCCCAACAACAAAGCATTCATTCACTCTATTTTCACTAAGTCTGACACTCCATACAGAAACTTATTCATCTGAACCTTGGAATCAACAACCATGTGAGGAGCATACCTGGAGAGTTGGTTAAACTTGAGCCCATACTCTTGGACAGTCATGTTACCCTACCTTAAGTTCATAAATTCCTAGGCCCTTACTTCTCTCAACTCTATGGGGAAAAACCTGTCCAGAAAGTTTTTGCTTAAACAATCCAAAGTAATAGGAGTTGCATCTGTACCACTGTTTTCCTTTCACTGAGTATACCAAATATGAGCCATATCCTTAAGTTGGTAAGATGCTAACTAAACCCAATCATTCCCAGTAACCTGCATCACCTCAAAGATCTTCTTGATCTCATCTAAGAAATTATGGGGATCTTCACCAGTCTGCGATCCTAAGAACTCAGGCGGATTCATCCTAACAAAGTCTCGCACCTTGGCAGTAGCTAACCCAATATTTACATTTACCAGAGCTGGAGCCCACTGATTATTCTAGTTGGCCACACTCTGATCCAACATCTAAAAGGCGTTCCTGAACTCTGCATTCTACAATTCTTGATCAGGGACTGGAGGGGCTGCATTTTCGTTCCTCGCATTAGCTTTATGGGGAGACATGATCACTGAAACGTAGAACATCGAGTTAGAACAGAATTAGATCATACCATACATATGATAAGAGTAACAAGAAAATGAAGACTTTTCCTAAGACACTTTGTAGCCTCCCACTCATTAGATGTGGTGTGTTCTACACATCCATGAAAAGGACTCAACCTAATACGGCTTTTCAGACATCCTAGGACACTTAAACTAAGAATGCAACAATTAATTTGATAATGTTGCATTAATAACTGAGCCATGTATAACTGAATAACTATGATATCTCACCTAGCATGTGTAATTCATGAACTAAAGAAATACATATCTAAGGTTCTAAAATTCATGTGAGAAATGATGTAATAACATGATAATCTAATTTGAAACATGTTAATAACTAATTCATGATGATATGCTGTAATTCTAGAAACCCTAGGTCTATTCATAATAAGGGAATAAAGAAACTGACTGAATTCTAGGGACCCAATGGGCGAAAGGAACCCACTAGTGAAATCCCACATACCTGGTGACGAATTTCACTGAGAAATCTTTTGATTTCTAGACTGGAATTGAAGAAAACATGATGCGTTCTTAAACTAGGGTTCTTGACTTCTTTCCTCCTTTTAGCGGTCTAACTTTTCTAAGTTTGATTAATGATTTGACTTAGGCAAGTTCTAGTTATGTTTCTAGGCATAAACTGACTAAACCCTCGTGATTTAGGGACCAAACGATGTATCTTATAGTTTAAACGAAATAAGAAAAGACCAAAAGAGCCCTAACTTAATTGCTATCGAATTAAGTGATGGACGGGACTGACGGGTCGTCATTCAATCTATGGTCCGTAGGTTGAGATCGTCGATCAAGTCTGCCCAATAAGGCTTCACTAAAATGAGCATAAGGTTTACTCGGAGGTCAGATTTTAGCAAAGTCGCTGGCGTTGGAAAGAGGATTCAATTATCTATCATATAATAGGTCATGGGACATATAATTCCTTTTGTGCTAACAGTAATGACCATCTGAAGTTGACCCAATCACAATTTTTATCTAACTGGATGCTACCCTTACCTACGGTTAGACCTATGGACCGTGCATCAAATTATGGTCTGTCCTGGTCAATCGTCAATCGGGACTAAAGTTGGTCTTTAGGGGCATCGATCCATGGACACGAACTATGGTCCATGACCTAATCTACAAACCGTAGGTCCGACCGTGGGTCAACAGTTAGCTGAATTTCTGAATAACTTCTTGGGGAGTTTGTTGATACAAACCATGAACCTGCAGGACGGACCATGGGTCCCCCTACGGTCTGTGGATGGTGCCCGTGAGTGCCACCTGCAACAACAGAAATATGCAATATGATCTATTTTTGGATACAGGGTGTTACATTATCTACCCCTTGGTACCATTCGTCCTCGAATGAAGACTAAACTAGCTAAAATGGAGGGAGAGGGCTGCAACCCCTACCACTAAACACTGAAAACTGAATTTCTGACTGAACTGACTTCCAAGAACATGCAAATACACTGAAAATACAAGTACAAACTTAAGGAACATGTTCTAAGACTGTATTTACGCATGAATGACTTAAAAACTGATGCGGAACTATTACCTCAAGCTAGAATGCAATTAGAAGGAAAGAGGTGAGGATACTTGGACTTTATGGCTACTTCTGCTTCCCAAATAGCTCCCTCTACAGACTGACTCCTCCACAAAACCTTGACTGAAGCAACTTTTATGTTTATCAACCTTCTAACATGACGATCGAGAATCTCAACTAGTATATCCTCATAAGAAAGGCTAGCTTTTACAGCCATAGACTCTAATGGCACAACAGATGCTGGATCACCCACACACTTCTTCAAAAGTGAAATGTGAAAAACTAGATGCACTACTACTAAATTTTCTTGCAACTCTAACTCATTAGCCACTTTACCAATCCTTTTCAAGATTCGGTAAGGGCCTACATATCTGGGACTGAGTTTTCTTTCTTGCCAAATCTCATCACGCTCTTCATAAGTGACACTTTCAGTAAAACCCAATCATCAACTTGGAACTCTAGTTACCTTCTTGTCACATCTACATAAGACTTCTGGCGACTCTGGGAAGCCTTAAGTCTATCTCGAATGAGTTGCACTTTCTCTATAGCATCAAGGACTGAATCTGGTCCTATCAAGACTGTTTCACGTACTTCAAACCAACAAACTGGAGATCTACATTTATGCCCATGCAATGCCTCATAAGGGGCCATCTAAATGCTGGAATGATAACTATTGTTGTAGGCGAACTCAATAAGAGGAAGGTGATCACCCCAACTACCCTTGAAGTCGATCAGCCAAGCTCTCAACATGTTCTCTAAGTTCTGAATGGTACGCTCTGCCTGACCATCCGTCTGTGGATGAAATATTATGTTAATGTTAACTTGAGTACCAAAACCCTTTTGAAATGACTTCCACAAATGGCAGGTAAACTGATGACCTCTATCTGAGATGATAGACAACGAAACCCCATGCAACCTTACAATCTCATTAATGTAAAGCTTTGCGTAATCCTCCACCAAGTTTGTAGTCTTGACCGCTAAAAAGTGAGAAGACTTAGTAACACTATCAACAATCACCCAAATGGAGTCAAGCTGTATGCGAGTACGAGGTAAACTTGTGATGAAGTCCATGTTGATCACTTCCTACTTCCAAGTAGGAATGTCATTCTCTTGAGTCATGCCTTCTGGTTTCTGTTGTTCTACCTTGACTTGCTGGCAATTAGGGCACTTAGCCACAAAATCTGCTATATTTCTTTTCATACCATTCCACCAATAGACTTCCCGCAGATTGCGGTACATCTTAGTGGCGCCTAGATGAATAGAATATCTAGAATTATGGGTTTCTGCAAGAATATGTTGTCTCAACTTGCCTACGTTAGGAACACATAATCAACCCTAGTAGCGAAGCACACTATCTCCCCCTTGGGAGAAAATCAACACTCTCTGAATGTAGACTGCACCCTTAAGCTTAAGCAAGATTAGATCAATGTCTTGTTTTTCCTTAACCTCTACTACCAAAGAATATCTTGCCCCATTCTGAACCGTTACACCACTATTTGATAGGATCATAAGGAGAACTCCTAGGCGAGTAAGTCTATGAACATCCCTTGCTAGATCCTTTATTTCTTCCTCAACATGTGCCACACTACCTGTGGATAATCTGCTAAGAGCATCTGCTACTACATTCACCTTACTCGAATGGTAATACACGCTCATATTATAATCTTTGAGGAACTCAAGCCACCTTTTCTGGCAAAGATTCAACTCTTTCTGGGTAAATACAAACCGAAGGCTGTTATGATCTGTGAACACATCTATATGAACACCATACAAGTAGTGTCTCCAAATCTTGAGTGCAAACACTACTGCTGCAAGCTCGAGGTCATGAGTCAGATAACTCTTCTTATGTAGCTTAAGTTATCTAGAAGCATAATCTATAGTCTTAGCTCGCTGCATAAGTACACACCCTAGGCCGACTCTGGATGCATCAAAATATATCACATAACAATCTGAGCCCTCTAGTAGAGTTAAGACAGTATCTGTAGTCAACCTAGTTTTCAATTCTGTGAAGCTTTTCTCACAATCATATGACCACTGGAAATTAACCTTTTTCTGAGTCAACCTAGTCAATGTTGAGGCTATGGATGAAAATCCTTTCATGAACCATTTGTAATAGCCCGCTAGAGCTAAGAAACTTCTGATATCTATAGCAGAGGTAGGTCTGGGCCATTATTTCTCTACTTCTAACTTCTGGGAATCTACTCAAATTCCTTCGTTAGACATAATATGCCCAAGGAAAGCAACTGATTATAACCAAAACTCGCATTTGTTAAATTTTGCAAATAATTGGCGATCTTTGAGAGTTTGTAGAACAACTCTCAAATGACTCATATGTTCTTCCTCATTCCTAGAGTAAATGAGGATATCATCAATAAGGATGATAACAAACAAGTCTAAGTACTGCTTGAACACTCTGTTCCTCAAATCCATGGAAGTTGCAGGAGCATTGGTTAGTCCAAATGACATGACTACAAATTCATAATGACCATACCTAGTTCTGAAGGCTGTCTTCGGAATGTCACTATCTCTGACTCTAAGCTGATGATAACCTGATATGAGGTCTCTCTTTGAGAAATGACTAGCACCCTGAAGTTGGTCGAACAAGTCATCAATCCTGGGGATGGGATACGTATTCTTGATTGTGACTTTGTTCAACTACCTATAGTCAATGCACATTCTGAAAGAACCATCTTTCTTCTTTAAGAACAACACTGGTGCACCCCATGACGAAATACTACGTATGATGAAACCCTTATCTAAAGATCTTTCAACTACTCTTTCAATCCCTTAAGCTCAGCTGGAGCCATTATGTAAGGAGGATTAGAAATTGGTTGGGTATCTGGAAGAATATCTATTCCAAAGTCCATTTCCCTTGCAGGAGCAACTCCGGGAAGATCTTCTAGGAACACTTTTGGAAACCCACTGACTACAGGAACTGACTGAAGAGTTGGGGATTCAAAACTAGAATCCTTAACCCGAACTAGATGATAGAGATAACCCTTAGGGGTAATTTTTCTGGCCTTAAGGTAAGAAATGAATCGACCCATAGGCGCTAAGCTATTACCCTTCCATTCTAGGATTGGTTCGTGTAAAATTGAAAATGAACATACCTAGTTCTACAATTGACTGAGGCATAACATGAATGTAACCAATCCATGCCTAGAATGGCATCGAAGTCTACCAGTTCTAAATCTACAAGATCTACTGAAGTGACTTTCTGGGAGACCGTGATAGGGTAATTTCTGTATACCCATCTAGTTATAACTGGTTGACTGACTGAAGTAAAGACTGAGAAGGGCTCTGAAAGAGTTTCTAGGCTAACACTGAATTGGATTCCTATGTAAGGAGTTACAAAAGAATAAGTAGCCCCTGGATCTAACATTGCATGAACATCAGGATCAAAGACTCGTAACGTACCAGTGACTACATCAGGAAAATATTCCTGATCTTGACAAGCCTAAAGAGCATAGAGCCTAATCTAGCACTGTCCGCCACCTGTACCAGATGAGTTAACCTGTTGAGTCAGGCGACCTACTGGTGCTGCGTAGACTGAGCTCTACCATTATTTCCTCCTTGACCTCATCTACAAGGACAATCCAACAATCTATGACCAGATTGACCACACCCAAAGCTTCTTTCCTTACCTGCAGGACACTCGCCCGGATGGTTCTCACCACACTTAGGGCAAGTCGGGTAGGTTTTGGTGTCTGAAACACTACCTTAAGACTTAGAGCCTGATGCCCTACATTTCTGATCGTTATGGAACCTAGGGGATGGAACACTAGCTGATGAAGGAGCTGGAGTCAAAAACTTCTGCAGAAACTGCGAGCGATTTCCACCACCCAATTTCTGTTGGGAATACTTATAGTTACCTATTCTTGCTTTCTTAGTCTCCTTAGAATGTTCCCTAAGCTTATCACCCTGAACCTGCTGAGCATGAGTCATGAGCCTAGAGATGTTCATGTCTCCCAACAACATATCATTCCTGCACTCTATTTTCACTAAGTCTGGTACTCTATACAGAAGCTTATTCGTCTGAGCCCTGGAATTAGCAACCATGTGAGGAGCATACCTAGAGAGTTGGTTAAACTTGAGCCCATACTCTTGGACAGTCATGTTACCCTACCTTAAGTTCATAAATTCACGGGCCCTTGCTTCTCTCAGCTCTATGGGGAAAAACCTGTCCAAAAAGGTTTCGCTGAAACAATCCTAAGTAATAGGAGCGACATTTGTACCCCTGTTCTCCTTCCACTGAGTATACCAGATATGATCCACATTCTTAAGTTGGTAAGATGCTAACTCAACCCGATCATTCCCGGTAACCTGCATTACCTCAAAGATCTTCTTGATCTCATCCAAGAAATTTTGGGGATCTTCACTAGTCTGCAATCATAATAACTCAGGTGGAATCATGCTAACAAAGTCTGCACCCTAGGTACAGCTGACCCAATATTTGCATTTATCGAAGCTGGAGCTCGCTGATTGTTTTGGTTGGCCACACTCTGAGCCAACATCTGAATGACGTTCCTGAACTCTTCATTCGACACTTCTTGATTAGGGACTGGATGAGCTATATTATTGCTACTGGCATTATCTCTACGAGATAGCATGATCACTGAAATATAAAACATCGAGTTAGAATGGAATTAGATCATACCTTACGCACGATAAGAGTAACAAGAAAATGAAGACTTTTCCTAAGACACGTTGTAGCCTCCCTCTCATTAGATGTGGTGCGCACTACACACTCATGAAAAGGAATGTATCTAGTGTTGCTTTTCAGACATCCTAGGAAACTTAAGCCTAATGCTCTGATACCAAGTTTGTCACACCCCAAGACTACCTCCGAGACGAGGAGATGGGACCTAGGACCAGAAGTGATCCCAAGCTAACCTTGTTAGGATGATCATTAGCATACTAAAGATAATAAACTGATGTGGAAGATAAATCATAAATAAAATGAAAAAGATAAGGAATACGCATATACTATAACTGAGATAAATGAAAATTGATGAGTTTAATACAAAGAATATATGAACTCAATACTAAGCTTAATCTAACAATGTCTGAAATAAGTCTCTAAACTGACTAGATATGTTGGGACATGCCCCAACTAAGTCTAGCAAAACTGAAACAAAAGACTAAAAGCGATAAAGATAAACATATCACTAGTCCTCGAAGAATGAGGACTCACCACTGATGCTACCGAACTGAAGATTGGGACCGACCTAAGCGTGATTTGGATGCTGAGAACCTAAACCTACATCACGAGAAGATGTAGCGCACGTATAAGTCAGTACTTGAAAGGTATTGAGCATGCATGATAGAGTAAAGCTGAAATTTAATATATAACTGAACAAAGAAAATAAGCAATGATATAATCTGAACATGATATAGATACTGAAAATACTGAGTACTTAGTTAACTGAATCAATGACCAAATTTATAACATGCTAAGACTGAATACTGATTGTACTGAAATATGGTCAATGCAATAGTGTCTGACTGAACTGTGAGAGCTACTAATAACTGACATAAAACCACATGAGCTAAATGTGGAGTCTGATGTTGCCCACAGAGGGGACTTACACCTACGTGGCTCGTAGTTCTGGGACTATATGGGTACGCTGAACCCTAGTCCAACTTGATATTATGCTACTCCCAATGAATTAAGTGGTTAACTGGTTATGACTGAATTTCTATAAAATACTGGATAGCTCAAAACTGAACATGCAAACTGAGAATGCAACAATTAATGTAATAATGATGCATTCATAACTGAGGCATGTATAACTGAATAACTAAAATATCTGGCCTAGCATGTGTAATTTAAGAACTAAAAAAACACATAGCTAGGGTTCTACATGATAATCTGATAATCTTATTTGAAATGATGTAATAACATGATAATCTGATTTGAAACATTTTAATAACTAATTCATGATGATCTACTGTAATTCTAGAAACCCTAAGTCTATTCATAAGAAAGGAATCAAGAAACTCACTGAATTCTAGGGACCCAATGGGCGAAAGGAACCCACTAGTGAAATCCCACATACCTGGTGACGAATTTCACGGAGAAATCCTTTGATTTCTGAGCTGGAACTGAAGAAAGCTTGATGCGTTCTTAAACTAGGGTTCTTGACTTCTTTTCTCCTTTTAGCGTTCTAACTTTTCTAAGTTTGATTAATGATTTGACTTAGGCAAGTTCTAGTTATGTTTCTAGGCTTAAACTGACTAAACACTTATGATTTAGGGTCTAAACGATGTATCTTAGGGTTTAAACAAAATAGGCAAAGAACAAAATACCCCTAACTTAATTACTGTCAGAGTGACTGACATACGGGACTGATGGGCCATCATTCAATCTATGGTCTGTAGATTGAGATCATCGGTCAGGTCTGCCCGATAGGGCTTCACTAAAACGAGCATAATTTTTTACTCGAATGTCAAATTTTAGCAAACTCGGTGGTGTTCGAAAGAGGATTCAGTTATCTATCATATAACAGGTCATGGGACACATAATTACTGTTGTGCTAAGAATTATGACCATCTGAAGTTGACCTAATCACATTTTTCATCTAATTGGCTGCTACCCTCACCTACGGACCGTACATCGAATGACGGTCAGTGCTGGTCAACCGTCAATCGGGAATGAAGTTGGGCTTTAGGGGTATCAATCCACGGGTAAGAATCACGGTCCGTGACCTAACTTACTAACCCTAGTTCCGGCCGTGGGTCAATATTTGGCCGAATTTCTAGCTGAGTTCTGGGGAAGTTTGCTGACACGAACCACGGACTTGCAGGACAGACCGTGGGTCCTCCTACTATTCATGGATGGTCCCCGTGAGTGCCACCTGCAACACCATAAATCTACAATCTGGTCTATTTTTGGATACGGGGTGTTACAATTGTGATGCGGCTAGAGTTGGTTTGGGTTGTGTACTAATGCAAAATGGACACGTTATAGCTTATACCTCCAGATAGCTTAAGGTTCACGAGAGGAACTACCTAATCCATGACTTAGAGTTGGCTGTCGTAGTATTTGCTTTGAAGATATGGCATCATTATTTGTATGGTGTTTATGTGGATGTGTTCACCGATCACAAGAGTCTTCAGTATGTGTTTAGTTAGAAAGAGCTTAATCACAGACAGCGAAGGTGGTTAGAGTTACTCAAGGATTATGACATAAGTATTCTTTATCACCCAGGTAAGGCTAATGTTGTTTCTGATGCCTTGAGTAGATTGTCTATAGGTACTACCCCCCATTTTGAGGAAGATAAGAAAGAGTTAGCAAAATATGTGCATAGAGTTGCACGATTAGGAGTTCGCCTAATGGATTCCATTGAAGGAGGAGTAGTGGTGATGAATGGAGCTGAATCATCATTAGTGTCAGAAGTAAAAGAGAAACAAGACCAAGATCCTATTTTTTTTTTATTGAAGGCATATGTTCATAAGCAAAAAGTAATGATTTTTGAACAAGGGGGAGATAGAGTATTGAGATATCAAGGTAGATTGTGTGTACCAGGGGTGGATGAACTTCAAGAGAGGATCATGGAGGAAGCTCATAGCTCCAGATATTCTATCCATCTAGGTTCCACAAAGATGTATCATGATTTGAGAGAAATTTATTGGTTGACTAGTGTGAAAAAGGGTATTGCAGAGTTTGTTGGTAAGTGTTTGAATTTCCAATAAGTTAATGTAGAGTACCAAAGGCCTGGTGGTATGACTCAGAATATAGAACTTCCGGAATGGAAGTGGAAGATGATCAATATGGATTTTTATCAAAGGTCTACGAAGGTCTCGCAGGCAACATGATTCTATTTGGGAATCGTTGACAGAAAATAAAAAGATTCTTTTTGAAGCGACCTAAAAATAAAAGTAAGACAAAAACAATTGTTTTGTTAATTCACTGATTTTGCTTCATTTCTCAGACTAATCAGTTAGCATGACTTGAGCAGTCATTTGATATCATGTATAATTTGTTACTTTGGTGACGATTAAAAGTTGGAAATGACCCTTTTTTTGTCAATAGTTTAGGGATTAGTCTTTTATGTGTTAATATATAGTTGTTAGAAAAAAGGTTCATATATGTCATCAAATTTTGAGAAAAGATTTATCTGTTAACTTTTAAAAATTTGGCTCATTTATGTTATTTCTGTTTGCAAAAAGACTCATTTTTGCCATTATTTATTAACTGAAATAACGTAGATGAGTCAAACTCTTAATGGATAACATAAAATGAGTCTTTTCTAAAAGTTTGATGGCATATTTGATTCCTTTTCCTTTTAAAAATGTTTTTATTTAATGACGTGACTGGATGATTATTGACCACGTGTAGAAATGATTTTGCAAAATCGGAACTGCTTTTCGTTAACAAATAATGACATATATGATCCTTTTCTCAAAAATAAATGACATAGATGAGCTAAACTTTTAACAAATGGTATAGACAACCCTTTTATCAATGTTTGATGAAATATTGAGTTTCTTCCTTATTTGATACTCCCATTGTCCCTATTTACTTGTCAATTTTTAACTTGACACACCTATTAAGAAAATAATAATTTACATAGTGAGTTTACCATTTTACCCCTATTAATTGATAGAATTTCAAAAAATAATTACTCATTAAAAGAGGTTCTACTTTTTTCAAAAACAATAGCACTCTAAATAAATTGAGGATATAATAGGTAATTTTATTTTCTTTTCTCTTGCTTATAACAAAAATGAGTATTACTTATTAGGCCAGTGGATTAACAAAGTTCATCATTGTTGGAGAAAACAGAGAAAATGGTGGTAGATTTTATGGTGTTCTTTCTTTTGAGCTAACAAAAAAGACAACGATGGTGAACTTTGTTGGCCATGTAGGGTCCACAATTAAATTTAACATTATTTTATTTGCTAAATCTATTAGGTTAGTATACATCTGATTTTTGAAAATAATGATCACATAAGTTGCATAAAATAATTATGTGAATGAAGAACGAAATTCTTGAAATTGTCCATCATTCATTCAATAATAGAAGATTAGACCTTTATTTTACTTTAGTATTTATCATCATTGATTTAGTTTTGTATATATTATGATCTAGTTCTAATGTTTTTTTGTTCTTTTTGATGATAGCTAGATGAAGTATGTGTTGTCAGTTGTCAGCTTCAATTGTTGAAAAATCAATTTGTGTCCAATTGTGGCACAATTTTTTTCTTCATTAATTGGACCACCAACATGACCTATTTGACTAGTTTTGAGTTTTGTCTCTCTCATTAGAAATCCCAATAATGAAATTTTACACTTTTATTGTAACGACTTGTTCCCGTCAATATGGAAAAGCCGATGGAGAAGGAATTTGGGCCAAAAAACTTTTGGGTAGTGACTTGGAAATTTATAGCCTAGGCTGAGCTTGGACGAAATCTGAGTCAGGGGAGATCTAGGGAAATCTGGTAATGAACGGGGGATTTAATTATGAATTTGATCACATGAGTGCATAATCAAGACGTTAAGGAGCCCGTACGATTTTACAAAATCGAATTCGGGCAAGTAGAACTCCCGAAATAATCTTAGCGTTAAGGGGTAGTTTTAAAACGTCAAGGTTTGAGGGTGTGTTGTGAAATGGGTGCTTGAAACTCAAATTTCAACTTTTTGTCTTTGTACAAGCCATTGGGGCGGGGTTAGTTTTGCTAAGGCAGGGCTTCTGTGGCGGGTTGGGTCCCGCTGTGGCAGGACAGTCGTAAATTAAATAGGGGAGAAACCCCAAAAACATTATTTTCTGTAAAACTTCATTCTTGAGAGCTAAGGGATGACCCAGAGTAGTTTCTTGACAGTTTTCGATGACTTCTAGTGCTAAAGGTAAGATTATTACTCCCCTAATCCGTTTTCAATTCGTAGAACTTAGAATCTTGGGTGATTATCGTTGGGGGAGGGTTTTGGCCTAAAGTTAATGGTGGGAAATGCCCTAATTGAACATTAGGATATTAGGTATAGCCATGGATTGATAGTTTGACTATTATCTGGTAAATTAGGCATTGTTTATTGATCCTTGTGTTAATTACTTGTTTTTAGACCAAGAACAAGCTAACAGAATCCGGAAAGGGAAGGCTCAAGTGTCTTAGAAGCAAGCTTGGTTTAGAGGTAGGTGATGGTTTGATTTCCTATTTGTGTGATATATGCCGGTTAATTGCTTCATTGTATGTATGCATGTACGTGAACAGGGAAATGTGAGTTAAATCCAATGAAAATGAGTATATGTGAATGATTTCATGACATGAACCTATTACTTAATTATATGACTATGAGTACTATTCATTATGGGTGTGATTGTGACTATGGTTGTGCTGATTGGATCGGGTGTCACGTTCCGACACAAATATTAGATCGAGTGTCACATTTCAACACATACATTGAATCGAGTGTAACATTCTGACACCCTAACAGTTTGAGTATGGGTTCCATGAAAGAACCACTTGTGATGATTATGTTCCTGTCTCTTATCAATGATATTGGGAAATTGTATGTTGCTACTAAAATCATAATTTAACTATGCATTCTGTATATGTGTGTTTACTGTGTTGTATTTGCCTGCGTGTATTTCGCTTACTGGAATAGCCGTGTGATCCTACATGTACACTGTGGTTGTTTACCGATACTACACTTGCTAATTCTTTATTGAGTATAGAGCATCTTCAGGCAGCTACTAGTAGACCTCAGCTAGGGGATCTTTGTTTGAGACTTGATTCAAGGGTGAGCCAGTTCTTTTAGGCTACCATGGATTCACTATTTGTTTAGTTCACTATTTTTAGACACAGACCCAATAGTTAGATTTATTTGTATGTTTGGTTTCAGGGTTTCACCCTTTTTCGCTTAGACTTGTTGATTAGTAGAGTTTTGGTACAATGACTTTCAGGTTATATGGGTTGAATTTCCGCAATAGTTATATAGTTGTTTTTGTTAAACTTTCATAGTTTATGTGAACTCCATATTTCATTAGTCATTTAAACCTACTTTCATATCTTTAAATGCTTAGTTTTCGTTAATTTTCTTAGTTGGGTTGTAGTAATGGTTCTCCCCGAAGGGTTAGTGTGGGTGCTGATCATGACAATCTGGGTTGTGACAATGTTGGTATCAAAACCCTAGGTTCGTTGATCTCATTATACCAAAATGAGTCTAGTAAAGTCTTACGGAACGGTAGGGAGACATCTGTACTTTTCTTCGAGAGGCTATAGAACTTTAGGAAATCTCTCTGTCTTCTTCTCATTTCGTGCTATGACTTGATTCCAATTGGTATCTAGAGATCTAAATTGGTATCTGATCTCTTTCACTCTGTTGTTCGCATATCGTTAACACGCAATACAACGACATCAGGCCCGTAGCCCTATCAATGAGCCAGCAGAGGAGTCTGCAGCAAGACGCCATGGTCGAGGCAAGGGTAGGGGAAGAGGAAGGGGTAGAGGCCGCGGAAGGGTAGCCCCTGCTAGGGGTGGAGCTCCAGTTGGGAATGATCCCAGAGAAGAGGACCCTCCTGCACCCCACGAAGAGGTGGAATAGAATATGAAGATCGAAGACGAGGAGAATGTCGAAATAGATGAGGATGCACAGGTTGAGACTACAAGTATTCCTCTCTTAGACCCAATGTTAGCTTAGTAGATCATGAATTTTCTGAAGGGATTGGTTGGCTCTGGAGTCCTTCCCACAGTACAAGCAGCTCAACCTCCAATCAATCCCCCCATTGTTGTTAGCATTCCCATGGTGGCTGGAGCATTAGGTACTGATGCCTTTTTATGTCCCCTATTGGGTCATGTGATGACTGGAGTTTTTAGAGAGGGTATTCTTAGTTTATTTTTAAGAAATAAGCAATGAAGCTCCGTACTCCATAGTATAATTAAAAATATCCAAGTAGTGGTTGTGTATTTTCTTTGGTTACTAGGTTGATTAATTAACGATTCAATATGCTATAAGTCTTTGAGATGAATTTTATGTTATTCCCACGTAATTTTGATGGTGTACTATTAAGCTACTTTATCTTATAGGTAACTGGATATAAGTTGTGACGGCAAGTGGGAGACTCCTTTAATCCCCCCAAATGAGCATTTAGTTGGGTCTAGTTATTTCTATTTTTCTGACAACTTGATATGAATATTTCTCTTTTACCCGCCAAACATCAACTTCCCCAATACATACTATGTAAGGGAGATATTGTCTTGTTTTACTGATGATGTGCCAAGATTTTAAAGTTTATTTCTGTTATTTTGATTATGAAATGTTATGATACATTTTGGGTACATGTGAGAGGAATAAGTTGCTTGGTTTCTAGAACAGTATATCAGAATATGGTAGAAGAACAATTTTTCATGAATTGTATAAAACCTGAATAGCTACTCTCGTTATTTCAAATGTTTGTCTTGTTTTGACTTGACATAGACTGTAAGAAAGTAAATAACTTTTTTGAATCTTGTAGCCTTTGATCAAAATAGCACTTGGTCCATTATTTTACTTATTATAACAATTTTTTTGAAATATAAAATTATATGAATTAGGGAGTAACTCCATGAAAGGAAAATTAATGCATTAGCATCGCTTCCTAAGAGCATTGTGTCTACCAATTTCACCATAGTGTCCTGTCTTAAACTCATAATAGCATATGAATAAGCAATTGTCGAGATTGAGTAAGCTATTTTAATTTAGTAATGACTCAAATAGATCAATAATAATAAAAAGTTGTTCAAATAAGAATTTTAGGTTGAAAGTTCATTTTAGATTTGAGTTTAGATAAATCAAAGATGCATAGAATGTACCAAAATGTCATTTAATCTTGTGGTCTTGAACATGTCATGTGAGTTGTGACACATTGAAATTAAGAATTGGCAAAAGAGGAAAGAGGCATTATTTTCTTTGAACTTGGTAACTTTGGAAGGATGCATTCTTTTTATAGAGGAGAGAGTATTAAAACTACTATAATTGAAAATACGAAGAAAACATGAAGTTCTTTTGAAAAAATAACAACATAGATTCAAACATTAGGCTATAAGTGTAGTTGCTCGGACTATACTTGTGACACATTGAAATCAAGAATTGCAAAAAAAGGGAAGAGGCATTCTTTTCTTTGAACTTAGTAACTTTGGAAAGAGGCATTCTTTTTATAGCGAAGAGAGTATTAAAACTACTAAAATTGAAAATACAAAGAAAACATGAAGTGTTTTGCAAAGGTAACAACATAGATTCCAACATCAAGCTATAAGCTATGTTGCTCAGACTCTTCACTTTTGGTGCCACACCCATGTCGACACGACTTGGGTGTGGGATCCGTGTCCAATTTGTTCAACCGATTTTGGGTGCTTTGACCAAAATTGTTGGGGTAAGTGTGGATAGTTTTAGTGATTGTCTGTAATCAATACATAAGCTAAGGTGAAATTGAAAAAAATGAAATACCTTTTATATATAAATTTCTATGTCACTCATTTTCCGTTAATCTCCTTTCATATTCTCCTCAAGTTCTCCTGTAATATGTCATAATTTAGGTTTTCTAACACTTTTTTTAGATACTTTAATTGTTTTAGGCGAATCCCTACACCCGTATCCCTTAATGGGTCCATATCCCCGAATCTTAAAATTAGATAATGAAGGATCAAACATCTAGATCTGCACCTGTATCGGACACCCGCACCGAGTCCGTGCAACTTAGTCTCTAAGTGCTAAGAAAGATACGCTGCATTAACAACAAACAACAACATACCCAAGGAATGTTGCATCTTTCTTTCTGTTAGGTCTTGGTCAAATATAGAGGACGAGGGATCTTATACACGTATCTGAGCGGTGGCAATTGGTTCTGGAGTTAAGCGCGCAGGGACTTGAAGCCGAAAATATTTACAGATGCTTCTAAATAGGGATTCTAAACTTTATGAGATACTAGCGGGATGCTTCCTTATGCTAGATTTGCTTAATGTGAAATGAGTGTCGATGTCTTATGTCTCCAATTAGATGAGTAACTTAGAATAAAGAATGGGGTTGTAATGAGCAAGACATCTTTTGATTTTCAATTAAGATAAGAATTTACTGGAATGATAATCAACTTAATATATAAGACAATACCAATGCCTTCTACCTTCTATTATACGACTTTCTCTTAATGCTTTTTTTGGGGCTCTGATAATCTTATTTCTCAGGACTTTCCCTACTATTTCTTGGACATTTTGCAACTTCTATAAGAAGGTAATAACCTGAAGTTCTCTTCCCTTGATAGTTATTAGCATATTTTGACTACTATCCACCATACTGCTAATATTTGGTATAAGGTGAGTTTCAGGGACCTGAATTATGTCGCCTTGTTAGTGGGTAGGTGGTTTGCGATGTTATCTTTCAAGTGGGTTGTATGAAAGGAGAGGGAGAGAGTGTTTGAAGGGAAAGAAATTGATTTTGTAAATGTAAGGATTACCCTTTTTATCTCTAGTTTCTTTTTTGGTGCACCTATGAGGTCCCTGCATGTATAGATGATTGAATGACTTTTGTAGAGGACTATATTTTTTTATAGGTTCTCTATTTCTTGGTATACGACTTATATACAGGATTTTCCACAATCATTAAAAAATTATTTAACCTTATCAAAAAAAATTGTGGGTGCTTTGTGAAGTATCAACTTAGAAAACTTTTACTAGCAGCCCATCTTTTGTGGCCTGCCAATGGACTCATGACATCCATGCACTGAGTCATCAAATTATGTACGTTAAAAAGACCCAAGCCTACATGCATGGGCCCATCCCACAAAGTCCTACAGATGAAGACTCGAGCGGAACATTCTGGTTCATTTTATCTTATTGGAGAGAATATATTCTCCACTTCTCCTTAGCTTTCCACATTTTGAAATGCCAAACTTAGATGTTTAAGTCGAATAAAGAGCACCATCTCCATGCATCTATGCTTCTATGGTGATTTTGAATAGAATTTGTTCTAATTCGAGTGTTGACAAACAGGTATCGTTGTGCTTACATTGTTGTTATGTGATTTATGGGGAAGCCTATTACCCTAAGTAATTAGAATCATCGACGTATTTTGACTTTGCTAAAGTTCTCAAAGTTTATCATGGAGATCCTTCTTTAGTTGACTTCGACGGAAATTAGTATGGCCTTACTTTGGGATAAAGGTCGCTAGGTAAAGACTTTTTTTAAGTAAGGAGTAACTTGATTTAAGATTGGCCATATGTGGTTGTGCCCATGTGTAGCTTAAGTTTCTTTTTGTTATTCTACACAATGTATAACTATTTTATTTTTAAAAAAAAAAACAAAAAAACTCCAACATGCATATGGTCGACTATTTTGAAGGAAAGGAACAAGAGCTGCTTTGAAGACATAGCTAACTCAATTCATATTGCATACTTTTGCTTTCTTTTGGTGTAAACTATAAAGAGGAATTTGTAAATGAAGCATAATCAATACTTAGTTTCTTACAATACCTATAAGAATTGGATAGGGATTTTTTTTCTCACTTGTAATTACTAAAACACTTACTTAGTACTAGCCTTGTAAGACATTACCTTTCTCTATAAAGGACGTGTAGCTAATAACAAAACGTGAATTCATTGTTCAACTGGAGTCCAGAGGCAGATCTAGGTTTTGTAATTTATGGGTTCCTACAATGATCAAGTTAATGTAAAAATTATTGGGTTCACAATCAACTTTTTATAAATAATTTGTGCATTTCTTAACCAACACATGTTATGAAAACAAACACGACGTCCCGTGAACCCATATCTCAAGGGCTAGATTCCCCCTGCCAGAGTAATCCATCAAGACAGTCCACCAATCTATGTAAAACATTATCAACTAAATGAATGATAAAAATCCAGCCTAGCTTCATAGCGCCACCTTGCTATATGGTGCTGGGACAGTGATATATTAAAGTCCTTGACAGAAGTGGGGTTGGACTAGAAATGATACTGGTATGTTGTATCAGTATAATACTGGTATGTCCCTCATGGTTGTTTCTTTGCAGTTCAATGCTCCAGTTGGTCCCACTGTTGTCAAAGATCTCAATCTCCTTGTCTGAGCCTCTAGTGAAGTGTCTGAATGGTTGTCAGATTGGACTATCATATTTAAATGTACAAGAAATAATTGAATGAAACAAAACAAAATTTTATCTAGAAGAAAGCTTTTGATGAACTTTACTATTCTGATTTGATTATTTACTGAAGTCGGTCATTTAGTGTTTTTTTTTTTGTATACTGACCATTTATTGATACGAAAAGTGAACCATACAAAGATGAAATAGTTGCTGATCAATTGCTTTTCAGAATTGAACCAACAAAAACAGACAACTTACAAAAGGATCTACAAAGTAGCAACTATATTTAATCTAGGGATGCATACACAAAATAAAGTATCATTCCCTATTTTCTTCCTTGGCCAGATAGTAACCCTATCTAGTTCATCTTGCCAGCTTCCAATGGTTCTGTTGATCCCCAGCCGCTTAACATCAAGATGTCCTTGGGAAGAACAAGTTCCTAAGTACTTCCTTGACTCCAAAATTTTCCTTACAACGAAATTAAGTAGCACTAGCTGGAATAGTGCAGTTCTCTACAGATTCATCTTTCATATAGTAGATATGTACCCATCTTATCCACGAACAATTCTTTTTTTTATGAATAGCCCACAACAGTTTCAATATGGCAACACTGTTCCACAAACTCATATTTAAAATATTCACACCTCGTGCAGCCTTTGGAAGGCAGAGTTTTTCCCCTGAAACAAGAGCCTTCATTGACCTTACTACTGAGCATGTCCATAAATAAGTTTTGCACACTCCCTTTATCATCTTTAAGATTCTTTTGGGTAATACAAATATTTTTTCCTAGTAAGTCTGCATACCAAAGATGACTAATTTAATTAGTTGAATTCGCCCAGCATATGAAAGCAATTTGGTAGACCAACACCTAATTTTTTCTGTAATCTTCTCCACTAAGGGCAAACACTGACCAATGGTCAGTTTCTTGGATGACACAGATACCCCCCAAATATATAAAAAGGTACTTCCCTTTACATATCCCAAAGTTTCTAGGATAGTCTACTTCAATTCTTACTTCACTCCACTCATGAATATAGAACTTTTTCATTGTTGGCTTGTAAACCGAACATTAGAAAACCACTGAAAAGCTCTTTGGAGCAATTGGATAAACTTAAGGTCAGCTTTGCAGAACAACAACAAATCATCTGCAAAACATATATGAACTACCCTAAGTTTCTTGCATCTTGGATGATGCTTGAAGTCCTTGTTAAGTTTAATCTCTTCCAAGTCTCTCTAAAGGTACTCCATGGCCAAAACAAAAAGGTCAGGGGACATTGGACCTCCTTTTCTAATTCCCCTTTTCCCTCGAAACAATTTTGTTAATCCCCTATTGATAATCAAAGAGTAAGATACACTGGACACACAGTCCATTATCCAAGTTATGAATTTAAAAGGGAAACCAAACTCAACAAGCACTTTCCTCAGGAATTCCCATTAAATGGAATTATAAGCTTTCCTTAAATCAATTTTTATAGTGCATCTAGGGGATATTCCTTTCCTTTAGTACCACTTCAACACCTCATGGCTAGACAAAATATTATCTATAATGCTTCTCCCTTCAATGGAAACATATTGTGATGGACTAATAATCTTTCCTATGAAAAGTTTAATTCTATTGGTCAAGACCTTGGTGATAATCTTATAGACAGTGGAACAACAAGCTATAGGTCGATAGTCTTTCACTTGGGTGGGGGTAGCAATCTTAGGCACACGTGTTATAGATGTACCACTGACAATTTTCAATAACTTTCCATTACTAACTAACTCTTTAGCAACATTTATAACATCATCTTTAACAGTATACCAATACTGCAGAAAGAACTCCACCGCGGCCATTAATGCCTGGGTTTTAACCTTAGCCATCCCTTCCATTGCCTTAATAAGAAATTGAAGCTCTGTTTTATGTCCTATGCCTTTCGTATTGGAGAAGTATCTAACATACAGAGAAATCATGAGATAATAGAATGTACAGAAACAAAAATTAAGAGACAGATAACTTTTTAGAACAAATTCTATTCAAAATCACCATATAAGCATAGATGCATGGAGATGAAGTTCTTTATTCGACTTAAACATCTAAGTTTGGCATTTCAAAATATGGAAACCTAAGGAATTTCAAGCACCTAAGTTTGACATTTCAAAATGTCCAGCTGCCATCTCACAGTCAAATAACTTACTTTGAAAAAGAAGAAAAGCAGAACCACAAAAATGAAAAGAAGCAAACACAAACTATTCAAGTGACTTTATAGGCCATAAAAGAGAGGTTGTCAGTAAAAGTTTTCTAAGTGAATACTTTACGAAGCACCCACAAATTTCTTTGATAAGGCTAAATAATTTGTTAATGCTCAAGGAAAATCTTGTATACAAGCCGTATACCAAGAAATAGAGAATCTATATAAAAATATGGTCCTCTACAAAAGACAATCAATCCTCTATACAAGTTGGGACCTCATAGGTTCACCAAAAAAGAAACTAGAGATAAAAAGGCTAATCCTTACATTTAGACTCCCTATTCAGAAGCATCTGTAAATATTTTAGGCTTCAAGTCCCTGCTTGGTTAACTCTAGAAGTAATTGCAACCACTCAGATACGTGTATAAGATCCCCGGTCCTCTATATTTGACCAAGACCTAACAGAAAGAAAGATGTAACATTCCTTGGGTATGATGATGTTGTTAATGCGATGTATGTTTCTTAGCACTTAGGACTCGTTTGCAAGGAGGTATTACATAGAATAGTCCATGGATTAAAATTTAATCCATCTAATACATTGTTCGGTTACATTATTTTATTTTATCCATGGATTGCTTATACATCATATATGGTCTTATTTTATCCCTAGTAAATGAAGAGATAACTAATTCAAGGTTTGTTAAACCTTGGATAAAACCCCTAAATGACAAAATTATCCCTTTATTCATTTTCCTAAATTTCTTTTTATTTATATTGACATAATTATAAATGTTCTTTTTAATTCTCCAAATTCGTTTAGGGTAATTTAATGATTTCATTAATATTTTTTTCTCCTTTTTTTATTCAATGTAGTTCGTCGATTAACCACTTGAACTATTTTTTAATAAGCTTTAGCTATTGAACAATATAAGTAGTCTTAAATCTATGTTAAGTTTAAGATATACTTGACCAACAAATATATATATATATATATATATATATATATATATATATATATATATATAACTTAACTAGTATGTATGTATGTATATATTTAACTTAACTAGTTAAATGAAATAGAAAATCTTAAAAAATAATATTGTCCCACAACAACTTTGATTAATTATTATCCGGGTAAGGGACTTTGGTATAAAATTGTATAAGTATATTTTTAGATCTTCATTTTTGATAAGTTTAAACTCTTTTGTCAACATCCGGTTGCCATATACAATAATTATATAGATTAAAATTTGTAAAAATAAATAAATAAAGATTTAGCATATATTTTTTTTACTATGAATTTTATTCAACTGTTGTGTAGTATTAAATTCTTGTTATTAATTATGCACAAAAAAGAAAAAAACTGCTTCCATTTACATAACACTCTTTTTCTTTGTTGTTATTTTCTAAAAAATAACTACCATAGTGTTATGGTTCGGTTATCTACCTTGACTCAATTACATGAAATAAACAATCTCATAATAACACAAGGGCATAATAGGAAAGAAATTTTTTGTAGAGTTTTAAATCAAACACAAGATTAAATGGAAAGCAATGAACCAAACACTTGACAAAAAATAATCCTTGCACTACTAATCCCTGCATTACTAATCCCTGTGTTACTAATCCCTGCATTCCTAATCCCTGCATTACTAATCCCTGCGTTACTAATCCCTGCGTTACTAATCCCTGCATTACTAATCCCTGCATTATCAATGTTTGTACCTAATGACCCCTTATAGCATATGTTGCTCGGACTCGATGCGGGTGTCTGATAAGGATGTGGATCTAGATGTTGGATCCTTCATGACCTAATTTATAAGATTCGGGGATATGGATCCTTGTAAGGATACGGTGCGGAGATTCACCTAAAACTAATTAAAATATCTAAAAGAAGAGTTAGAAAACCTAAATTATGAGATATTATGGGAGAACTTGAGGAGAATTTGGAAGGAGATTAACGGAAAGGGAGTGACACAGAAATTTCTAGATAAAATGTATTTCATTTTCTTCAATTGCACCTTAGATTTTGGTCAAAGCACCCAAATTTGATTGACCAAATTGGACACAGATCTCATACCCATGTCGTGTAGACACGGGTGTGGAACCCAAAGTGAAGAGTCCGAGCAACTTAGCTTATAGCTTGATGTTGAATCTGTTATTTTTGCAAAAGCAGTTCATGTTTTCTTTGTATTGTCAATTTTAGTAGTTTTAATACTTTCTCCGCTATAAAAAGAATGCCTCTTTCCAAAGTTACCAAGTTCAAAGAAAAGAATGCCTCTTCCTTTTTTTCAGTTTTGAATTTCAACGTGTCACAAGTAGAGTCCGAGCAACTAAGATTATAGCTTGATGTTGGAATCTATGTTGTTATTTTTGCAAAAGCACTTCATATTTTCTTCGTATTTCAATTTTAGTAGTTTAAATGCTCTCTCCACTATAAAAAGAATACATCCTTCCAAAGTTACCAAGTTCAAAGAAAAGAATGCCTTTTCCTTTTTTGGCAATTCTTAATTTCAACTGTCACAACTAACATGACATGTTCAAGACCACAAGATTAAGGAAATTTTGGTACATTCTACGCATCTTTGGTTTATCTAAACACAAATCTAAAATGAACCTTCAACCTAAAATTCTTATTTGAACAGCGTTTTATTAACATTGATCCGTTTGAGTCATTACTAAACTAAAATAGCTTTTCAATCTCAACAATTGCTTATTCATATGCTATTATGAGTTCAAGACATGCCGCTATGGTGAAATTGGTAGACACATTTGCTCTTAGGAAGCGGGGCTAATGCATCTCGGCTCAAGTCCGAGTGGTAGCATACTATCTTCTAAAAGGATAAAAAGATCTTATAATGAATTCAATTCCCGATTTCCAATTAAAATTATGTCATTAAGGGACTCTTTTTTAAAGTCTTTTTTTATATTTTCAACCTTGAGCACACATTAACTCACATTTCCTTTTTGATCATTTCAATTGCAATTGTTACAAAGTCCCACATCGGAACAGGAATGGGAAATTGGACTCCTTATATGGACTTGGACAAGCCTCCCCTCATGAGCTAACTTTTGAGGTTGAGGTAGACTTAGGTGTCATATCTTTATATTGTATTAGAGTTAGACTCATGCAGTTTTTTGTTCACCGATTTTGGGTCCCCATTTATAACGGTTCACGCTCTAGTTGAGGTCTAGGCGTACGGGGGAATGTTAAGAAATCCCACATCGAAGAAGAGGGATGAGAAATTGGACTTTTTATATGGAAATGGACAAACCATCGCTCATGAGCTGGGGGTTGAATTGCATCCAGTGCCATATATATATACAGTAACTACCATTCCTTTGATAACCTCTTTAGTCGATGAAAACATAAACTATACGACTCATTAGAAAAAGGCAATAATTGCTCTTTTCTATATAACAAGATTATGTTACTAATTGGATTTCGGGGACATTTACCACTAAGTGATTTATATGAATCATTAATTTTCCTTTCATGGAGTTTCTCCTAATTCATATAATTTGTATTTCGAAAAAGCTGTTATAATTTTAAGTAAAATAACTTCCCAAGTACTATTTAGATCGTAGGCTACAAGATTCAAAAAAACTATGTACTTTCTTAAAGTCTAAGTCAAGTCAAAACCAGACAAACATTTTAAACAACAAGAGTAGTTATTAAGGTTTTATATAGTTCGTGAACAATTGTTCTTCTACCACCTTTCGATATAATCTTCTAGCAACCAAGCAGCTTATTACTCTCACATGTACCCAAAATATATCGTAACATTTCACATCGAAAAAATAGAAATAAACTTCAAAATCATGGCACATCATCATTAAAACAATGACAGACAACATCTCCCTTACATAGTATATATTAGGGAAGTTGATGTTTGACGAGTAAAGGAGAAATATTCATATCAAGTTGCCAAAAACACAAATAACTAGGCTGACTAAATGCTCACTTGGGGATTAAAGGGGTCTCCCACTTGCCGCCATAACTTGGACCGAGATACCTACAGAGATAAAGTAGCTTAATAGTAAACCATCAAAAGTACGTGGGAATAATAGACAATTCATATCAAAGACTCGTAGCATATTACATCATTAATTAATCAACCTAGTAATAGAAGAAAATACACAACCACTTTTGGATTTTTCTAATTATACTATGGAGTACGGAGCTACATTGCTTATTTCCTAAAATTTTAACCCTATGAAGAGTATACAATATACCCAACATATCTCCTTTTCATTTAGGTGATTTGGTTGACACAGTTCACTGAGAGATCCTATGTTCCAAACCATGATCCTCATTCCACTAAGCATGGAAATATTTCCACGTGATTTTGACCCATGAAAAAGAATCAGACCTGTAGATTAGCTACATGATGTAACCTACAAAATAAATCAATAAATAAAATATGAATACCCTCTCTAACAACTCGAGGTTCACATTGTGATAATTGGAAAGAGAAACATAGCCCTCGAGGGATGCTTTACACACGGTTGTGTTAACAAGTAGTAAAAAGCCTTTAACAAAAATGACCACATAAAATAATGGTTAGTCCAGACACAATTCCTCGACTTATTATAGTTGATTGTTGACCCACTGCCTCTGATTAGCTGAGGACATTTTGGGTAAGTGGCTATTATCCTCTGCAGTTCCTGATTCAATTAATATAGTCAAATATATATCTCTGCAATTCATTTTAGAAGGATTCCTTCAAACTATAATTGGAATTGGATTAAATTAACTCAATCAAAAATT
>JAJTWQ010000361.1:0-158816 GCA_029007595.1 Solanum commersonii
CCCCTGGTTGGTCCTTGGGGGGGGGGGGGTCTTACCTTGACGTTTAACCCCTAAACCCCTCCACCTAAGTTCGGGAAACCATTTTACACTTATAAACCCACATCAAACTCAAAAACTCTCACCTAAGGCTCTAGTTTCGCCTACTAGTTTTAGAGTGTGACATCTAGACCTGTCTCAATTAGCCATCTATTATAATACTTGAATCAAAATAGGGTCACGGCCCTAAAACAACATAATCCGAAAGTGGAAATACAAGAATGAAACTACAGTGATAGTATTCATCCTAGAATCATGAGGACTCACCAAACAAGAAAGGAGAATGATCAATTCCAAGTTGTAGCGACAATGGGGACCACCTTTAGAACCGAACCCTACACTTGGGTAAAATGTAGGAAAATATGGATTAGTACAAAAAATTGCAGTATGATAGTCATGCATAAAAACCTTTAAGACATGCAAAAAGGGACATTTTAGTTGGATGCATGCAATTTACTAAGTTAAAACATCACGTTGAAGATTAAAGAGGAAACATAAGTCATAAGCATATTCATTACATAGATCATCATATCATAAGTGAAGCATACCATAAGTACCCTCAAAGTCTACTTGAGCAATACATGAATAAGATCCCATAATCCTACCCATGCTAAGTAAAGCTTCTTGAGTAACTATAGTTCATAATTCATCTTCTTCTTCATAGTGGGAATAATCCTTAACCGACATAAACCATGTGAGCTGAACATGGAATTCGGTGTTACCCACACCAAAAAGGGTTGTCCTATTTGCCTAAGGTAAGACTATCATCATATTAGCTTTTAGGTGGATCCACTAGATAAAGACCTATGGGGGCACATAATTTATGGGATAGGGAGATTGTTACTAGAAACCCGACCTTTCTCACGAAAAGGTTTCCATCTCAAGAGATTACTTCTAGAAACCCGGCCTTTCTCACGGAAAGGTTTCCATCTCATAGTCAATACCCACTCGGTGATAAGCATTCATCCTAAGGAGTACTCATTAAGTTGTAATTTGTTTCATTAAGATAGCCCATTAGATCATGCGTGATAATAACCTTCCACCGTCCATGTCCACATATAACATTAGATTCAATTAGGTGAGAATAGCCTTCCAACCTTAGAATCATCATCATGGGAAAACCTTTCACATTATGTTCATTATGTGTTCACGAGAATATCCTTTCAATCAACACAACAACATCATCATAATTATGCACACTTAACTCTCAAAGTGTTCTTAAAGTATATACATAACCTTCACAATTCATGCATTACATCATGTATTGCCTTTTCAAAGGTCAAAGCTCATCTCAATCAACAAATCTAGAGTTACTACATTAGACATGGGTAATAACATAATTCAAATAGCTTAATTACTACAAGCATAATCTCATCATAGCCTTCTTTCAACAATTCACCCACATCACAAGGTCATAAATTGGCAATATGGGGATTGCATGGATTCTTAGAGATTTCAACATAAAAACAATAATAAATCATCAATTCAATCAAAAAATAAAGTAACAAAATTATTAGAATCGTTTTTAGAAAGTAATCCATGACTTGGAGTAAAAGCTTTTGGGGAATTACTAGTTTTGAAATTAAGTTTGGAGGGACTCCATGGATGAAGGACTACCATACCTTGATGAAGAAACCCTACGAATTTGAGTGGAAAATCTTGATCCTTCAACCCTAGCTTTCACTTTCTTCTTTTTCTTCCTTGGAGTTTGGAGAGGGTTTAGGTCTTTCTTTTGGGATTTGGAATTATGAGTAAGATGATTTAGTTTAGTGACTTAAAAACCTTATATAGGTGTTCTAATAATGTATAAAAAGACGTCTCTTAATCCCACTTAAAAATAGGAAATCCCCATAATGCCCCTAAGTGAATCTGCTTTTGGCGATTTACATGCCTCATCCACAAGCGCACGACCATCGTCCGTGGATGGACTCATGTAGCGTGTTGGCCAGCTTGTCCATCCGTGGTCTAAGGTCCGTGGCTTGGTTTGCAAGCCTTGACCCACGACCCTTCACCGGCGGGCGTGGTTGGACCCACGACCCGTTACGGTGGCAGACGTGGGTTGGGTTCGGACACAGGTTCTCGGGGCTTGACCCTCGCCCCTCACCCATGAGGGTGTGGGCTGACCCACGATGCGTGGTGTCATGACCAAAGGGTACACCCTAGGAATAATATAGTACTTAACCCCGAAGGGGTCTCATACAAGCCCTTAGCACATCATAACATAAGGTAATAGAAAAGTACGAAAATTTTAAAAACTTTTATCCATACAATCGAAAACATTTTTCATAAAGCAAGCGAAAGTCTTTACTAAACTTTTGTTTCAAACCATCTATTAATCTCCTGAATAAAACTCTTGGGACGCAGCCCATACAAAAGTCTAAAACATAAATAAATGACATTATAGAAATAATGGGTTTGTTCTCAAAGCTATGAGGACTCACCAAATCTTTAACTCTTCATGCTCCTTAGAAATCTAGCCATCAAAGGAACTCAATCTCCAAAGCCCTACATTTGATTAGAATGTAGGCAGAGTATGGGTTAGTACAAAATGTACCAAGTATGATAGCTAGCACAACATCATAAGTGCATCTCAAAATGGTTCGCCAACATACGACATAACCATAAGAGATAATAACATAGCCATAGCATAATCTCCAACATAAGCATCATATAATCATAAGTCAACATAAGACATAGGTAATGAGCATAGGAGATAAATCATGTTCATGGCATAGTCTTTACTTAGACCTTCATACTAACATTCTCCAACCCTTAGTCTTTTATACTATAAGAGAACTACTTCACAAGACACCTCAAAGCATACTTGTGCAATGCATGAACGGGATCCCATAATAGCATTCAGAGTAAGCTCCGTTTTTTGGTCATTCTTGGGCATCGTCCACATTCATAGTCAAGACTTAGGTTTTCATATCATAAGAGCACTATGCTCTAAGTAACCTCAAAGCACACTTGTGCAATGCATGGGTGGCATCCCATAATACCACACACACTAAGCATATCTGTGAAGTCACCCTATTCATATTTACCAACTACAGGTGTCATCCTTGACCTACTTCATATAGACAAGGAACTATCAACTTAAGTCAATCATATCATGGAAGGTAACTATAGCAACAATCCAAGCTAAGCATACATCACTTAAAAGAACACTTTATACGTAGCTTCAAATCATACGTGTGCCATGTATGAATAGCATCCCATATTACCATTCACACTAAGTACTTCCTTAGGCTATCTTACTCAATGCTTACTATTTATCATTCTAGAATACCAAAGAATAGCACCCTACTAGGTTAGACCTAACTACCATGGGAAAACAAACTATCATGCAACCTGAAGCTATAAAGAAGAGTACAAGTACCCCCCAAGCAAGCTACCATGCAAACATTCAATATAATGCATACTACCATTAGGGAGTATGAATCCTCAACCCTAATCTACCCTTAGGAAGTATGAATCCTCAAATCCTAAGCTACCCCTTAGGAGAGTACGATGTCTCAATCCTAAGCTACCAGGAAATGGTCTTAGCCTAACCAACTCATTCTACCATGAAGTCATTCTAACAATGCTAGTTCAAGCTACCCTTAGGAGAGTATAGATCCCCTATCCTAGGCTACCATGCCTACTCTAATTCAAGCTACCATGAAAAGCATCCTACAAATACTAAGTCAATCTAACCTTAGGACAGTATAATTCCTCAATCCCAAACTACCATGAAAACTCCTAACTCATGCTACTAACACAAGCGATACATCAAGGGATCATATGTCACAACTTCAAGCTATTTTATTCTAACATGCTTTGATTCATTCTAGGTAATTAACCCTTTAATCTATCAGCATTCCATGTGACAAGACCTTTCACATTCTACATACATGCATTCATATAGTTCTAGGTAGGTCATGTGGGTAAAAACCTTCCACCACAACTCTATCTATTTTGTATACCAATTGTATGAAAGTTATCTCATCATATTAGACTTACTCTATAAGCATCATCTCTGATTTCAAGCCCTACTCTCAAGCTTTACTCTACAATCATCATATTTGTTTAGATCACAAGACATAATAATCACAAGCCTTAGTCACAGGCAATTCTAGTCATAATTCATCATAAAGTCCCAAATTCAATCAATACAATTCATGATCTATCAGACATTCATAAATTTAGTATCAATTCATTTTCACTTGCTTTTATTCTTGTAAATTACTTATCCATAACATCTATTATAGAAGATCACCTTAGAACCTTCAATTTCACCTTTCATGGCATAAACCCACATAACCCAAATCTAGGGTTAACCATGAAATTCACATAAATTCATCATAATATCATGAATCAACACTAAATTAATCATAAATAAGTATTATCAACCAATTGGAATCATACCCAACTAAACCCACACATTGGAAGAAACCTAGCTTATATTGGGGTTCTTTTCACAAATTGGGGGATTTCTAGAGGACACTATGGGTGGAAGAACCCATATATGAATAAGCTAAATATACCTTTATTCAAAGCCCTACTAAGCTTGCTACTATGGAGGGATTTCGACCTAGCTTCCTCTAATTCTTCTCCTTCTTCTTCTTCTTCTTCTTCTTGGGTTTTCTAGAGAGAGAAATATTTGAGAGGAAGAACATTGGGATCGTTTAGGGTTTTGTAATTAATGACTTAGTTGGGGTACTTAATTACTTAAAATACTTTATATAAGTGTATAAAATCCATATAAAATGACCCCCACTTAAAACTAATCAGAAAGGAATTTTCTATTTTGACCCTCATTTGGCAGCCATGGTGCCAAGCACCATGATTGGACTCACGAGCCATGGTCAAGACCACGAGCCGTGGTCCTGTCCATTGTCCATTAGGCAGTGGCTTGGCCAATGAGTTGTTGCCTCAAAAAAAACTAAGGCATGACCACGAGACCTCCCACGATCAGTGGTGATGGTCGTGGTCTCTTAGGCAGTATCTAGGCCCCAATGCCTTGCCTCCCACAAACCTAAGGGGTCTTCACGAGCCCCTTCACGAACCGTGGTCAAGACCACTGGTCATGAAGGTGGTCGTGGACCTTGGGTAGTGCTTGGCCAAAGTTGGGCATCCTTGGCTTTTGGCTTAGGCTTTTCCCCCTTACCTTGGCACTTGCCCTTGCCACCCTCAACCAAACCCTAGGTGGTCTTCTATACTATGAGGTCTAACCCGTACCTTGACTTTAAACCACTAAGCCCCTCCTTCTATGCACGGGAAGTCTCAACAACGACTCTAATCCTCAACATCAAACTCTACAACCCTAGATTGAGGTTCTAGTTTTGTCTACTAGTTTCCGGGGTATTAAAGGAAATGACTCTAGACTAGCTACCCATCATGAATGCAATACATCTAAATACACACAACCAAGGAGGGAAACTTCAACTCCAAGCTAAACATACTCAATGCAACATAAGGGAGTAGGAACTACACCTAACAACCCAAAATGCATGAAATTCCATATCTATTCACTTTTAATGATGAACTAACATCTCCTAGCTAAATCATGCTCAACACACATTCATGGAGACTAAATGCAATTTATTCACAAAAGTCATTTATTCAAGGACTAATCTTTCAACTCCAAACTAAGGCATGCTCATTCATTCATCTCATGAGGTCTATATGTAACTTGACTCAAATGCACTACAATATGAGGCAAAACAATGCATATAAGTCATTTCTAACAAGACCTAAGAATTTTCATGAACATGCATATATAAGGAAATCATAGCAACACATAATCACACAATAGCCTTATTAGATAGGCAAACTATCTCCCCCTTGGGAGTAAGCCTACTCTTGCTCTTCTAAACATAATTACTACTAAATACAACTTCAAGTCCAATATAACAAGTAACAAAAGACAAGAAATTCGGAAATTTACTAAAGCATAAAACACATACTGGAAGGGACATGAGGAGATCACTCTTGATCTTCTCTAGATTGGAGAGCATAAAACCTATTCTACTTTTGAGGTTCCACATCCCACTACTAGTGGCAACTTGCTTACCCTCTCTTCTTGTAGCCTCTGCCTATGGACAATCCTTCTTCATGTGGCCACTCTCACCATAACTAAAGCAACCTTCTCTACCCACCAAACACCTACCCTCATGACTCCTACGACACCTAGCATAAGTGGGCCATAGGGACTCATTACTTATCCCTCGTGGCCTCGGGGTAGACACTCTCTCATCCTTATGCTTAGGAGAATTAGAAAAGCCTTGTCCGAAAAACTTTTGTCGATTCCTAGAATGACCATGTCCATCGGACCCATCATGAAAGGACTTATTATTATCCATCCTAGACCTCTTTTTCTCCCTAGCCTTCTCCTTTTTGAGTTTGACTCATCCATTTGTTGGGCAAACACCATGAGGCGTGAGATATCCATATCATCAACAAGCATTGACGTACAACATTCTTCATCTACTATATCAGACACCCCCATCATAAACCTACACATCATGTCCCTTGGACTTGCTACCAAAGATGGAGCATACTTAGACAAAAGAGTAAATTTCAAGGCATACTCCTTCACACTCATGTTACCTTGCTTAAGATTAATGAACTCTTCCATCTTAACTTTCCTTAACTACTAGAACCTATCAAGAAAAGATGACTTAAATGCTTCCCACTCTATAGGACCCGCCTCTACCAGCCTAGCATCTTTCCATTGCTCATACCATATTTGGGCAACATCTTTTAACTGATAAGCGACTAACTCCGCTTTCTCTATTGAAGTCACCCCATGATAGAAAACACCTTATAAACCTCCCTTATAAACCAATTTGGATCCTCTTCCACCTTGGAGCCACTAAACTCCAGAGGATTCATCCTTAAAAACTCTCTCACTCTAGAAGCAGTCATCCCCTTTATTGGGTTTGCTAGAGCCACAACTTCTCTATTGTCTTGCGCCGTCAAGGCTTGAGCAAACAATTGCATAGATGCCCTAAACTCCGCAAGAGTGACGTTCTCAACTGGAGGGTCATTTGGGGCTTGAGGAGGAGCTTGGTGTGGAACTTGGAGAGGAACCTCTTGCTCCTCATTGGCTTCCTCTTCTCTCCTAGCATTTGCCCTTGTATTAGCCATACCCTGAAAATCAGCGGGCACGGATTAGAAGAAGGGCCTAATAAAGCCAAACTCTATGGCACAAGTAAGAGAATAAAAAATTGAGATTTCCTGAACATCCAATAGCCTCCTATTCATAAATGTGGCGCGCTTCACATTTCTGAACAAGACTCTACTAAACGTGATTTTAGACAATCCTAGAACCATTCTAAACCTTGTTGTGCTCTGATTACCAAGTTTGTCATGACCCAAGGGTACACCCTAGGAGTAACATGGTGTACTTGACTCCGAAAGGGTCTCATACAAGCCCTTAACATATCATAACATAAAATAATATAAAAGTATGGAAATTTTAAAAACTTTTATACATACGATCAAAAACATTTTTCATAAAGCAAGCGGAAGTCATTACTACACTTTTGTCTCAAACCAGCTATTAATCTATTGAATAAAACTCTTGGGATGCAGCCCATACAAAAGTCTAAAACATAAATAAATGACATTATAGAAATAATGGGTTTCTCCTCGAAGCTGTGAGGACTCACCAAATCTTCAACTCTTCTTGCTCCTTAGAAACCTAGCCTCCAAAGGAACTCAATCTCTGAAACCCTACATTTGATTAGAATATAGGCAAAGTATGCGTTAGTACAAAATGTACCAAGTATGGTAGCTAGAACAACATCATAAGAGCATCTCAAAATGGTTAGTCAAAATAAGATATAAGCATAATAGATAATAACATAGTCATAGCATAATCTCCAACATAAGCATCATATAATCATAAGTCAACATAAGACATAGGTAATGAGCATAGGAGATAAATCATGTCCATGGCATAGTCTTTACTTACACGTTCATACTAACATTCTTCAACGTTTAGTCTTTCATATTATAAGAGAACTGCTTCACAAGACACCTCAAATCATACTTGTGCAATGCATGAACAGCATACCATCATACCATTCTCACTAAGCACCTCCTTTAGGTCATTCTTGGGCATAGTCCACATTCATAGTCAAGACTTAGGTTTTCATATCATAAGAGCACTATAATCTTAAGTAACCTCAAAGCACACTGGTACAATGCACGGGTGGCATCCCATAATACAACACACACTAAGCATATCCTTGAAGTCACCTTATTCATATATACCATCTATAGGTGTCATCCTTGACCTACTTCATATAGACAAAGAACTATCAACTTAAGTCAATCATATCATGGAAGGCAACTATAGCAACAATCCAAGCTAAACATACATCAAATAAGAGAACACTTCATAAGTAGCTTCAAGTCATACGTGTGCCATGTATGAATGGCATCCCATACTACCATTCAAACTAAGTACTACCTTAGGTTATCTTACTCCATGCTTACTATATATCATTCTAGACTACCAAAGAATAGCACCCTAGTAGGCTAGACCTAACTACCATAGGAAAATACACTATCATGCAACCCATGCTATAGAAGGAAGAGTACAGGTACCCTAACCAACCTACCATGTAAACATTCAATATAATGCATTCTACCTTTAGGGGAGTATGAATCCTCAACCCTAAGCTACCCTTAGGAGAGTATGAATCCTCAAATCCTAAGCTACCTCTTAGGAGAGTATGATGTATCAATCCTAAGCTACCATGAAATGGTCTTAGCCTAACCAAGTCACACTACCATGAAGGTATTCTAACAATGCTAGTCAAGCTACCCTTAGGAGAGTATAGATCCCCAATTCTAGGCTACCATGGCTACTCTAATTCAAGTTACCATGAAACGCATCCTACAAATGCTAATTCAAACTAACCTTAGGAGAGTATAATTCCTCAATCCCAAGCTACCATAAAAACTTCTAACTCATGATACTAAAACAAGATATACATGAAAGGATCTTATGTCTCAACTTGAAGCTATTCTATTCTAATATACTTTGATTTATTTTAGGTGATTAACCCTTCAATCTAACACCATTCTATGTGAGAATACCTTTCACATTCTACATACATGCATTCATATAGTTCTAGGTAGGTCATGTGGGTAAAAGCCTTCCAATTTCACCTTTCATGGCATAAACCCACATAACTCAAATCTAGGGTTAACCATGGAATTCATATAAATTTATCATAATATCATGAATCAATACTAAATTAATCATATGTAAGTATTATCCAACCAATTGGAATCATGCCCAACTGAACCCCCACAATGGAAGAAACCCTAGATTAGATTGGGGTTCTTCTTCACAAATTTTGGGGAATTTCTAGGAGACTCTATGGGTGGAAGAACTGATAGACAAATAACCTAAACACACCTTGATTCAAATCCCTACTAAGCTTGCTACTATGGAGGGATTTCGACCTAGCTTCCCCTTCTTCTTCTCCTTCTTCTTCTTCTTCTTGGGTTTTCTATAGAGAGAAATATTTGAGAGCAAGAACTTTGGAATCTTTTGGTGTTTTGGAATTAATGACTTAGTTGGGGGGGTTAATGACTTAAAACACTATATATAGGTGTATAAATTCTATATAAAATGACCCCTACTTCAAATTAATCAAAAAGAAATTTCCTATTTTGACCATCACTTGGCAGCCATGGTGCCAGGCACCACGACTGGACTCACAAGCCGTGGTCCTATTTGTGGTCCATTAGGCAGTGGATTGTCCAATGAGTCTTTGCCTCATAAAAACTAAGGCATGACCACGAGACCTCCCATGATCGACCACGAATCTGTGGTGATGGTCGTGGTCTCTTAGGCAGTAGCTAGTCCCCAATGCCTTGCCTCCCACAAACCTAAAGGGTTTTCACGAGCCCCTTCACGGACCGTAATCAAGAACACTGGTCATGAAAGTGATCGTGGACCTTGGGCAGTGCTTGGCCAAGGTTGGGCAGCCTTGGCATTTGGCTTAGTATTTGCCCCCTTGCCTTGGCATTTGCCTTTTCTACCCTCAACCAAACCCTAGGTGGTCTTCTATACTACGAGGTCTAACACATACCTTGATGTTAAACTACTAAACCCCTCATTCTATGCACGGGAAGTCTCATCTATGACTATAATCCTCAACATCAAACTCTAGGATCTTAGCTTGAGGCTCTAGTTTGGTCTATTAGTTTCTGGGGTATTATAATATCTTGGTGGCTACCGGGTGAATGGAATACCAAGAACTATGGACTTCTGACAATATCTGCTCTCTGAAATTATCAACATTAGGAACACATAACCAACCTTGATGTTATGACCCAAGCCTACACCTCAGACATGACACGGTGTACAAGACTCCGAAGAGCCTCATACAAGCCTCATAGCATTAATAAACATAAGAACATAGGAATATAGTGCAGAATTTAAAACTTTTTTTTATAATCGGAGTCATTTTCTTAAAAGCAAGCAAAAGTCTTTCTATACTTTATCTCAAACCATCTACACAACTTTGAATAAAACCTTGGGACATAGCCCATAAAAAAGATCTAAACGTAAAATAAATGACATAAAGGAAATAATGGGTTCATCCTCGAAACTATGAGGACTCACCAAATCTTCAACTCCTTGTTCCTTAGAAACCTATCTTCCAAGAATAGAACATCAAGTATCCAAACCCTACACTTTTGTAAAAATGTAGAAATATGGGTTAGCACACAAAAATGTATTAAGTATGATAGCCATGAGAAAACCAAGCTTAAAAAGGACATTTTGGTTGTAAACCATGCTATATGCCAATTTTGAGAGACATCATGAACTTTAGTATAAAAGGCATAAGATACAATCATTATCAACATATAAGCCTTTACATCACATAAGACCATCACCTTAGATAACCCTAAGCTATATGTAAGAATGGCATCCCATAATACCATTCATACTAAGTACCACTTTGCGGCCACCATAAATGAACTTACCATTCTTCCTTCTCATGTTTAGACAATACTCATGCATAAGGAACATTCACATTTCATAAGTCATGACAAGGAAAGTAACTCATATTACAATCCAAGTAAAGCATGCATCATTACATTAATCATTTAAGTCAATATTCTCATTAGCTTCATTAAGAGCACACTCATTCATTAGACATTAAGACATTGGAGAATCACACCATAGCCCTCTCAAAGCCTACTTGTGCAATACATGAATGGCATCCCATACTACCACCCACACTTCATAGAACTTCTCAAGTAATCATAGCAGGTATCTCACATGATGGGAATACGCATTAACCGACATAGACCATGTGAGCTTAACATGGAATCCGATGTACTATCCCACATAGTAAGGGTTGGTCTACTTGCCTAAGGTAGAGCCGATAACATTTTAGCTTAGGTGGATCCACTAGCTAATAACCTATGTGGGCATATTGTTATGGGATAAGAAAGATATTCATTGAAACCCGGCCTAACGTAGGGAGAGCTTCCAGCTTACTATAACCACTCGGTACTTAGCCTTCATTCCCATAGATTAGTTCAATCACATTAACATTATTGTACTTGAGAGGGCTACCAACATTAGGTCTACCAACCCAAAGTACATTACACACGAAAGGGGCACCACCATTAGGTCTACCGATTCAAGGTACATTGTAAGGATAGCTCATTGAATCCTCAAGAAAGGGCCACCACCATTAGGTCTACTGATTCAAGGTTCATCATTTCACACATGAAAGGGTTACCACCATTAGGTCTACCAATTCAAGGTTTTTCATTCATTCACTCATTCATAAACTCCTCATGGAAGGGCTACCAATATTAGGTCTACCAATTTAAGACAAAGCTTAGAATATTTTATTAATCATGTATGAAAGGGCTACCAACATTAGGTCTACCAATTCATGTTCATTAAGTCAAGATACATTAGTTACTCAAGAAGAAGATGTCTAAGCCTACCAATTCAAGATACTTCAATCAAGATCACATTCATTTACACAAGAAGAGGATGCCCTAATCCCACTAATTCAAGGTACATCAATCAACATTACTTTCATTTACACAAGAAAAGGATTCCCTAAGCTTACCAATTCAAGGTGAACATTACATTGAAGAATCCTTTCACATATAATATCATCATTCATAAGTGTATAATTGAGAATAACCTTTCAATAATAACACAATTGTATTGTATACATGATCACATTACTCTCATTGAATTCACATACGCATACATAACATCATGATCATACATCAATCTTTCATACTTTGCCCTTCAAGGCCATGAATCACAATTCACCAACACACCTAGATTCTACAATTTAGGCATGAATAATGACATAATTCAATAAACTAAATCAATATAAACGTAATCTCTTCACATGCTTCCATAATCAACCAATCCCAAATCATAATTCACAATTTAGTATTTTGGGGGAATCATGGGTTCATAGGGATATTCCATCTTAAAACAACATTAATTCATGAATATTCATCATAATTCAACCTTTGAAAATGTCTAGAAACTGAAGCCATGACAAAGATAGAAACCCTAACTTTTGGGGGGTTTTGGAAACTTTGAAATCATTTTCTGAAGGGGCTCCTTGGGTGGAAACTAATAAAGGATGAAAACTACCATACCTGGATTGAAGAAACTCCACGAAATTGAAGAAAAAAGATGAAATCTTGAGCTCTAAACCTTGACTTCTTCTTCTCCAATGGAGGTTTCTAGAGAGAGAATATTTGAAGAGGAGGTAGTTTCTATTTTTGAATTTTGGGGATAATGAATTGTAAAAGGGAGTTTAATACTTTATAAAGCCTTAAATAAGTGAAATAAGACCATATAAACCGTCCCCAACTCATAACTAATTAATTAGGAATATACTAGATTGACCCTAGCCTTGACCGAATTTTGGACAGCTTTTGCAGTGGTGACCCACTCCCATGACCCACAGACCGTGGGTCCACTCACACCCTATATTGCTGGTCCGTGGGTGGGGTCTGCAACTTCACACTTTGGGGTCTTGACCTACGGAGCCTCCCCACAAGGTGTGGAGGGACCTACTCCCCGTAGGTCCCATCCTTGGGTCATAAAATTTGGCAGTTTTTTGTTTCTTTGGGGCAGCCATGGGGTTAGACTTTAAGACCCTCCTCCTCAAGGACCCTTGGTTGGTCCTTGGGGTCGTGCCTTGATGTTTAACTCCTAAACTCGGGAACTCATTTTACAACATAAAACTTCACATCAACTCAACAACACACTCACTAGGCTCTAGTTTCACCTATTCATTTTTCCGAGGTGTTACATTACCTCCCCCTTAGGAACATTCATCATCAAATGACACTTTAAACACTTTAGGGAAACAAAGACTCAAGACTAGCAGCCCATTATGCAAACATCATAAACAATGCGCAAAAGTAGGAGGAAACATCAACTCCATCTCAAAAATACTCAATTCAACACAAGGAAGTAGGAACTTCATCTAGAAACTCATTATGTATGAAAACTTTAACATTTCTCGTATCATTGGAGGAATTACCTTCTCCAACTCAAATCATGCTCATCATAACATCATAAAGCAATTTATCCAATTACTCTTAAAAGCGCATATAGGCATGTTCAACATTTCACCTCATGAAGCATATAGACAACTCATACTAAATGCACATTAAAATGAGGAATATAAATCATAAAAACTCATTTTATCATTCAAACATGAATTCATCAAGAACATGCATAATGTAAGGAGACCATGGAAACACATAATCACACATGACTCCAAAACATGAAACAAGCCAAAAAGGAACTCTTTGTCTTAGGCTTGAATAGGAATAGAAAGGAAGAGAATGAGGATATTGGGACTTCTCATTGGCCCTTGGCCTCCCAAGTAGCACCCTCACTAAAACCCTTACTAAAAATACTACTCCTCAACATTTTCATGGAAACAACTTCCTTACTCTTCTATTTCTTAACTTGACGGTCTAAGATCCCAACCGGTACTTCTAAACTAAGGAGGTTCTCATTAAGCAACTCTTGCTCACAAACAAACAACCCTACAACACCACTCAAGGTGAGAATTCAAGTCAACCTAAATCATGAACATCAAGAACACTCCCTGACCTTGCTATCTAAGAAATTTTTCTCCCTCGATCCTTGTAGCATGAGCCCTTCAAGTGGTCATATCCTAAAGACCATCGGATAAGCAATAATAGAGAGAGCCCTTATAGAGTTAAACTCTATGGCACGAATTGAAGAACGGAGAAGTGAGCTTTTCCTAACATCCAATAGCCTTTTATTCATAAATGTGGTGCGCTTCACACTAATAACAAGACTCTACTAAATGTGGTTTGAGATATCCTAAAACCATCCCAAAATCTTGTGCCCTGATACCATGTTTGTCACGTCCAAGCCTACACCCTAGATGTGACACGGCGTACAAGACTCCGAAGAGCCTCATACAAACCTCATAGCATTCATAACATAAGAATATAGGAGAATAGTGTGGAATTTAAATTTTCTCTTTATAATCGAAGTCATTTTCATAAAAGAAAGCGGAGGTCTTTCTATACTTTGTCTCAAACCATCTACAACTCTTGGAATAAAACTTTGGGACATAGCCCATAAAAAAAGCTCTAAACATAAAATAAAAGACATAAAGGAAATAATGGGTTCATCCTCGAAACTATGAGGACACATCCAATCTTCAACTCCTTGCTCCATAGAAACCTATCTTCCAAGAATAGAACATCAAGTCTCCAAACCCTACACTTTTGTAAAAATGTAGAAATATGGGTTAGCACACAAAAATGTACTAAGTATGATAGTCATGCAAAAACCATGCTTAGAAAGAACATTTTGATTGAAAACCATGCTATATGTCAATTTTGAGAAACATCATGAACTTTAGTATAAAAGGTATAAGATACAATCAATATCAACATATAATCCATTACATCACATAAGACCATCACCTTAGATAATCCTAAGCTATACTCGTGCAATGTAAGAATGGCATCCCATAATACCATTCATACTAAGTACCACTTTGAGGCCACCATAGATGAACTTACCATTCTTCCATCTCATGTTTAGACAATACTCATGCATAAGGAACATTCACATTTCATAAGTCATGGCAAGAAAAGTACCGCATAATACAATCCAAGTAAAGCATGCATAATACATTAAGCATTTAAGTCAACATTCTCATTAGCTTCATTAAGAGCACATTCATTCATTAGACATTAAAACATTGGAGAATCACACCATAACCCTCTAAAAGCCTACTCGTGCAATACATGAATGGCATCCCATACTACCACCCACACTTCATAAAACTTCTCAAGTAATCATAACACGTATCTCACATGATGGAAATAAGCATTTACCGACATAGACCATGTGAGCTTAACTTGGAATCCGATGTACTATCCCACATCGTAAGGGTTGGTCTACTTGCCTAAGGTAGAGTCGATAACATTTTAGCTTAGGTGGATCCACTAGCTAAAAACCTATGCGAGCACATAGTTATGGGATAAGAAAGATGTTCATTAAAACCCGGCCTAACGTAGGGATTGCTTCCAGCTTACTATAACCACTTGGTACTTAACCTTCATTCCCATAGAGTAGTTCAATCTCATTAACATTATTGTACTTGAGAGGGCTACCAACATTAGGTCTACCGACCCAAAGTACATTACACACGAAAGGGGCACCACCATTAGGTCTACCGATTCGAGGTACATTATAAGGATCGCTCATTGAATCCTCAAGAAAGGGCCACCACTATTAGGTCTACCGATTCAAGGTTCATCATTTCACACATGAAAGGGTTACCACCATTAGGTCTACCGATTCAAGGTTTCTCATTCATTCATTCATTCATACATTCATACATTCATAGACTTCTCATGGAAAGGCTACCAACATTAGGTCTACCAATTCAAGACAGACCTTAGAATACTTTATTAATCATGTATGAAAGGGCTACCAACATTAGGCCTATTGATTCATGTTCATTAAGTCAAAGATACATTAGTTACTCAATAAGAGGATGCCTAAGCCTACCAATTCAAGATACTTCAATCAACATAACATTCATTTACACAAGAAAAGGATGTCCTAAACCTACCAATTCAAGGTACATAAATCAACATTACTTTCATTTACACAAGAAGAGGGTTCCCTAAGCCTACCAATTCAAGGTGTAACATTACATTGAAGAAACCTTTCACATATAACATCATCATTCTTAAGTGTATAATTGAGAATAACCTTTCAATAATAACACAATTGCATTATAGACACGATCACATTACTTTCATTGAATTCACATACACATACATAACATCACGATAATACATCATTCATTCATACTTTGCCCTTCAAGGCCATGAATCACAATTCACCAACACACCTAGAATTCTACAATTTAGGCATGAATAATGAAATAATTCAATAAACTAAATCAATATAGACTTAATCTCTTCACATGCTTCCATAATAAACCAATCCCAAATCACAATTAACAATTTAGTATTTTGGGGGAATCATGGGTTCATAGGGAAATTCCTTCTTAAAAAACCATGAATTCAAGAATTCAATCACAATTCATCATAATTCAACCTTCGAAAATGTTTAGAAATTGAACCCATGACAAAGATTGAAACCCTAACTTTTGGGGGTTTTTGTAAACTATGAAATCATCTTTTGAAGGGGCTCCTTGGGTGGAAACTAACCAAGGATGAAAACTACCATACCTATATTGAAGAAAATCCACGAAATTGAAGAGAAAAGATGAAATCTTGAGCTCTAAACCTTGACTTCTTCTCCAATGGAGGTTTCTAGAGAGAGAATATTTGGAGAGAAGGTAGTTTCTATTTTTGAGTTTTGGGAATAATGAATTGTAAAAGGGAGTTTAATAATTTATAAAGCCTTAAATAAGTGAAATAAAACAATATAAACTGTCCCCAACTCATAATTAATTAATTAGGAATTTACTAGATTGACCCTAGCCTTGGTAGAATCTTGGACAGCTTTCGCAGTGGTGACCCACGAACCATGGGTCCACTCATGCCCCATCCTGTTGGTCCATACGTGGGGTCTGCAACTTCACACTTTGGGGTCTTGACCTATGGAGCCTCCCCACGAGGCATGGAGGGACCTACTCCCCGTAGGTCATAAAATTTGGCAGTTTCTGGTTTCTTTGGGGCAGCCTTGGGGTTAGACTTTAGGGTCCTCCTCAAGGACCCTTGGTTAGTCCTTGGGGAGTCGTACCTTGAAATTTAACCCCTTAACCTAAACTCGGGAGCTCATTTTACAACATAAAACTTCACATCAATTCAACAACACACTCGTTAGGCTCTAGTTTCACCTATTCGATTTTCTAAGGTGTTACACTTGATTTCTAAGTACTTCATCTCCCCCTTGGGAGAAAGCCTCTACAGACTTTTTAAGCACCACTTCTTTCAATTCAACCAAAGTTGGTTGAAGACCTTACTTGGCCTTCACATCGACCACAAAAGATGATTTTGACACATTGTGAACCGTAACACCACCTTTAGTAGAATCAACTAACCGAACACCCAATCGGGCCAATCTATGAACATCTCAAATCAACTCTTTGTTATTTTCTTCTATATGAGAAACACTACCCATCGATAATCGACTAAGAGCATCCGCCACCACATTCGCCTTACCGGGGTAATAGAGATCACTCATGTCATAGTCTTTCAATAATTCAAGCCATTTCCTTTGGCGAAGATTCAAATCTTTCTAATTAAAAACATATTGCAAAATCTTGTGGTCGGTAAAGACATCCACATGAACACCATACAAATAATGCCTCCAAATATTTAAGGCAAAAACAACCGCCGCTAGTTCAAGGTCATGGTTTGGATAATTCTTTTCATGAATTCTAAGTTGTCTTGAAGCATGGGTAATGACTTTCCCATTTTGCATAAGGACACATCCTAACCCAATTCTAGAGGCATCAAAATAAACGACAAAATCATCTATCCCTTCAGGTAAAGTCAACACTGGAGCGGAAGTAAGTCTATCCTTCAATTCTCAAAAACTCTTTTCACAAGCTTCAGACCATATGAACTTAGCCTTCTTTTGAGTCAATATTGTCAATGGAAAAGCAATTGAAGAAAATCCCTCAACTAACCTTCTGTAGTGACCAGTCAAAACCAAGAAACTTCTAATACATGAAGGGGAAAGAGGTCTAGGCCAACTCTTATCCGCATATGTCTTCTTAGGATCTAACTCAATACCCTTACTCGAAACAATATGACCATAAAAGCCACGGACCTTAACTAAAACTCGCATTTGCTAAACTTTGCAAAGAGTTATTGGTCCTTGAGAATTTGCAACACAATCCTCAAATGATCATCATGTTCACCCTCACTTCCTAATAGATCCATATGTCATCAATGAACACAAGCACAAACATGTCGACCTATTGTCAAAACACCCTATTCATCAAATCCATAAATGTCGTCGGGGCATTAGTCAAACCAAAATACATTATCCAAAACTCATAATGACCATACCGAGTTCAACAAGTCATCTTCGAAATGTCATCTTCTTTCACCCTCAATTGGTGATAACCCGACTGAAGGTCAATCTTGGAAATGTAGCCTGCCCCTTGAAGTTGGTCAAACAAGTCAGCAATCCTTGGGTGGTAACCTTGTTCAACTGCCGATATTCTATACATATACAGAGAGAACCATCCTTCTTTCTAACAAACAAGACTGGAGCGCCCCATGGAGAGATACTCAAGCGGATGAAACCCTTATCCAAAAAATCTTTCAACTGCTCTTTCAACTCCTTTAGTTTTGTCAAAGCCATTCGATAAGGGGGGATAGAGATAGGTTGTGTATCTGGGAGAAGGTCAATACCGAATCTTATTTCCCTTTCGGGATGAATACAAGGTAAATCATCTGGAAATACTTTTGGAAACTCATAATAATGGGGACCAACATAAGAGTAGAGGTGTCGGAATATGTGTCCCTCACCCTAACTAGATGATAAATGCAACCCTTAGAAATCATCTTTCTATCTCCAAGACAAGAGACAAACTGACCCGTGGGCATATAATTACCCCCTTTCCACTCTAGGACAGGCTCATTTGGAAACTCAAAATTTGACTACACAGGTTCTACAATCAATAGAAGCATAACATACATGCAACCAATTCGTACAAAGGATAACGTCAAAATCTAGCATATCAAGCTCTACCATATCAACAAGAATAACTCTATCGGACAAGAAGATGGGACATTTTCTATAGACCCTCTTAGCCACAATAGAATCGCCAACAAGAGTAGAGACAGAAAAAGGATCCAACAACACATCTGGAAGAATATCAAACATCATAGCCACATATGGCATAACAAAAGACAAAGTAGCATTGGGGTCAAGTAAAGCTTAAATATCAAATTGGAAGACTTTCAACATACCGTTAACCACATCGGGAGAACCTACTTATTCACCACGAGTCTGAAGTGCATAAAAAAAAAATTCTTGGGAGCATCTGAACCCGTACCATTAGGACCAGATGAACAATTAGGTTGAACACTTTGATGATTATCTCTATCATTCTTAGAAACTGAAGGGAAATCTCTTATCTTGTGGTCCATTTAACCACAATCAAAACAAGCATTGGAACCCGCTAGAAACTTGTTGTCATGCTTCCTTCCACACTTAGAACAAGTAGGCAAAAAGGAGCCACTACCACTTCCTCCTTGAGTCTTAGGATTACACACCCTCTTTTTGTTAAACTTAGAAGTAGCATTGGAGGAACCTTGACCTAAAAACCTTTGTCGAAACTTAGAACGACCTTGTCCATCGGACCTAGAATGCGAGAAGTTACCATCACCGATCTTAGCTCTCTTTGCCTCCCTAGACCTTTCCTTAAATTTCTCCTCTTCAATTTGTTGAGCATGAACCATGAGAAGAGAAATCTCCATATCATTAATAAGCAACGAGGTACGACATTCCTTAACCACCATTTCAGACAAATCCAAAACGAACTTATTCATCCTTGCCCGAGAATCGGCAATCATAGTAGGAGCATACCTAGACAATTGTGTGAACTTCAAAGCATATTCCTTCACACTCATGTTTCCTTGACGAAGGTTGATGAATTCAAGCACATTTGCCTCCCTCATCTCACGGGGAAAGAACCTATCAACGAAAGTAATTTTGAACTTTTCCCAATCGAGAGGACCCGCATCTTTTGGTCTCCCTTCTTTTTTTTGGTTGCACCATATTGAACAACAACCTTAAATTGATAAGCAACCACCTCCGCATTTTCCACCAGCGTCACTCCCATGATCATTAACATCGTATAAACCTCATCGATGAACTCTTGAGGATCTTCCTCAACCTTAGAATCATGAAACTACGGAGGATTCATTTCAGTGAAGTCCATTACTCTAGATGTCGCCATACCCACATTTGGGTTCATGAGGACTGCAACCTCCCTATTGGCTTGGGTCGTGATGGCTTGAGCCAATACTTGAAAAGCAGCCCTAAACTCCGCATTAGTCACTTGATCGGCCAAACGATCAACCAGAACTTAGGGAGCTTGAGGAAGAGCCTCTTGATTTGCATTCCCTCCCACATTCTTCCTAGCATATGATCTTCGAGTAGCCATATTATGTAGAGCATCAGATAAGGATTAGGATAGAGACATTATAGAGTTAAACACTATTGCACGACTTTAGAGTATGAAAGAAGTGGAGTTTCTTAAACATCTTGTATCCTCTTATTCATAAATGTGGCACGCTTCACACTTATGAACAAGACCCTACTCGACGTAGCTTATGAGACTTCCTAGGACCTTTCTAAACCTTGTGCTTTGATTACCAAGTTTGTCACGACCCTAAGGTAGCCCTGATGTGAGGCTAAAATACATATTTTAAATCATTATTTGCCTCACAATTAGTATTTATATCTGTACTTTTTGAGCTTGGATTTTATGGATTGTGCTAAATAGTATATTTTATTTGTAGGATCAAATTGGTGGGAAAATGAAGAAGTTTGAAGCTAAAAATAATTAAAGATGGAAGATTGAAGAAGGAAATCAAACAGGCTGCTTAATGGATTAAAGTGAATATTATATTAATATTTATATATACAGAAGTTGGCGTGAAAGCAAATAAGTGCACATTGGAGTTGTCCACGTGGTAGCATCTCAAGAAATCCAATTTTGTGGGCGGACGAAACAGTGTTTCAAACAGAATCCAATTCCGTTTGGTTTTGGATTCCCAATTTGTTTTGGACTCAATTATTTTATTCAGGGTTTTTTACATCTATAAATAGTTCATAAGAATAATTACTAAGGGAAGAGGATACAATGTAGAAAATAAGTTTTGGTTTAGGGTTTTATCTTTTCTTTCACTTTTATTTTATTTTACATCTTTTATTTGAATGATTCGTTGTAATTGCTCTATGTCTATATGAAAGCATAAACTTCTCGTTCTTGGATTATATTTACTTACAAAATGATTGTTTAGTGATTTTTATTCCGGCATAATTGTTTATCATATTGGTTGTTCTTATATTCTTGTGATTACTATTTTGATGCTTGACCACCATTAGAATAAATTTATTGTCTTCTTTTGAACTCGGGACAGGGATAGAACGTGGATTATAAGGATCATGATCTTTTCTTGCATATCACTTGAATTGATTTGTGTCTAGGATAGGGATATACCTAGGTGCCTTGCTTTGCTCAAATATGGGAAGACAACGTAATGCTCGGTAGTTGGTACAGTTTATCCCCGCTCAACGATGTAGTTAGACTGTCAATTGTGGTAGACGGTTAGAGGTCGGGAGATCATCACTATATTATAAATCCCATGAATCAATAACTAGATAATCAAATAAGTTGGTGAAATTGATGCTAAACATGATTGTTAGTTAAATCATAATCCTAGATTGATTCATTCATTGATTGTGTAAATATTTATCTTTTCTTAGTTAATTGCTTTTTAGTTATTGTATCTTTATTTTTAGTTTAGTTAATATATATTCATCTTTTGAAATCCTCCCTTAAATAAATAAATAATTAGAATTAGTATAATTTAGTAAATAGTTAATTTACAAGTCCTTTGGGTTCGATAATCTGGCTCTTTTAGGGCCACTATATTACTTGCGAGATCACGTACACTTGTGTGCACAATTGGAAGCAACAAGCCCCTAGGAGTAACATGACATATAAGACCCCGAGAGGCCCTATACAAGCCACTTAGCTTTCGTCATACAAGATAATAGAATAAAGAGAGTTAGAAGACAATTTCACATATCAAAAATTTATAGAGAAAAGCGGAAATCTACACATCTTCTCAAAGCTATCTAGTACATAAGAATGAATCTGGGCATAGCCCGTACATCATGTTCCAAAATTGAAGGTAAGGAAAGACTGAAAACAATGAATGTCCGGTTCTCAAAGCATAAAGACTCACCAAAGCTCAAAATATCCTCAAAGAACTCTAGCCATGAAACTAGGAACCCTGACTGTCAGACCCTACATTTAAGGAAATGTAGGCAAGAATATGTGTTAGTACAAACATGTACCAAGTATAATAGCCATGCATAAAAATATATAAAGTCATGCTAAAAAGGGACATTTTCATGAGCATGCAATGATCAAGCTAAAATGTGAATCCTGAATATTAGAAAACATAAGTCACAAAACATGATCAATACAAGAGAACATCATCTCAAAACATACGTAAAATACTTCTTGAAGTAACCTTAGTTCACCTTAGCTTGCTTGTGGGAAGTAGCCTTAACCAGCATATAAGACCATGTAAGCTATTAACATGGAATCTAGTGTCTGCCCCACACCGAAAAGGGGTATCCTACTTGCTAAAGTAAGGACCATGAACTTCTAGCTTATGTGAATCAACTAGTTAATGTCTATCTAGAAAATCCTATGTTGGTACATAGTTTATTGGACACGGGTAATCGCCACTTGTCCACTCGGTACTAATCTTAACTTACACGGAATAGTTCTTAATCATATTCATCTTATCTTTTAAAGGAACATAGGTAATCACCTCTTGTCCTTACATCATGTGACATGGGTAAGTGCCAGTTGTCTTTAAATAGAGAGCATGGGTAATCGCCTCTTGCCTCAAATTTAGAATAGCTCCTTAACTTCAATTCATTTTAGGTGAGTAATCCTTTCGACCTTAGAATCCTTATTATGTGAGAAAACCTTTCACAATCAAGCTTTGATCTGTATATGAGAAATCCTTTCAACAACACAACAATAACATCATTGATACTTCACTCTCAAAGCATCTGTAAAACATTTACATCAATTTCATAAGAACATGCATCATTGCATAATTCACCTTTCATGGTTCAAAACCGATATTTAATCATCAATATGTAGAAAACATGGGTTCATGGGAATGAATCATAAAATCATGTAATTATCTCAATTCATGCTTGATAGATCATGAAACAATCAAATAAATCAATAATTAAAGGAACCCATGACATGGAAGAAAACCCTAACTCAATTGGGGAATTCTATCTTTATAAACTGGAGAATTGTGAATTCCGTGGAGGAAAGGGCTCTATGGATGAAAACTATCATTTCTCAATGCCAATGATCTTCAATGGTGGAATTGGAGACTTGGCTTGGAACCCTATGTTGATCCCTTCTTCTTCAAGTTTTCTACAGAAAGAAATATTTTGAGAGGAAAACTTGTACTTCTTTTAGGAATTTGAGAGAATGATTTTAGTTGGGGAAATTTGGGGGTTAAAACACTTATATAGGTCTTTAGGTAAAGGGCAAAACAACGTAGTACTAAGCTAGAATATTTAAGAAAAGACCCAAAAGCCCCTTAGAAAGATAACTGTTGACACCATAGACGGTGACGAACTATGGCTCGTGGTTCCACCAACGGACCGTCTTGTTCGTCCGTCATTTGGTGTCAGAGACTCAAACATTAGGACCTCCAACAACAGGACCCACCCACGAGCCGTGGTCCAATCGATGGGCCGTGGGTCCCAACTGCGGTCCTCAACTTTCAACCTCAAAATCTCTCTAAGTGTGGGACTCACCTATGAAATCTACTTACGGTTTGTGCATTGAATGACGGACTGTCCTAGTGAAACGTTGAAAAAGTACTGAAACTTGACAATTTGGGGAAACTTTCCTGGCCAACCACAGACCTGACCTATGGTCTGTGGGTCGTTCCATGGGCCGTGGATGGCACCGTAGGAACTGGCACCAGGTCTCTTAAAAACTGAATTTTCATGTCTTCTCGAATCCAAGGTGTTACAATGACAACAATCAATTCAAAACGAAAATAGCTAGAATGGCTGACATTACTTAACTTTTAATCATTAAACTTACTATGAATAAAGCTTCAAAATTCATTATTTTAGCATAGAATGAAGAGACAGTGACATTTTCAATCTCATAAAGAATTGTCATATCTACTCGTATACATGAAACCAATAAGATATATATTCTCACCAATAAGTTACTCATCTACCACACTACTATCTACTACACTACCACTTTCATGAATTCACCAACTACCAGTTCCGCTACGAAAAATGGTATCAGAGCTATGGATGTCGAGAAATATAAGAAGAACCGTATTAGTAGAAAGTTAAGAAAAATAAGAAGAAAATTAAATAAATTATATCCGGAGTATAAACAACTTAATATCACAAAAACTGATAACGAAAAATTAAATCACTTAATAGATAATATATCTAAAGTAGAATATAAATATATTCAATATTTAAAATTACAATGAATAACAAGAATAACGAATATAGACAAAAACTTAATGAAATAATTATAGCAAAAAGACAAGAATTAGCACATAGAAAAAATAGACTTAACAGTAACATATTTGCAGGAATTTGTCACAAATCTATATTAGCACAAAGAAAGACTATTTTCTATCTAGAAATACAAATAAATAAGTTAGAATATAAATTTTAACACTACCTATAAATGAATAAGGAAGAATACGCAATAGATGAAAAAACATATGAAAACTATGACGGATTAAAAATAAATATAATATTTTCTAATCTAGGAAGAAGATATAAGAAAATAGGTGACAATATAAGTTTAATGTTAGAAAAAGAAACGGTAAAACTGGAAGATAGTTTAACTGCTATGGTAAGAATAACAAAAGAAAATGAAGAAATAGATAGAAAAACAAAAATTGAAAAAATAAAACAACAAGCAACAAAAGAAGTACAACAATTAGAAGAAGTAAAAAATACTAAAATAATAGAGCTAGAAAAAGAGCTAGCAATATTAAAAGAAATGTATGAAATCAAACAAAAAGAAAAAAGAACAAAAACTAAAATTAGCAAATGAGATAATTAAATTTAAAGAAAAATTGCAATTAGAAGATGAATTAGAAGAGATAGAAGAAAAAGAAGAAAATAACCAAAATAATCTACCCGAAGTAAGAGTTGATGAAATAAACGAAGATGATATAGAACAACATTCGGAAACAAGCGAAATATATACGGAACTTTTAGCAAACATAGATAATACAAAGAATTTAGAAGTAAATACAGGTGACATAGACATGGACGAAAAACCTAGTACATCAGGAGTAAAAAATCCAAAAAAATTTTAATCAAAAATAACATAATGAAAACTATCAACAATCTCATAGAGAAAGAGCTATGTGGGTTAAAAAATTATTTAACAAATGGATACCTAAACCAATAGGCGAACGACATGAATTTTTAGATTTAGACTGTGTAGCAGATATAAATAAAACAATCCAATTATGGATAGGATATATATCAAAACAATTAATAGATAACAAAATAGCAATAGCGGAGGCACCAGGATATATAGAAAGAACACTTATAGGAACAGTAAAATTATGGCTATAAAATTTATCAGATGAAAGTTTACAAACTCTAAGAAGTAATAAAAAATTTGATGGTGGAATAGCTACTACAACTATGGAAATATTATATAAATATGAAGTAGCTATAAGAAATGAATTTAGCAGTATGACAACGAAGTAGAAGAATAAAATAAAGAAAAATCATAAATCGGAATCTAATGACAAAACTAGCAATATGTAATATGTGTTACATAGATGAATATACATGTGCATTTAGAGAATACTATTATAAAGGAACATATAACACGGAAGAAAGTAAAGAAATAAGAAAATTATATTTTACAAAATTACCGAACCTTTTAGTTCAAAAATAATAAAAAGTTGGAATGAGGCGAATTAACAGATACCTTAGGAGCTAGAATGAAATTCTTGCAACGATGGTTTATGGAACTATGTGAAAAACATAAAGAAGAAATAAAAATGGAAAAAATATTAGTGAAAAACTTGGCATGTTGCAAAAATAAAAAATACAGATCAAAATATAAGTATAAAAAACCGAGAAGAAGATACTATGTAAAAAACTACAAAACTAAAAGACCATATAGACCAAAAAGAAAACTAACGGAATGTACTTGTTATAATTGTGGAAAATTAGGACATATAGCTAGAGATTGTAAATTACCTAAAAATCCAAAGAAAAAGCAAATATCGAAATAATAATAGATAATGAAAAATATACACAAATAGAATACGTAGATTATGAATTGGAAAGTGAAGATAGCATATATGAATTATCGAAAATGAAATAGACGAAATGGAAAATAATTCATTAACAAAATCGATAGTGAACACTATATAAATGACTGAAGCAGATATACAAACAAAAACAAAAGAAAAATATCAAGATGAAAAATCGACAGAACAAAAAAATAATATTTGATAATAATATATTTGAACAAATAAAGGGAAAAGAATTAGATCTAAGTGTAATAAAAATATTCGAAATACCAACAATAAGAAACTGGTTTAAACGACAAAAAGAAGAATATTATGTAGTAAGTCAAAGAGAACATATCATAGATTGCAAATACACCAAAGGAAAGGCTAAAATACCAATAATAAACAAGCGAATAATAAATAAAGAAATACAAGATATTAAGGCTAAAAATCCAATTAAATATGTACATTTAGGAGGAACGGAAATATTAATAAAAGCATGCTTTAGAGAAGGAATAGATACACCCATAGAAATATACTTAGCGAGATGATAGAATCATACAACCTATAAAAAAAAGTATAATAAGCGCAGTAAGAGGTAACCTCATATACCAAAAAATTAAATTTATAATAAGTGCTAACTACTCAGTAGCAGTAAATGACAGGAATATAGATAAATCATTAGTATTATATTGGAAAATGTCAGGAATAGAACTAGCCTCGGGAAGTAAAATATTTACAGCTAGACGTAAACACTTATACGTTTTAACAACAAAACATAAAATAACAGCAAAAAACAAAATAAATAAAATAAAAATAGAAGACCCCTTTGAAAGAATAGTTACGGTCATAGATAAAAATGATTATAGTTATAACGAAATTGACATAGAAGAAGATTTAGAAATAGTAAAAGAAAGATTAAGCACATCAAAAAGAATAAACTGTGAAATACCACAAATTTCATAAAAAATGAGCACCTCAAGAAGAATAGAAAAATCAATGGAAGAAGAAAGGAAACCACATCATTACTACATAACGGGAATAATGGAACAACGGAAATATTTAATATTAATAAATACGGGACTAGAAGAAAACTATATTACGAGAGAGCTAGTAACGGAAGAGGAAATAATAACTACGGAACAATCATGCCCCGAACTACCAAAACAATTAACTTATACCAAAGAAACTACGGAAAAAGAAATAATCATTGGAGGAATACCAATAATAATAATGTTTAAAGTATATCAAGGAGATGAAAATATCACTTTAGGGATAAAATGGCTAGAACAAGTAAAACCATATAATCTAGAAGATAAACAGTTGACAATAAATTATGAAAATAAAAGAGTAATAATAAAAAGGACTTTAGTATGATAAAAATATGAAAATATATATACTTGTAAAGATAATAATAGAAGGATATTATAACAGATATTATACACCAATAATAGATACGGGAGTGAAGCTAATATATGTAAATACAATTGTTTACCAGAAGATAAGTGGAAAAATTAAAAACACCGATAGTAGTAACAGGATTTAATAATGAAGGAAGCATGATTACATATAAGGCGAAAAATATAAAAATACAAATATGAGATAAAATATTAACTATAGAAGAAATATATAACTTTGAATTAACTACAAAAGATATGCTATTAAGAATGCCCTTTTTAGAAAAATTATACCCACATATAATAACAAAAACACACTGGTAGTTCACGACACTGTGTAAACAAAAAATAGGAGCAAAAAGAGTAAATAATAAAAAACGAAAAACAACAGAATGGATAAAAGGAAGCGAAAAAATTACACAAAAATTAGAAAATATAAAAGAAGAAGACCCTAAAATAGAATTAATTATATTCTCTATAGATAAAGTAAAAATAATCCAAGATAAGTTAGAATTATTATATAGTGAAGATCCTTTACAAGGATGGGAAAAACATAAAACAAAAGTAAAAATTGAACTAATTGATAATAATAGTATAATAACCCAAAAACCATTAAAATATAATTTTAATGATTTAACCGAATTTAAAATACATATAAATGAATTACTAGAAAAAGGGTACATACAAGAAAGCGATAGTAAGCACACAAGCCCGGCGTTTATCGTAAATAAACATAGTGAACAAAAAAGAGGAAAAAGTAGGATGGTTATTGATTATAGAAATTTAAATGCAAAAACTAAAACATATAATTATCCGATACCAAATAAAATACTAAAGATAAGACAAATACAAGGATATAATTATTTTAGCAAATTTGATTGTAAATCAGGATTTTATCACTTAAAACTAGAAGAGGAATCTAAAAAACTAACAGCATTCACTGTACCACAAGGATTTTACGAATGGAATGTATTACCGTTTGGATATAGAAATGCACTAGGTAGATACCAACATTTTATGGATAACTATTTTAAACAATTAGAAAATTGTGTAGTATATATTGATGATATATTGTTATATTCTAAAACCCAAGATGATCACATAAGATTATTAGAAAAATTCATACATATTATAGAATATTCAGCATAAGCCTAAGTAAAAAAGAAAGCCGACATAATGAAAAGCCAAATAGAATTCCTAGGAATACAAATAGATAAAAATGGAATAAAAATGCAAACACATATAGTACAAAAAATAATTAACTCAAAAGAACAAGCTAGATACGAAAAGAAAATACAATCATTTTTAGGACTAGTAAACCAAGTAAGAGAATATATACCAAAATTAGCGAGAGAATTTAAAGCCATTACAACAAAAATTAAAGAAAGATGTAGAATACCAGTTTGATAAGAAAGACCAAACACAAATACAAAAAATAAAATTATTATGTAAGAACCTACCTAAATTATATTTTCCGGATGAAAATAAAAAATTTACTTATATAGTAGAATCAGACGCCAGTGAAAAAAGTTATGGAGGAGTATTAAAATATAGGTATGGAGAAGAAAAACTAGAACATCATTGTAGATATTATTCAGAACATACACTAATGCGAAATAAAGTGGGAAATAAATAGGAAAGAATTATATTCGGTATATAAATGTTTATTATCATTTGAACCATATATTGTATATAATGAATTTATTATAAGAACAGATAATACACAAGTAAAATGGTGGCTAACAAGAAAAATACAAGATTCGGTGACGACAAAAGAAATAAGGAGATTAGTATTAAATATATTAAATTTTACATTTACAATTGAAGTAATAAAACCTGATAAGAATGTTATTGCAGATTACCTATCACGACAAAGCTACTCGGACCGAGGCGAGGAAGAAGATACAATTGAAAACATACTCAAAGCCATTACTACACTTTCTACAAAAGTGGATAGTATGGACAATGAAATACAAAAGCTAAAGACTAATGAAGATAATCTGAAGTCTAAAGCTAGTCAGCAGCATGACTATAAAAATACGGAGCTATGTCGATCGAAAGATGGAAAAAACCCGAAGCTAAAAGGAGACGAGGGGAAACTCCTTAAAACCCATAATGTTTGTTTAAATACAGCTGCAGGTACAAGCAAACAAGTTAATAATAAACAACATAAAAATGCAAACTTAAACCAGCTATTCGCAAAACCATTTACCCAAAAGACACCTAGACACATGTCCATAGAACCACAAACATCTACATACGCAGATAGTTTGCAAAACCAAAACGAGAAAAAGACATATAACTACATCACACGAACCTATATAGAAAATATATACAAAATCCAAACATTTTTAAAGGAGTTAGCTAACAATTATTTAAACGGAAACGCTATATGGAGCTACTATGCAAGAGACCAGCTAATGATTTATTCCAATTCAAGGGAGCTAAGGAAATCAGATATGGATGAAGTCCAAAGATGGATTTTATCACTACTTAAGCCAGAAGAACGACCTACGACACGAGCACTAAAAGAAGGATTTATTTCGGCAGAATTATTAACGAGATATTGCAAACTAATTGGTCATAGATACCCGGATCATATATGTTCAAAGTGCAACGGAGAAGATAATATAATTCCAGATGTCCAGCTGGAATAATTAACAAAAAAGAAGACAAAAAGGAGAAGATAAGAACGGAAGAAGATAAGAGTGGAAAAAGTCATGAAAATAAAATAATGTAAAATAGTTGACAAAGTTGCCAAACAATTTGACAAAGTTGTCAAATAGGTATATAGATAGGATGTAAAAAGTCATAATAGTTTGGTGTGTGTGTCATAAATAATGACAAGTGTATGTAGTAGATAGTGTACATTATAAATATGTGCAAATAAGTCGTAAAGAGAATAGTGGTAGACAAAATAAGAACTATTCATGAATAGTAGTCATGAATAGTAGTAGACAGATGTAATTAGGATAAGTATTTAGAATAGTAAGTTTGTATGTCTATATATAGACTTAGTAGTAAACATTGTAAAAGGCAAGGCATAAATAAAAATTCTCTCTTTCAAGAAAAAACTCTCCCAACTAAGATAAATATTTAAAATACATGGAAAAATCTGAAATCTAGTCAGATATTTCAGATAGCATGGCCAAACAAGAGGCAAAGGTATATTGTTCAAAAAATATGCAGAACTAATTTCATATATTCCTGAATATCATATATGTGATTGGATAAATTTATGTTAGTTATTATGTATTAGAATTATTTGAATTATGATTTCTAGTTTATTAGCACACTGGAAACAGGGAGAAAACTTCTATACTATGCCATCCTAATGTTGAAACCGGTAGGCGAGGAAAGCCATTTAGGGGATTAAACAAAGTTGAGGCGCTGATAAGAAGGAAGTATCCGCTAAAGTACGATGCTAGTAGTGACAGGAAAACATGATAAAGATAATCTAGTTCATAATGATCTAATATGAATTTAATCAATTATGAATATGATAGGAAGGAATAATTTGAAATAAAAACCTGCATAATGAAGAACATGACTATATACGTACATGATGAAGTGATAAAAAACTATGAAACTTTAATCTTATATATACTTAACGGTATAGAAATAATTGAATTAAGAAAAATAATATGGAAAAAAATATTTAATGATTACGAATTAGAAGATATATTAAATCAAGAATGGTATGAAATAGATTTACAAGATCTATACTTAGATAATGAAAGAATAGAATGGTACGATTTAGAAATAAATTCAAAATAAGATGAATTATGAATATTTACAATATTGGATAGAAACTATGGAAGAAATAAAATTGTTAGAACAATTAATGGCGAAAAATTTATATATGTACCAAGAAACCCAAGATATGTTATATCTAGAATATATCATAAATAATATTAAAGAAATATTCAGATTAAAACAACTATCGGAAGAATATTACAATAAATATTATTATATATTACCATGAATTTAGCACTACCAAAAAATAATATTAAAGAGATATCAAGATTGAGACACTTAGTAAAAAGATATTATAATAAAATCTTAAAAGTAAGTTACTCACCTATCACACTACTATCTACCACACTACCACTTTCATGAATTCACCAACTACCAGTTCCGCTACAAAAAACCGTGAACACCCCTAGTTATCGGGATAAGGCATAAGTACCCCCTCCTAAATTATGAGTTAAATCCAAGAAACACACATTAAGGGCATGTTTGAAAAGTCACCTTGGTAATTGGATTTGGTGTAATTAGGAGTAATTACAATGTTTGTCCTGCTTGGTTGGCCATGCAATTACCTTTTCATCATGTAATTGGATGTAATTGGCATGATGTAATTACACTCTCCAATTCATAGGGGGGGGTTGTGAATTGCTGGTAATTACATCGTGAAATTATAAGCTGATTATTTTTTAATTTCTTTCTTTATTTATATTTATATTTATATTTTTTTTCATTTTAATGTATTTTTATTTTATATTTTTTTATTATTATTCTAATATTTTATTAATTATATATATATATATCCTTCTTATTCTCAATCTTTACTTAATGTGATTCCATGTAATTTTTTCGTATTATGTAAAAAATTAAAAATTATTAGTATAATTTTGTTAATATTCTAATTTTAAAATTTAAGTAGAATTAATTGTTGAATAAAGTTATGGACTTACATTTTCTTCTTCTTTTAAATCATATTTATGTATGTTATGTTGAAATTTTATATAAGAGCATTATGTTAAAAAAAATTGAATTTAGAACTTATGTTTATATTTTCAATTTTATTTGTTTTAGGAATATTGACTCGATATTTTACATTGCAAGCTATTTTTTTAAGTTAGACTTGATAGATTATCTTCTTCTTTTTTCAAATGTTTTATAATTTTATGACATTATATTTATAATATTAATCTTTTTGTTAAACATGCATTTCATGATGTTCATAGAAATTGTGTACTTTTAGTTTTATGACTAATTTAATTAAAATATACTAAATTGAAAGATTAAAATCAATTAGTTTTTTATAATATTAGTTAAGAACATTTGTTTATTAATTAATATATTTTCAAAAGATATATTTATATATATATAAATTCTCTTATTTATTTAATATATACTTTTAGTTTAAATAATTAATTTTTCTTTTTAAAATTCAATATAACCTTAATGCAACCAAACAGTACACTTATAATTACAATGTAATTACATTTTGGCAAACAAACAGGTTAGTATAATATACTAGGTTGTGTAATTATTAGGCTGGTAATTACTACCCTAACAGTTATACCAATTCCAATTACTTGGTGGCTTTCCGAACAAACTCTAACTTAACTAGGGTCCTATTATCCCTCCCTCCTCTTCCAAACTCATTATTTATGTACTTTCGTGAACCTTTTGTGGCGACATGATACTAGTGTAGCTGCACTTTTTTTAGGCACCATTGACCAAAAAAAATTGGACACTTCTCGTAAAAAATACTCAAGACAATTTAATATATAAATTGATAGGCATGTGTCCTCTTTTAATTGGTCATTTTACAATTAGTTAGTACACATAATTATCAATATTAAAACTTATATATATAATTATTTTCATTTCTTTCTTTCTAAAATATTAATTTTCCTCCTCACTTTAATTTTTTTTTCTTTTTTATTACTTCTTATAATTTCACTTTTAATTATTTTTAGAAACAAATGTGTATTTATTTTTTTATAAAAAATAATAATAATTTTTTTAAAGTGTCCTTTAATTTTAATGTTTTAATATTTTTTTTTATTTGATTTTCTTTATTTATTTTGATATCCATCTGAAACTAACTTATTTTAAATAAAAGACATTTGAAATCAAATCAAAAGGAAACAAATAGAAAATAAAAAGAATAAATAATCAATAGGAAAAAAAATAATGAATAAAGGTAAAAAAAAAAATTAATTAAATTAAATAGAAGGCAATTTTTTTAACTTGGTTTAAATACGAGATAAAGAAAATAAAAAGATTTTCTTAAAAGAAAAAAAAAATTACACACAGTGCGGCTCGTTTCATACAACACAACCAACTTTACCTGGCTGAAGGTTTCAAATCAGCACAAAATGTGCACCAAAATACAAAAAAAATGAGGTTGAGGGTATAATACGACTCTAATTAAATTAAAAGGCTAACTATAACTACCTAGGTAAGTCATGAGGAAACTAATAATGAGTCGATACAACATGTTTGAAATGTACATACTTTCTCAAATATAAAGAACATTAATGAAAAATAGAAGGGGACTCCAAGGTGCTATGAAGTAATCCGAGCAACTCACAACGGTAGTTTTCAACTCCTAGCTCAGCCCCGGGCTCCATTGATACCAAAGCTAGTATTATGCATCAATTAAGACCCATTTGGTCTTGATGAACCCAGGCCGTAAAAGTAATTAGTAGGAAGTGATTTAGTAAAACAGTTGGGCCATCAATATCATGTTAAAGATCAAATTTTACGCCAAATCCAACACAATACCAAATTTTACCCTAAATTCTATTTTGGTGTAAAATTTAACATCTCAGTGCTCCAATTCAAGACTAATTTTTACACTATTTTAGTGTGAAAATAGTGTTACACCAAATTTGATGTAACACTACCAACACCAAATCTTTTTTTGATTATTTTATTATCATTTGCACTGTATAAAACTTTTGGAATAGATATAAGTGTCAAAAATACACCTAAACTATTCTTTTTTAAAAGTTTCATACCTTCAATATTGAGACTATGAGTTTCATACCTAAACTATCACATATTAGTTTGAGAAACACACCTCAGTGGTTTGTAATACACTCTCTTTTATTTGTAAAAACATTGTCACATGACATTCGACATAGATAAGATATTTCACCTTGATAAAAATCAAATAAACTATTAATATTAGTTTAAAAAAAATAAAGATTAAAGTATTACTATCCAAATAAAATTATTTTTTATAAAAATTAAAATTTAAAATATTTTTCTCATACCACTCCACCATCTTAACTCCCCCCACTCCGCCCCCCCCTCCCTCCCGCGGACATTCCCCCCATCCTTTTGTTTTTTAAAATTCTTTAATAAAATATTTAAAAACAATTTACACCTCACCCCCTCCCCGGCTTCCTAAAAAAATTGATATTATTTTTTTAAAAAATAAAATAAAAATTTACCCCACCCCATCTAATCCTCCGCTCCTAATTTATCTCAATTTTTTAAAAATATTTTTCTCATTTTGTGTTAGACATATACATATATTTTTAGGAAAATATTTTTTTCTACTTACGTACCGAATATAACATAAATAAATTTTTATTCTAAAAAATGTCTTGCCCCAAGTAAAAAAAATACCTTTTTTAAAAAAACGTATGTCTAATACAAAATGAGAAAAAAAAAATTGAATTCAAAGGGTTATGTGGGGTGGGGGGTAGATTTTTAAAAAAAATAATATCTAAATTATTATTTGAAGGGATGAGGCGGGGGGGGGAGGGCAAGGCGAAGTAAGCATTTTTCAAAAAACTTTTATAAAAGATTTTTTTTTAAAAAACTAAAAATTTGGGATGGGGAGAGTACGGTGAGAGGAAGGGGTGGAACGGGATAAGAAAAATATTTTACATTTTCTTTTGGAGCATAATAATACTTTAATCCTTAACTTTAACTAATACTAATAATTTATTTAATTTTTTCAAGGTGGAATATTTTGTCTATGTGAAGTGTGACGTGACATTTTTTTTTAAATAAAAGAGATTGTATTACACACACCATGATGAGAGTGTAATAAAAGAGATAGATGTGTTTCTCAAACTAGTAAGTGATAGTTTAGACATGAAACTCACACTCTCAATAGTTTAGATATGAAACTAAAAAAAAGGATAGTTTAGGTGTGCTTTTAACCCTTTATCTCTTGAAAATATAAATGATAAAAAAACAATAATATGATATTGAAGAGAGGGAAGAATATCTTGAAAATATTTGAAAATATTCTTTTACAGGGTAATGGATTGAAGATGGTTTACACTAAAATAATGTCAATGCTAATACTATTTTAATATAAATTTGGTGTTATGAATTGGAGACAACATAGGGGGGTAATTGTGAAAGTAAGCTTCAAAGTTATTTGTGTCATGCGGAATACGATGAGGGTAGTGGTGCGCTTGAAGCAAGAAATACACCACCAACATTATATTAGTTGCATCAGTTGTAGTTCTATTAATTCTCGAGTTTCTCGACATGACTAGAGGTGGAAGAGGGGATCAATTACACTAGAATTTTGACGTTGTAATCTTGGTTGATGTCATGCAAAGGTTATGAATCGTAGTGATTCTTATTGCATATGTAAGCCTATTTATACACAGATTATTTATTAGTACCAAAAAAAATTAAACTAGGAAGATAAATAATTACAAAAATTCCTAGAATATATATATATATACCCATGCGATTCACGGGCCCAACATGTTATTGAAACGAATAAAGTTTAACCCGGAATTCTCTGTACAACACTGGTATAATACAACTTTTTCTTTACAATATGTGCAAAAATAATGATAAAAGTGCTAACTTCCAAAAACCATTCCAGAGCTTCATTTGCAATGCTTGTTTCATCTTTGCTTCTTATATATGTCTCAACTCTCAATTAGGTGGGATAGCAAGAGCTCAAGTAAGGAAGTGCATTGTGGTGCTTAGAGGATAAAAAAAAAATCAAGTACATTGACTTATTCCTTCTTGCATAGCTAAAAATATTGACATATGATATCATTCACTTACCACCACCAAAGGTTGGAGCTGTCAATATCGAACAGTTCGACTCTTTGTATATATTACAATCAAACCTAACTATGATTTGAATAACATCACATTTCACAAATTTGTGTTATCTAAACCGCTCAGAGAATTGATTTATTGCATAAGCATCTAATAGAACAACTTAGTCTTCAAGAGCTCTTGCTCTGTCTATCCTTCTGCTTCCGGGGGTCATAGAAAGAGAAAATATGAAAAATATATATTTCTCTTCATCTCATCTACATCTCATATTTCATCCGTTCACAATTAGACTCGTGAGTCAAAAAAAAAATAAGGTAGTAATATGAAAACTAAAATGAAAGGAAAAAAGGACATGAAATTTGTCTCCTGTGAATTACAAAATAAACATTTATTTCACTTCTAATGAAGGATGTGGAAAGAGAAAATATATTCAGAAAATTGACGTGAGATTAAATTAGCTCAAAGTATTTGTGGAAGATAGTCACAAGCATTTTAGAGTTCATACATAGAATTAAGCAACAACGTTCATTTTTCATCTATTTTATTTGCCAAACCAACAAAGCCAATAAGCAAAACATAGACGAAGGTTTTAAAATTGTTAAGCTAAATAACTCTGCTAAGGAAAATCAAAGATTTTGGCTAAACAAAAGAGATGAGAAAGAGAAAAAAATAGAAGCAGAAGAAGAAGTCTTTTATTAATGCTTCAGGTTACATATATAAGAACCTAGAATGAAAAATAATAAAAAAAATGTTCACACACAACCTAGCAGTTCACTAAATAACTCCTAAATAATAGGAACACATGACTAACAACTAATTGACTAAATTTTACTTAAAATAAAAGTAGTAAAACTAAATTTATTGTAGTTCAAAAGTAGATTCCTAACAATCCTCCTTGATTTGGATACTGCAAACTCCAATTTTCTGTCTAAGAAGTTCAAATTTGTTGATCGGTAAAGGCTTAGTAAACAGGTCTGCTTGCTAGATTTCAGACTTGCAGTAGACTAGAGTCATTTCTCCCCTTTGCTGCACTTCTCTCAGGAAGTAGAACTTGGTGTTGAAATTCTTGATCTTCTTATAAAACATCGGATTACTTGAGATTGCAATAGATTTCTGGTTGTCGGCAAGAATGACAGTACTTTCCTTTTTTTCCAAATGTAAATCACACATGATCTTTATAAGTCACAACACTTGGTTTACGCTCCTGTTGCTGCTAAGAATTAAACTTCTGCAGTGGATTGTGCAACAATTTCCTGTTTCTTAGATGGCCATGAGAATATTCCTGAACCTAGGCTGAAACAATGGCCAGAGGTACTTTTCATATCATCTATGGATCAAGCCCAATCACTATCTAAGAATCCAACTAACTTGAAGTTTGGACATTTCTCATAATTTACACCTTAGTCAAAAGTACCTTCAATATATTCTTTTTTGCTACTCTTAAATGCATTTATTTTGCACAATGCATAAAATGAGATAAGATACTTACAATAAATAGAATATCAGGCCTTGTTGCAGTGAGATACATTAAGCATTCAATCAACCATCTATTCTAACCTTCATCAATTTTGTCGGTTCCATCTTCATTACAGAGCTTTTCTTTTTGATTCATCAGCATGCTCATCGAATTGCATTCCACCATTTAAATTTTTTTCAGAATTTCCTTTGCGTATTTCTTCTGGCAAATGAACAATTCACTTTTGCTTTGCTTGATCTCCATTCCAAGAAACTAGGTCATAAGACCAAGATCTATCATTTCAAAAGCTTGCATCATTTCTTCTTTAAATTCCTCAACCAACCTTGTATTATTTCCTGTTATCAGAAGATCGTCAAGATAAAGCGACATAATAGAGATATACATGTCTTTATGTTTTACATACACAGTGGATTCAGATAAGCTTTTTTCAAAGCCTAAGCTTAACAAATGATCATCTATCCTAATATACCAAGTTCTTGGTGCTTGCTTTAGGTAATATAGAGACTTTTTAGTAGATAGACTTTGTCTTCATCACCATATTTCACAAATTATGATGGTTGCTCAACATATATTTCCTCCTCTAGTATGTCATTTAAGAAGGTTGATTTGGCATCGAGTTGAAACACCTTCCATTCCATTTGTGTTGCTATTGCTAGTAGCAATCTGATTATTAGAATCTTGCAAAAGAAGAAAAAGTGTCAGAGTAATCAACACCATAAGTTTTCGTGTACCCTTTAACTACAAGCCTCATCTTGTATTTGTAGATGGAACAATCTACGTTTAGCTTTGTTCTGAAGACCTATCTCACACCAATGACTTTTCTATCTTCAGGTTTGTTGACTAACACCCAAGTTTTATTTTTATCAATCATGAATATATCCTTCTCCATTGCTTTCTTCAATTTTTAGTTTTGAAGAGCTTCTATTGGTCCAACAGGTTCATTGATGGCGACATCACATTTCTGATAGATATCTTACACCAATTTTCTCTCATTGACTAGATGATCATCTTCTAGTTCTTGTTGCTGGTGTTATGTTTTTTGCTCTTTAGGAGGGCTGATGTTAACTTCTAGAGAGCGTTTTCCTGAATTCTTCTTGTCCCACTATTCATACTCACTAAAATAAACATCTCTTGTAATTTTCACCTATCGTGTTTGAGGATGATAGACCTTGTAAGCTTTAGAAACTCCACTGTAACCCACAAGGATGCCTATAATTACCTTCTTTTCAAGTTTGTCACGTTTAACCTGCAGAATATGAACAAAACAGACACAACCAAACACTTTAAGAACACTTAGTGAATGCTTAAACCCGTACAAATATTTAAATGGTAGTTTATCTTTCAAAGCTTTCGTTGGAAGTCTATTTTGTATAAAATTGTATCTGCTACCTCTACCCAAAATATCTTAGGCAGCTCCTTCTCATGCAATATACATCTGGCCATCTCCATTATTCATCTAATTCTTCTTTCATTAACACCATTCCTATGGTGTATATGGTGTTGTAAGATGATACACAATGTTGACCTCTTAACATAATGAATCAAATTTCAATGAAGTGTATTCCTTCCCATTATCAGACCTTAAAGCTTGAATCTTACAATTACTTTGATTTTCCACCAATTTCTTGAATTTCCAGAATACACCAGCAACTTTTGACTTAGAGTTCAAGAAGAAAATCCAACACATTCTTGTAAAATTGTCAATGAAAAGAACGTAATAGATGTTACCTTGTAGTGATGGAGTTATTTGAGGCCATGTGATCAGTGTGAACTAGTTGTAGCTTTTGTGAGGCTCTCCAGGTTGATTTAGGAAATGGCTTTCTGTGCTGTCTACCATTGCTTCCCGATCAGGTAGATTCTCCACCATATTCAACTTTTTGCATTTTGACAAATCCTTGATAATGATAGTGCATGAGTCTCTTATGCCATAACTCAGCGACATTTACTTTTGGTGAATACAACATATGTTCTTCCTCAAATAGATCTAATAAGAATATTTTTCCTCTCATTTTGACTTTAAACATGAGGGATACTTGATCAAGAAATATTTATCTTCAAAATAAAATTTGAAACCTTTTTCTACAATTGACCAACGCTTAACAAGTTTCAGTCTAAGTTTGGTATATAAAGAATATTTGTTTTTGTTTTTGTACCTGCTTGTGTCTCAACTTCAATAGTTCTTATTCCTTTTGTTGGAATGTGACCACCATGGCCTATTCTAACATTTTCAACTCGAGTAGGCTTCAATTCTTTGAAAAGTTCTTTATCATGACTCATGTGACTTGTGTATTTGCATCTATCGGCTACAACTCTCTTAAAACATTGCTTGAATAATATGGTGCAACAAAGAGTTGATCCTCCTCCTATTCATTAGCAACTCAAGCTTTTACATCCTACTGCTGAGTTTTGTTCTTACAAATGATTAATTCATGCCCAAACTAATTGCATTTACTGCACTTAGCTTCAAGCCTTCTCTAACACTTGAAAGATGTGTGTCCAATATTGGCGCAATGCTTACAAGAAGGGTAGTTTCCTTTGAAGCTACATGTTATGTTTTTTTTGTTGCATTGTAACACCCCAGAAAGTCTTTAAGCTAAACTAGGGCTAAATGTGAGGGTTAAGGTCAAGGAAAAAGGGGCAAGGGCATATCATGCATTGATCTAGGCAAAGGAAAACATTGATGTTGCCTTGATCAACTTGGCGATGGGCAGTACCATCACCCAAGTGACTTGGCGATTAGACAAGTGAGCCACCATCGCCTATTAAGCCCCCCCCCCCTCCCTTTGGCCTAGCAACTGGAATATTGGGCGAGCTAGGTCGGGGCTCGCCAACCCAGTTGGCTCATCGCCCAAAGACCCTCTCCATCTCCTAGTAGGCTGCCTCCATGAGGGAGCATTCTAGAAAATTTGGCAGACCAAACGTCCACTTGGCTAGCTAAAGAGGGCAAGTTGGCAACTTTTAAGTAGGTGTCTTAGGGGTCTTTGGTTATTTTACCTAAATTGAAACTACATTGTTTTACTCTTTCCCTAGTAAAGTATATAAGATTTTTACACTCAAAATTCCCCAAATTAAGCCATTCTCCCAAGAATCCAAAAAATAAAACCTCCAAAGTTCATCTTCTACAAAAAAAATTCTTTTTCTAGAACTCAAGGAAGAAAAAGAGTAAAACTGGAGCTAGGGCTTGAAGAAACAAGGTTTTTTCACTCAATTTCTTTGGAAAATCATAACTTAGGTATGGTAGTCCTTCATCCATGGATAATCTTCATCCATGGAGTCCTTCCAAACTCAATTTCAAAACTAGTAATTTCCCCAAAAGTTAGGGTTTGACTTGAATCTTATGGGTTGTTTCCAAAAACGTTTTTAATGGTTTATTTATGATTGATTATGATTGAATTGATGATTTATTGTTGATTTATGATGAATTCCCCCAAGAACCCATGAAATCCCCAATTTCTCCAATTTGGATCCTATGATGTGAATTTTTCATTATAGCAACATAATATGAGATTATGCTTGTTATAATTGGGTTACTTGAACTATGTTATCATCCATCTCTAAGGTAGTGATTCTAGATGTCTTGATGGATTATGATTATGATCTAGTTGTTGTTGTATTGTAATGTTATCCTCATGAACACACTTGTGTATGAATATGATATGATGTGAAAGGTTTGTCACATGTACTAATTCTTAGGTTGGAAGACTAGTCTCACCTTTTGAATCTATGAGCTTTAGTATGAAATATGTTGGATGAAGTGTCAAGACATTCTTCCACGAATAAGAACTTAAGTCAAGACTAAATATGTAATCTATGGGAATTAATTCATAGCACCGAGTGGATTTGAATATGAGATGGAATCTTATATGATAGTTGAGTCTGTCTTTCCAAGTATATCTCATAAGATGGAAACATTCTACCTTAGTCGAGTCCGAGTTTCTAGTAGCAATCTCCCTATCACATAACTATGTGCCTATATAGGTCTATAGCTAGTGGATCCACCGAAGCTAACAATATGGTTCTACCTTAGGCAAGTAGAACAACCCTTTTTCTGTGTAGGGTAGACACCAAATTCCATGTTAGCTCACATGGTCTATGTCGGTTAAGGCTTATACCCACTAGCACAATAATATGAACAAGAGTATGAAATATAGACAATGGTTACTTAAGGAGTTTTACTTAGTGTGGGTGGGATTATGAGATCCCATACATGCATTGCACAAGTAGCCTTTGAGGGTATCTATGGTATGTTCCTTTTATGATTTGATGACCTATGAGTTGATTCTGCTTATGACTTGTGTTGTACCACTATCTTTAAAATGATCCTTCACTTAGCAAATTGCATACATCCAACTAAAATGTCCTTTTTAGCATGTTTTCAAGGTTTTCATGCATGACTATCATACTTGGTGCATTTTTGTACTAACCCATATTTTCCTAAAATTTTCCCAAGTGTAGGGTCCAGTTCTCAAGGTGGTCTCCATTGTGGCTAAAGCTTGGAATTGATCTTTCTTCTTGCTAGTTGGTGAGTCCTCATGGTTCGAGGATGGATGTTGTCATTTAGTAGTTTCATTCTTGTACTTTCACTTTTGGATTATATTCTTTGGGATGTGACCCTATTTTGATTCAAGAATTGTAATAGATGGCTAATTGAGAAAAGTCTAGATTTTGACTTTCCTTTATGAAACTTTTGTTCTTAAATGTGTTTTTACTCTTTATTGTTCTTTACTTATGTTATGATATGCTAAGTGGCTTCCATGGTTCCTTTCGGGGTTCTATGTGTCATGTTACGTCTAGGGGTACCCTTGGGTCGTGACATGAGTGTTGCACCTATTCTTCATCTATTGGTTGGTACTTTTTTTTCTTATATCATCCATCATCTTGATGCTTTGTAGGTCAGACTCCTTCAACAACTTCTTTTTGTTTCGTAACACGTCCTTGCTCTTGTGCTTGAAAGTCCCTTAAGAGCTCTGTTAGTGTAATACTAGACAAGTCCTTAATATGTTCTAAGCTTGTAATGGTTGCCTCAAAGCTTCCAGGTACAGTTAGAAGGATTTTCCCAACAATCCTTGAATTGTTAAAAGTGGAACTCAACAATTTGACGTGATTGAATATGTTAAGAAATCAATCAGAGTATTCCTTAATGGTTTCACTATCCTCCATCCTTTACAGCTCAAACTCACGTACCAAATTCAACACTTGCATCCCTCAAATTATTTCGTATCCTTCATACTTAGTCTTAAGATAATCCCATACCTCTTTTGTCGACTTTAGAGACATGATTTGAGTGAAGACAGTGGATGAAATTTTAGAAAACAAACACGCCTTTGCCTTTGATTTCCTAATTTTCCTTTCCTGGTGATTTTTAATTTGTGTCATCGTGGGATTGTTTTTCAATGGATCAATGATGTATTCATCTTCTATAGTGCCTCCTAGAGATACAAAGCTTCCAGATATGCCTGCATTCTGACAATCCAGATTTGATAATTTTCTCCACCAAAAGTTGGTGGTGTCATTGAAGAAAAAATTGCTTTTCCGTTCATGGTACCCTTTAATGTAATCAGAGAAAAATGTTTAGAATGATTCTAGGATGATGTCTCATAAGACACGTCTAATAGAGCCTTGTTCATAGTGTGAAGTGTGCCACATTTATGAATGGGAGGCTATAAGATGTTTAGGAAATTCCACTTATTTCATTAATCTTAAGTCGTGCCATAGAGTTTAACTTTATAAGGTTTCCCTTCTAATCCTTCTCTTGTGTCATTAGGAAATTAACACACGACAGGCTAATGCTAGAAGGATGGAAGAGGAGAATGTGAATCAAGAAGATCCTCCCCAAGCTCCTCAAGCTCTGGTTGATCCTTCGGCTATGTCAAATGAGGAGGTTAGGTCGGCTTTTCAAATGTTGGCCCGAGCTTTGGCGGATCAAGCCAATAGAGATGTAGTATCTCTGGTCAATCCTAATGCGAACTTGGCTGCTTCTAGTGTTAGGGATTTTGCTAGAATGAACTCTCCGGAGTTTCATGGCTCCAAAGTGGGAGAGAATCCTTAATAATTTGTGGAAGAGGTTTATAAGAAACTTGACATTATGGGGGTGACTCCGATAGAGAAAGTGGATCTAGCCGCTTACCAATTGAAGAGTGTTGCTCAAGTATGGTATGTTCAATGGAAGAACTATAGGCCGGTAGGAGCGGGCCCGGTTGAGTGGGAAACATTAAAATTGGCATTTCTTGGTAGATTCTTTCCCGAGAGTTGAGGGAAGCTAAGTGTAACGACCCTCAAAATGAAGTAGGATAAAGTAGAGCCTCACATGGGTTTTATGCATTAATAACTTGTCAAAATAATGAAGAATAGCCTTTTAAGTCAATTTTAAAGAGTTTGGAAGTCAAACATCAAGGGATGACCAAGACGTTCGGAAACTAGTCTTTTACGTATTGGTGTGATCTAGTATGTTGTTCATGTTTTTATGTGTTGTTTGGAGTCTAAAATCAGTGGAGGTGACCCTAGTGTCTTAATAAATGCTTTTAGGGTCAAAATGTTTGGATGCGATGCCCCGGGGGCCACCCTAAGGGTTCCCCGAGGAGGACCCCAACCTTGGCCAAGCAAGCTGCCAAGGCAGCTTGAAGTTGTGCTTGGAAGGACCATGTCCGTGTCGTGGACTAGCTCCACCAAGGGCCAACAGTTTGGTCCACGTCATAGACATGTCGCAGACTCTACTGTCTCAAATTTAATTTCCAAAAAACTTGTGGGAACACCTCCACGTCACGAACTTGTTTCCCGACGAAATCTGCGAAAATAAAACTCAAGTTTGACTTGTTTAAAAAGGTCCAACTAAGTGAGGGGTAGTTTGGGTACTTTGGGGAATTATTATAAACAAGTATTCTACCTATTTTAGGGTATTTTAAGTTGGTTAAAACCCAAAACCTAAAATTAGACCCCATTCTTCAAATTGACCCTTCCCTCTCAAAATAGATCCTCTCAAAAACTCCATTGAAGTCCTTGATGAAGCTCAAGCTAGAACATGGGTTTTCAAACGATTTATTCTTCAATTTCATGGGTCTTCAATAATTAAGGTATGGTGACTCTTGATTCTTGAATAACCTCTCGTTCAATGAGTTCTATCAAAGATTTTCAAAAGTGATTCAAAGACCAAAATTCCCAATATTCAATCTAAACATGGGTTCCTTGTCAAAAAATTTTCTAAATCATTCTATTGATGAATTAATGTGGAATTAACATTTTAAAGACAATTTTCAAAGGAATTCTTGAAGAACCCGTGATCTCCAAATTCTCAAAATTGACCTATGATGTGGGTCTTTGTGAATATGATCTCTATTGGTGAAATTATATTTAGATTAGATTGTATTGATGCTTCTTATGATTATCTACACTTATTCATGTTGAATTGCCAGTATATTGATGAGTTGAGAATTATGGCCTTATGGGCAAAGTTATGGGTTGATCCCTTTGTTTATAAAATTGTACTAGATTGTGTTTATGTTATTGAATTATATTGTTGATTCCTATTACTATCTATGTCAATTGATTATGAATTGTTGAGGATTGATCCATGGTGATCATGGCTTGGAGAATTGGTAAGTTGACCTAACTTCTAGTCTATAGTATGAGAGTTGATGTTGTGTGGTTTGATCCACTTATGGTGGAGGTGTTCACTTCTTATCTATCTATGCATGTTGAGAGCATGGCCTTGAAGGCAATAGATGTGAAGTGAATTGATGATTATGATGCATATGTTTATGAAGTTATGTTATGAAAGTTATGTATGAAATCCTCAATGCTAGCATGATGTTTAAAGTGTGTTGATGATGAGGAGTATAATGTGAATGGTAATGTTAGGGATAAGGTGTGGTCTACATGATGGATTATGTTAAGTACTATTGTGGAATGACCCCTACCTATATGACCCATATATGAATGTGTGATCATATACATGTTAGGAGTACCTATTCAATGTTGAATATGTCCTTGTCTTCTATGATGAAGTGTGGGTGTGTGGTCTAGAATCCCTAAGGGCTTTATATGTGAATTGCTCATGATTTGGGGACATTGTGAATGTGTTGTGACCCCTTGAACGGAAGTGCACTCAATAACAATGTTGTTGCTATTATATCATTATGATGACCAATATGCACACACACACTCTACATGTATAGCTATGAATATGATGTGTTATGGTGTCTATTGAAAGGTTAACTCTTATATGCACCCTTACATCTTATTATGCATGCAAAGTGTATGATTAGCAAGGTATGAATATGTGTTATATAAAGGTGTTTATGTGAAAGGCTTTCTCACATATGTACACACACATGAATGAATGAAAAAAATTAATGATAATCTAGTGAAAGTGAGTCTCTTGAAAGGTTTCCTCAATTGTACTCTAAACTAGATTATGTTATGAATATGGTATGATTATGTGAAAGGTCATTCTCATATAATGTAGGTTCTATGATGAAAGGTCATTTTCATCTTAGAAGTCTTTGAGCTATATGATATGAGGGATTAAGTCCCTAAAGCCTACTTTATGAACTAATGTTAAATAAAGGCTTAAAGATGTTTAAAATGGGAGTTGGAGCTTAGCAGCGAATGAACATGAAAAATGAGATTGGGGGCTTCACATTTAGCAAGTCCAGCTTCCCACAAGAGAACCTTCACGTTTAGCAAGTTCGGGTTCCCAACATAGATGTTGTCTCATGAGATGGAAACCTCCACACTTAGTAAGTCAAGGTTTTCTAATAGCAATCTCCTTATTCCATAACTACGTGCCCCCGTAGGTGTTAGCTTAGTGGATCCACTAGATAGCTATTATCTATGTAGGTCCTACTTTGGCAAGTAGTACTCTCTCTTTTCGGTGTGGGAGTAGAACACCGGATTCCATGTAGCTCACATGGTCTATGTTGGTTATGGCAATGTCTCCCGAAAGTTAAGCAATGAACTAAGATAAGAATATGAACTCTAGTCATGATTTCTTGAAGAGTTACTTAGTGTAGGTAGGACTATGGACCCTACTTATGCATTGCACAAGTGGACTCTAAGGGAGGTTATGATTAGGCTCTTTATGTAATGAAGACTATGGTCTATGTATGTTAATATGAAAGCATGTTAAGGTTGACTTTACTTATGTCAATACATGAAGTATGATTATGCATGTGAATTACACTTATGACTTCTTAATGAGTTTGCTTAGTATATGTGGGGGTATGGGACTCCATGTGTACATTGCACAAGTGATCTTGTGAAGGCATTGTGAGGGTGGTTTACCTATGATATGAACTAAATGGGTTATGACTAATGATGTAGTAAAGGAATGAGTCCTTATATGATGTTATGAAGTATGTTGGTCTTATGTGTAATGTTAAATGAAGATGTTATGACTTGTTGAATATGATGTGCCTAGTCTATGGTGGCTTCCTAGGAACACTTGGTGTGAGCAGTATTATGGGATGCTACTCGCACATTGCACTAGTGTGACTTCGGGGTTGTCTTAGGTGATGGTTCCTATGTGAAGACTATGTCTTATGGTGTACTTATGACTCTATGAATATATGTGGTTGGATTGATGAAGGCTATATGTAAGCTCACATTTGGTAATCTTAAGGCAATACATTGCACCAAGTATTCCCCAAGGGTTGCTTGAGGAAATGAGTTAAGATAAAGAGGAAGGTAATGTATTGTGTGCATTGAATGTGCCTAAAATGTTATAAGTGGCTCTATGTGCTATTATGAATGGTTTCCGTGTGTATGATGATGTATGTGGTTTATATTGTGCCTATGTACTAAATGTTCTTGAAGTTTCTCAAAAAAAATGCATGATGCATAGTTTCCAACTAAATGTCCTTTTAAGAGCATGTTTTGCATGGTTATCATACTTAGTGCATTCTTGTACTAACACCATTCTTCTTCATCTTTTACACCAAGTGTAGGTGGTGGTGGCTAAAGGGCCTTTCCTAGAAGTGATGAGCTTGGCTTACTATTCCCAAGTTCGGGTGTGTCCTTAAAGATTCAAGGACCTTTATGTTAAAGAGTTTCCTTAAGTTCTATGTACTAGATAGTAGTTTCTTTTGTATTGTAAGGGTTGTGTCCCTCTTGTGTTGTAGTCATGTTTTAACATGGCTACCTTGAGACGTAGTACTCCAATTTTTGTATTAAAGGTTTAATGAGGTGACTTTTATGTCTTGTGTTATATTATGAAAAAGTTTTAAATTTTCTGCTATTTTTCTATAATAAATGTTATGACGATAGTTAAGGGTTTGTATAAGACCTCTGAGAGGTCGAATGCGCCGGTAACGACTAGGGGGTGCTCTCGGGTCGTTACACTAAGGTGGAGGAATTCATTAACCTTCGTCAAGGAGGTATGAGCGTGAAAGAGTATTCCCTAAAATTTACTCAATTGTCCAAGTATGCTCAATCTTTGGTGTCGGATTCGAGGGATGAGATGAGTAGGTTTCTAACGGGTGTGTCATACCCCAACCCAAGGTGAGGCGGACAAGTACCATATGAACACATGTTTTACAATTGACCTATGATAAGAAAGTGAACTGCTATGTAGATAGATTTACTAATGAGAAGCTACATGTACAACATATGTCGACTAGCTAAACTGATACATGTGACAAGTAAAACTATGAATACAGATGATAGTTTTACAATGTCTACAAAGCCTCTACTGGAATCCATGATTATACCACTCTGAAAATACGCATAGTAAAGACTCGGCAAAGCCTCGAATCAACCTGGAGCTCACCAACAACCGTTGAGTATCATGTGCTTCTATTGGGGGGATCTACTAGTTGAGTGCATGTGCCAACATCATGAAATGTAGCATCCCCAATGAGGGACATCAGTATGAAAGAATGTACTGAATATGTAAGGTATAATACAACCATATGTAAAATGAGAGCTCAAGTGAAACCAAATACAAATAGATAAGAATTTGAGAACACAATTGCTTATACGTGTGGAATCTTGTATGCTACATTCTTTTCTTTACTTTTATATGCGTTATATTATATATATATATATATATATATATATATATATATATATATAAGACATATTATACAAATGACCAGCTGATCAGTGGTAGAAGAGGATGACCCATGCTAGGTATTTTAACCCCTGGGATGTTATCCTCATAATTCCACAAATTGGGATTGGCCCATGCTAGGCTTTCGCCCCTAAGCTGTCACCCTTCCATATCAATTGGGATTGGCCCATGCTAGGATTTCTCCCTTGAGCTGCCACCCTTCTATATCAATTGGGATCGAACAATGCTAGGCATTTGCCCCTGGGCTGCCACCCATAATTATACAGATAGCTTCACTTAGATTCTTTAACCTTTGCGATTGTTGTTTTGATGCTTATAACTCTTTTGAGATGGTTCTTTTTTATGATCATAACTCTTTTGAGATGGTTGTTTTGGTGGTCATATCATTGTTGAGATTTGGAACAATGGACCAGTAGTAGAAGACATATGAATATGGGCTTACAATAATAACAATGACATGGGAAGCAAATATGACACAAGCGTAATACTTATGAGCCTATATGACTCAGTAAGCATTTTGACATCTCAAATTGAAACACATATTAAGTGAAGACATTTAACACACAGACAAGATATTTGAACTCTATATGATAGCCAAATACTCACCAACTAATATCAAATACAAGGCATATATGAATATGGAACCAAAGGAGAACGTGGGCAGATTCAACTTAAGGACAGATACATATTCAGAGCAAGTACATATAAAATGTACAATAGAGCAAGTATGGATCTTGTGAGGCAACATTGTAGTCTAACACAATGGGAGTAATAACCAATAAAGGGAACACATGAACATGTGGAAATATGACATAAATGATGGAATAGAAAATTGAAGCAAGTTGGCAAGATATAGGCAAATTGTATATCCAACATATAATATATGTACCATGTGTAATCTAGGATCATTTTGATTTATACAAGGGGAATACGTGCCAAGGGTACTTTGACGATGAAATAAGTTTAAACCTTGCATGCTAATACTTGGTAGAGTAAGCACGTACATTTTACTAATAAACTCATATTAAAGTACTCACTTTAATGCTCTAGGGAGTAGGAATTGCAACTATGGATCAGTCACTACCAAGGGAACTTAGAAAGCTTACTTTGTAATACAAGTGTTGGATTCATGCCAAAGAAATAGGAAATCGAATAGCCTTACATACCTTACTTTCTGACCAATACAACTATCATGTTTCAGCCTCGTTTTGGGGTGTTTATCTACAATATAATTCATGATGGAACTAATGTTAGCAGCTAATCACATTACTGGCCTCGTAAAACATTATCTAAACACCTGACGGACAGTAGGACCTTACATTCTTACACAAATGGTAAATCACCACACCCTTCTTCTAGACATTAATACAACTTCATACATCCTTTGCCAAGATACCCAAGCCTCCCTCAACAATAATATACATAAGGCAACCACTATCAATCCCCAAAATCCCTCAGCATAATAGGAGAATACTGAACTCAAGGATTCACCACAATCCATGAGTTATTGACAAATATATACAAAATTCTCCACCCCAAACTTGTTTTCAAAGAAGAAATAAAATGGGCAGTAGCCTTACCTTAATTTCTGGAAATTCATCCTCTAAACTTATACTTCAAGAACTTAAACTCTCCTTCAAGCTTTTACTTGAAAAGGGGGACAATATTCAAGAACCCTAAGGCTGTTGTGTTAAGCCAAGAAAGGCCAAGAGAGAAACTTGATAAATCTGAAATTTTGCAAGTTACAATGAAACAAAAGATTTGATCTTTATCCCTTAAAAAAGGAGTTGCATTGGCCGACTTTCTTGGCCAATTTTAGGCCATATATTGTCAAGTAGGTGACCCACCTACTTGGACTTTCCACTAGGGCCTTTTTGGACTTAAAAATATTAGGCCTTGGCTATCTATTTTCCCATTATTCTTCTAATCAACTTGCGCCAGATTAATGCAAGTAGGTGGTAGTGTACTTGGCCCAATAGCATGGTCAAAAGAGTCTTAGTAGGTGATGCACCTACTTGGTCCTTTGGGCTGGTCAATAAGTCAAAGTAGGTGATGCACCTACTTGTCACCAACTAGCTTAGTTAAGTCAAACAAGCACCTCAATATTTTATTCCATTTATAGACCTTAATACCTTCAACTTAACTTAAAACTTATATACACTGTGTAACTTTAAACTTTAGACTCAAATACCAACTTATGATCTCAAGTTTAAATACTTCCATCGACGTCAACTTAATCGGGTCGCATCAAAATCTATGGACAGTTCACTTTAAACTTATTCTATTGTCACTAGTCTCATAGGAAACCAAGTCCATAACTATACCACAAGGAAAATTATAAGTGTCATATAAATAGAACTAGCACACATAAAATACGAGGTGTTATAGGTTGTGTCCGACTAGGTTGAAGAAAAATGTCGTACAGTGATGCTCCATGATAATATGGATATCGTAAGGCTCATGGTATACCCTCAACAAATTGAGGAGTCAAAACTCAAGAAGAGGAATAGAGAGGTAAAGAGAGCAAGAACTGGTAAGGGGAACTTTTCTAATGCTAAGTCCGATGGACAAGGTAACCCAAGGTTTAAATAAAGATTCTCCAACCAAGGCTCCTCTAGTTCTACTCCAAGGGTCAACAAGGATAGGGATTTCAACCCTAAACCTCAAGGGGGTAATAGTTGTCACGACCCAAGCCTAGGGCCTAGACGTGACATGGCGAATGAGGAACCCGAAGGAACCCCAAACAAGCCTCTCAAACTTGTCATCACACTTCATCGGTCGCGAAAGTACATTCAACATTAAATAACGGGAATTAGGGACTAAGGGCAAACCATTTCAAAATAACATCATAGAATAAGAGTTAAGCGCATTTACAAAATACTTGTCCAACGCACACCTCTACATACATAGATAGGACGGGGGCCATGACATACTACCGGCTCCCCTCATAGTCAAAATACAATTGCAAGCTAAAGTCTCAAAACATAGGAGTAGGAAACATAACATAGCCCTCGAATCATTGAGGACTCACCAACAAACTCGGATAAGCACCGTACTAGCCACGTGGATGGAGAGAAGAATCAAGAGTAGCTCCGCTCCCTACATGGTGACATCATGTAGGCAAAATATATGTTAGTACTTTGGAATGTACTAAGTATGCGGGGTGCAATACAACAATAGACAAGGACACAATCGAAATGTAGGAAATAGTTCCATAGGCATAATGAATAACAATATGAGGATGGATGATCAAAGTGAAGTCAAAACATGTTTAAGTAAATCTATACTAATAGTAGATATCATATGTGTGTGCATAATCCAACCAATCTATAACCCCAACTTAGGAAGAGGGATGCCGTTCACACCCGAACACCCTGGGGGCAAGGTATAAACCCCTCACATGGTTGATGTTGGTCACACCCCAAGCATCCTAGGTGGTGAGGTATAAACCCCTCACATGGTTGATGTTGGTCACACCCCAAGCATCCTAGGTGGTGAGGTATAAACCCCTCACATGGTTAATGTTGGTCACACCCCAAGCATCCTAGGTGGTGAGGTATAAACCCCTCACATGGTTGATGTTGGTCACACCCCAAGCATCCTAGGTGGTGAGGTATAAACCCCTCACATGGTTAATGTTGGTCACACCCCAAGCATCCTAGGTGGTGAGGTATAAACCCCTCACATGGTTATTCGATTCTTTTCCCCCGGATCGGGCATGGTCATGCAACACTTTATATAATAAATTCACATTAAGCTCTAATGCAATTCATGTATGGAATGAACATATACACAAGCTTAGTTTGTCATCAACACATCTCTGGAATGCCATACATCTCATAACTCAAGCCTTAAAGCATCAATTCATCAATTCTCCATAATTGGACATTTTGTCAAACACCTTGAAGGCATGTATTGGGGTCAAAGAGCATGGAAAATAGGGTAGTAATTATGCAGCAAAACCGGTGAACAACCTGCATCAACGCCTTTTAACACCCACAAGACCACATGAAAAATCTCCACATCAATTCCAAGTTTAGATTCAAGTTCTAGAGTCACAACATGCTCAAAAAAACCATTTTTCATGCTAAAATTCATTGTGCAGGAAAATTTATACAAGGAACAAGTCTAATTTATGAATCTCAACTTAAACCATGAATTAGTGAGTAGAATAGAGTCTAGGCACTATGGGTGGAAGGACCCATGAGTTCAACACCACATACCTTGAGTTTTTATGAAGGTCAAGGAGTGTCTTCAATGGAAGCTTGGAACTTGGAGCAAGAATCTCTTCAATCTTGAGGAAGGTTTTGGATTAGGGTTCTTGAGAGGAAATGTGTCTAAGTATGGGAGAGGTATTTTGGGAAATTTTTTTAGAGATGGGAATTGAATTAATGCTATATAGGAAATAAAATATGTCCTTCGAAAAAAAAACGGGTCCAACACTTAGAAGAAAAAAAATGAGGCTTATGAACAGTAAATTCGCTCTCTGGAAATTGCATTTCCTGCACGGACGGATTTTACGAAAATGGGCATAACTTCTTCGTCCGAACTCCGAATGAGGTGAAACGAAGTGCGTTGGGTAGCTAACTCAAAGGGCTTTTCATGGATATGTTATGGGCCACCCAATTATTTGTGTGCTAGGAGATATGACCATCCAAAGTAGACCCTCGAAAAAGGCTTCACTTGGAAATTTTGGATTTTGATACGGTTGCTCTAAAATTTGGGTTAGACCCATTTCCCACTCAATTTGACCTCCTAAACAAGAATATGAAGTCGAATTTTTGAAAAACGAAACAGATTTTTAGATATAGCTAAAATAAGTTTTCGGTAACTTCTGAAGCACATTTTTAGGAACTTTTTGGGTCGTTTCAATATCTCCCCCTTGGGAACTTTCGTCCCCGAATGTGGAAGAGACGTACAAGGCAAGACTTAGTAAGAACATATCAGCCCCAACATGAATGCAAAATTTTTATTTAAACATCACTTCAAGATTTCAAAACTTAGTGTAAAGCATCCATAACTCATCAATTTAAACATATATGCACATGAATGATCTAGGGGCTGAAATGTAAGACTCAATGGAGTACAAAGGACTTGATTTAATACCTTAGGCTTGAGTGGAGTTGAATAGATAAGGATAACGTCTTTGTATGTCCGCTTCGGCCTCCCAAGTAGCACTCTCCCCTTGTTGATTTCTCCAAAGCACCTTAACGGACGCCACTTCTTTGTTCCTCAACCTCTTAACTTGTCTATCTAAGATCTGAACCGGGACTTCTTCATACGTCAAATTATCTTTTACAACACCCACAACTTCAAGAGGTACAATAGCGTTAGGATCACCAACACATTTCCTCAACATCGATACATGGAATACCGGATGAACTAATTTCATCTCCTTGGGCAACCCCAACTCGTAGGCTACTTTACCAACCCTTCTTATTACCTCATAAGGACCGACATACCTAGGACTTAACTTCCCCTTCTTACTAAAATGAACCACACCTTTCATTGGAGAAACTTTCAAATAAACCCAATCACCCACTTTGAATTCAAGATCCCTTCTCCTCACATCGGCATAAGACTTTTGACGACTTTGGGCTGTTTTCAACCTCTCCCTAATCATCCTTACCTTCTCAAGAGCATCCATGACCAGATCCGGATCCAACAAGGCCACCTCTCCAACTTCAAACCACCCAACCGGTGACCTACACCGTCTACCATAAAGTGCCTCAAAAGGAGCCATACCGATACTAGAATGATAACTATTGTTGTATGCAAACTCAATCAAAGGAAGATGATCATCCCAACTACCTTTCAACTCCAAGACACAAGCTCTAAGCATATCCTCCAAGGTTTGAATTGTTCTTTCGGCTTGGCCATCCGTTTGAGGGTGGAAGGCCGTGCTAAGCTTTACCTTTGTACCAAGACCCCTTTGGAAAGATTTCCAAAAGTGAGAAGTGAATTGGGCACCACGATCCGAGATGATAGACAAGGGAATCCCATGCAACCTTACCAATTCATGAATGTACAACTTGGCATACTCTTCAGCCCCGTAAGTAGTTTTAATCGGTAGGAAATGAGCCAACTTTGTCATCCGATCAACCACCACCCAAACCGAATTAAAACCTCTTCTAGTCTTGGGCAAGCCCACTACAAAATCCATGTTGATTTCTTCTCACTTCCAAGTAGGTATCTCAATGTCTTGAGTTAGGCCACTCGACCTTTGATGTTCGGCCTTGACTTGTTGACAACTATGGCAACCCGAAACAAATTTTGCAATGTTCTTCTTCATACCGCCCCACCAATGCACATCCCTCAAGTCTCTATACATCTTTGTTGACCCTGGATGAATAGAATAAAAAGAATTATGAGCCTCATCAAGGATTCTTTCCCTTACACCATCCACACAAGGAACACATAATTTACCTTGGTACCTAAGGGCACCATCTCCCCCTTGGGAGAAAACCTCCACCTTACCACTACTCACCGAAGCCTTTAATTCCACCAAAGAAGGATCAAGATCTTGCTTGGCTATCACCTCATCAACCAAGGAAGACCTTGAACCATCAACAACAACTACTCCTTCACTATCCACCCCTTCTAACCTAACTCCTAATTTGGCCAACCGATGGACCTCCTTAGCCAACTCTTTACTACCTTCCTCCACATGAGCCAAGCTACCCATGGACACTCTACTCAATGCATCCGCCACCACATTAGCTTTCCCCGGATGATAGTGAACACTTATATCATAATCCTTAAGGAACTCTAACCACCTCCTTTGTCTCAAGTTAAGATCTTTTTGCGTGAACACATATTGGAGACTCTTATGGTCGGTGAAGATATCAACATGCACCCCATACAAATAGTGACGCCAATTCTTTAAAGCAAAAACCATGGCGGCCAATTCAAGATCATGGGTTGGGTAATTCTTTTCATGAACCTTAAGTTGCCTAGAAGCATAGGCTATAACCTTACCACTTTGCATCAACACACAACCCAAACTAATACGGGAAGCATCACAATTAACAATAAAACCTTCTAACCCATCCAGAAGTGACAAAATAGGAGCGGACACAAGCCTTTCTTTCAAACTTTGGAAGCTTTCCTCACACTCATCTAACCACAAAAATTTAGCCTTCTTTTGAGTCAACTTAGTCATAGGAGAAGCAAGAGAAGAAAACCCCTCCACAAATCTCCTATAATAACCCGCTAAACCCAAGAAACTCCTTATATCCGACGGGGTCAAAGGTCTAGGCCAATTCCTAATAACATCGGTCTTCTTAGGATCCACCTTAATACCATCCCCCTACACCACATGGCCTAAGAAAGCAACTTCCTTCAACCAAAACTCACACTTTTTATATTTAGCGTACAACTTCTCTTCCCTCAATCTTTGGAGTATAACCCTCAAGTGACCCATGTGCTCTTCCTCACCCCGAGAATAGATCAAGATGTCATCTATAAACACCACCACAAAAGAATCAAGGTAGGGTTTGAAGACCCTATTCATCAAATCCATAAAGATAGCTGGAGCATTAGTCAACCCAAAAGACATCACCACAAACTCATAGTGCCCATACCTAGTACAAAAGGCCGTCTTGGGAATATCACACTCCCTCACCTTCACTTGATGATACTCGGACTGAAGATCAATCTTAGAGAAGTGACTAGCACCATGCAATTGGTCAAATAAATCATCAATCCTTGGAAGAGGATACCTATTCTTGACGGTGACCCTATTAAGTTGTCGATAATCAATACACATTCTAAGAGATCTTTCTTCTTCACAAACAAAACCGGAGCACCCCATGGAGAATGACTAGGTCTAATAAACCCCTTCTCTAACAAATCTTTTAATTGCTCTTTCAACTCTTTCAACTCCGCCGGGGCCATATGGTAAGGGGGAATAGAAATAGATTGAGTATCGGGAAGGAGGTCTATACTAAAACCTATCTCCCTTTTGGGAGGGACACCGGAAAGGTCTTTTGGGAAGACATCTAGAAACTCATTAACAACCGGAATAGACTCAATAGGAGGGACTTTAGACTCCACATCATTAACTCTCACAATATGGTACAAGCACCCTTTGGAAATCAACCTATGGGATTTAATGCAAGAAATGAATTTCCCTTTCACCACAACATCCCGACTCTCCCACTCAAGGACGGGTTCGTTAGGAAATCGGAACTTGACTTTACGAGTCCTACAATCAATAGAAGCATAATATGCATGCAACCAATCCATCCCAAGAATAACATCGAAATCCACCATATTCAACTCAACAAGTTCACAAGGCAACAACTTATTCAATATGCAAATGGACAATTTCTATACACTTTTCTAGCAACAATAGAGACACCAATGGGAGTAGATACTTCATATGACTCATGCAATAATTCCGAATCGACATGAAATTTTCTAGCAACTAAGGGGGTAACAAAGGAAAGGGTGGCACCCGGATCAATCAAAGTATAAACATCAAGATCAAAGATTTGCAACATACCGGTCACCACATCGGGAGTCTCATTAACACCTTGTCTACCATGCAAAACATAATATCGATTGTGCCTTGGGGCACCACTTTGAGAAGCACCTCTACCCAAAGGAGTAGTGTTAGCATTTCGGACCTTGTTGCGGATCTTGGGACACTCAAACCTCTTGTGACCCACTTCTCCACATTCAAAGCAAGCACCCGAACCCTTCATGCAAGGACCACCATGCTTCCTCCCACACTTAGGGCATACATCCATAGAACCCACTTCACCTCCCCCTTGAGGTCTAGGAACATTGATAGCAAATCCCCGGTTGACATGAGGGTTTCCTCGGCCTTGATAAAATCTAGCACCCTTAGGGAACCTATTCTCCAATCAGGCCCTCTTGGCCTCGTGCCCCCTTCTCTTCCTCAATTTCTCCTCCTCCATTTGCTCGGCATAAGTCATCAACCGTGTCAAATCCATATCTCCAATGAGCATAGCGGACCGACACTCCTCACTAACCAAGTTGGATACACCCATCAAAAATTTGTTCATCCTCGACTTAGAGTCGGCCACCAAGTGAGGTGCATACTTGGAGAATTGGACAAATTTGAGGGCATACTCTCTCACACTCATAGCTCCTTGCTTCAAGTTCATAAACTCCACCAACTTTGCCTCCCTAAGCTCAAGAAGGAAGAACCTATTAAGGAAAGCAAGTTTAAACTCCTCCCACAACACCACATAGCCATTACCTTTCTCACCCTTCCATTGATCAAACCAAATTTGAGCAACCCCTTTGAGTTGGTAGGCCGCCAACTCTGCCTTCTCACAAGCACCAACATCCATAATGGTCAAGATTTTGCATACCTCATCGATGAACTCTTGCGGGTCCTCATCCACCTTTGAACCATGGAAGACCGGAGGGTTCATCCTCATGAAATCTCTCACCCTTTCCCCCAGGGTGGTAGCTCGAGGAGCTTGGGCTCCTTGTTGCACTTGGTTAGCTACCACTTGTGCAAGCATGGTGAGTGCATCACGGAGCTCACCATTGGTGGGTGGCTCTTTCGGTGATCGGGCCCATCTTCCCCTCATGTTTGGCATGATGATCTAGCAATCCAAAGAACAAGCGTTAGGGAGGAATCACCTTATTAGACTCTAAGCATGACATAGAACATGAAGAAGGGAAACCTTTCCTAAAATGTTTTGTAGCCTCCCATTCATAGTCGTGGCGCGCTTCACAACCATGATTAGGACTCTACTCAACGCGATGTGTTGGACTCCGAGGATTTAACAACCTAGTGCTCTGATACCAAGGTTGTCACGACCCAAGCCTAGGGCCTAGACGTGACATGGCGAATGAGGAACCCGAAGGAACCCCAAACAAGCCACTCAAACTTGTCATCACACTTCATCGGTCGCGGAAGTACATTCAATATTAAATAACGGGAATTAGGGACTAAGGGCAAACCATTTCAAAATAACATCATAGAATAAGAGTCAAACTCATTTACAAAATACTTGTCCAACGCACACCTTTACATACATAGATAGGACGGGGGCCATGACATACTACCGGCTCCCCTCATAGTCAAAATACAATTGCAAGCTAAAGTCTCAAAACATAGGAGTAGGAAACATAACATAGCCCTCGAATCATTGAGGACTCACCAACAAACTCGGATAAGCACCGTACTAGCCACGTGGATGGAGAGAAGAATCAAGAGTAGCTCCGGTCCCTACATGGTGACATCATGTATGCAAAATATGTGTTACTACTTTGGAATGTACTAAATATGCGGGGTGCAATACAACAATAGACAAGGACACAATCAAAATGCAAGAAATAGTTCCATAGGCATAATGAATAACAATATGAGGATGCATGATCAAAGTGAAGTCAAAACATGTTTAAGTAAATCTATACTAATAGTAAATATCATATGTGTGTGCATAATCCAACCAATCTATAACCCCAACTTAAGAAGGGGGATGCCGTTCACACCCGGACACCCTGGTGGCAAGGTATAAACCCCTCACATGGTTGATGTTTGTCACACTCCAAGCATCCTAGGTGGTGAGGTATAAACCCCTCACATGGTTGATGTTGGCCATACCCCAAGCATCCTAGGTGGTGAGGTATAAACCCCTCACATGGTTATCCGGTTTTTTTCCCCCGGACCGGTCATGGTCATGCAACACTTTATATAAGAAATTCACATTAAGCTCTAATGCAATCTCATGTATGGAATGAACATATACACAAGCTTAGTTTGTCATCAACACATCTCTGGAATGCCATACATCTCATAACTCAAGTCTTAAAGCATCAATTCATCAATTCTCCATAATTGGACATTTTGTCAAACACCTTGAAGGCATGTATTGGGGTCAAAGAGTATGAAAAATAGGGTAGTAATTATGCAGCAAAACCAGTGAACAACCTGCATCAACGCCTTTTATCACCCACAAGACCACGTGAAAAATCTCCACATCAATTCCAAGTTTAGATTCAAGTTCTAGAGTCACAACATGCTCAAAACAACCACTTTTCATGCTAGAATTCACTGTGCAGGAAAATTTATACAAGGAACAAGACTAATTTATGAATCTCAACTTAAACCATGAATTAGTGAGTAGAATAGAGTCTAGGCACTATAGGTGGAAGGACCCATGAGTTCAACACCACATACCTTGAGTTTTTATGAAGGTCTTGAGAGTATCTTCAATGGAAGCTTGGAACTTGGAGCAAGAATCTCTTCAATCTTGAGGAAGGTTTTGGATTAGGGTTCTTGAGAGGATATGTGTCTAAGTATGGGAGAGGTATTTTGGAAAAAAAATTTAGAGATGGGAATTGAATTAATGCTATATAGGAAATAAAATATGTCCTTCGAGAAAAAAAAAATGGGTCCAACACTTAGAAAAAAAAAAAATGAGGCTTATGAACAGTAAATTCGCTCTCTGGAAATTGCATTTCCTGCACGGACGGATTTTACGAAAATGGGAATAACTTCTTCGTCCGAACTCCGAATGAGGTGAAACGAAGTGCGTTGGGTAGATAACTCAAAGGGCTTTCCATGTATATGTTATGGGCCACCCAATTATTTGTGTGCTAGGAGATATGACCCTCCAAAGTAGACCCTCAAAAAAGGCTTCACTTGGAAATTTTGGATTTTGATATGGTTGCTCTAAAATTTGGGTTAGACCCATTTACCACTCAATTTGACCCCCTAAACAAGAATATAAAGTCGGATTTTTGAAAAACGAAATGGATTTTTAGATATAGCTAAAACAAGTTTCCGGTAACTTCCGAAGCACATTTTTAGGAACTTTTTGGGTCGTTTCAATAGTTGTGGTTCTTACGTTGCAACGCCTAATTGTGAAAAGTATGGGAAAAATCATGATGGCTAGTGTCTTGTTGGTAACGATGGGTGTTTTATTTGTGGGAAGGTTGGCCACAAGATGAGAGATTGTCCAATGCTCAAGACTAAGGGAAGGGAAGATAAACAAGTTCCTCCAAGCAGTTCCAACTCCAATGCTCAAAAGCAAAACTGCTTTTATGCTCTTTAATCCCGAGTTAACCAAGAGAGCTCCCCGGATGTGGTGACCGGTATGTTACAAGCCTTTTCTATTGATGTATATGCCTTGTTAGATCCTGGTGCTACCTTGTCCTTTGTGACACACTTTGTGGCTATTAAGTTTGAAATACTCCCCAAAGTATTAGTAGAACCTTTTCGGTCTCTACCCCGATTGGTGACTCGGTAGTAGCTAAGAGGGTTTATAGAAATTGTCCCATTTCCTTATCTCATAGAGTTACTTTGGTGGATTTAGTGGAGTTAGAAATGTTAGACTTGGATGTAATTTTGGGCATGGATTGGTTGCATGCATGTTATGCCTCTATCGATTGTAGGACTTGGGTGGTGAGCCTATTTTAGAATGGAAGGGGAGAAATTCTATGCCCAGAGGTCAATTTGTGTCCTACCTCAAAGCTTGGAAGATGATCTCAAAAGGGTGTATTTACCATCTTGTTAGGGTGAGGGATGTTGAATCTGAAACCCCTTCTCTAGAGTTAATTTTGGTAGTTAATGAGTTTCCAAAAGTTTTTCCCGATGATTTGTTCGATATTCCTCCCAAGCAAGAAATAAATTTTGGTATTGACCTTCTCCCTGATACGCAACCTATCTTCATTCCTCCCTATAGAATGTCTCCGACGGATTTAAAGGAGTTGAAAGATCAACTAAAGGATTTGCTAGACAAGTGTTTTATTCAACCAAGTATCTCTCCATGGGGTGCTCCGGTGTTGTTTGTTAAGAAAAAAGATGGGTCTCTTAGGATGTGCATTAATTATCATCAATTGAATAAAGTGACCATTAAGAACAAGTATCCCCTTCCAAGAATTGATGACTTGTTTGACCAATTTCATGGGGCTAGTTATTTCTCTAAGATTGATCTTCGTTTGGGTTATCACCAATTGAGGGTGATAGGGGTTGATATTCCAAAGAGGACTATGGTCACTATGAATTTCTAGTAAATGTCCTTTGGTTTGACTAACGCTGCAGCGGCGTTCATGGACTTAATGAATAGGGTCTTCTAACAATATCTTGGCATGTTTGTGATAGTGTTTATTGATGATATTTTGATATATTCAAGGAGTGAGAATGAGCATGTTGACCATTTGAGGGTTGTATTACAAGTTCTTAAACCATCAACTTTTTGCAAAGTTTAGCAAGTGCGAGTTTTGGTTAAGGTTCGTAGCATTCCTTGGTCATATTGTGTCAAGCAAGGGTATCGAGGTAGATCCAAAGAAGACGGATGCGGTCAAGATTTGGCCTAGACCTGTAAATCCTTATGACATTAGAAGTTTCTTGGGTTTGGCCGGTTACTATAGGAGGTTTGTTAAGGGTTTTTCCTGCATTGCTTCTCCGTTGACTGTTTTGACTCAAAAGAAGGCTAAGTTTGAGTGGTCAGAAGCTTGTGAGAAGAGTTTTCAAGAAGTGAAAGATAGACTTACTTCCGCTACAGTGTTGACCTTAACGGATGGCATAGATGGTTTCGTAGTGTATTGTGATGCCTCTAGGGTAGGGTTGGGATGTGAACTTATGCAACATGGTAAGGTGATTGTCTATGTTTCAAGGCATCTCAAAGTCCATGAGAAAAATTATCCAATCCATGACCATGAATTAGCGGCGGTTGTATTTGCCTTAAAAATATGGAGGCATTATCTATATAGGGTGCATGTTTATGTGTTCACCGATCACAAGAGTCTACAATATGTGTTTAGTCAAAAGGACTTGAATCTCTGACAAAGAAGATGGCTAGAACTCTTGAAGGATTTTGACGTGAGTGTTTTTTACCACCCCGACAAAGCTAATATGGTAGCAGATGCTCTTAGTAGATTGTACATGGGTAGTGTGGCTAATGTAGAGGATGAAAAGAAAGAATTGGTTCGTGATGTGCATAGGTTGCCCCGGTTAGGTGTCCAACTTGTGGATTCCACCAAGGGTGGTATCATGGTCTATAATGGTTCCGCATCATCCTGTGTGATGGATGTGAGGTCTAAGCAATACCTTAACCCTATATTAGTTGAGTTGAAAGAGTCGGTACACAAAAAGCCTGTTGAGGCTTTCTCTTAAGGGGGAGATGGGTTGATTAGGTACCAAAGTCGGTTATGTGTTCCGAATGTTGATGGTTTGAGGGAGAAAATTCTATAAGAAGCTCATAGTCTCAGTAGTCTATTCATCCGGGAACCACCAAGATGTACTGTGATCTACGGGAAGTCTATTGATGGAATGGCATGAAGAGAGATATTGCGGGGTTTGTAGCCAAATGTCCAAATTTTCAACAAGTTAAGGTTGAGCATCAAAGGCCGGGAGGATCATTAAAAGATATACCGATTCCCACTTGAAAGTGCGAAGAGATTAATATGGATTTTATTGTAGGTTTGCCTCGTACCCGAAGGTAACATGATTCTATTTGGGTCATTAAAGATAGGATGACAAAATCAACCCACTTCATTCCCGTCAAGGTTTCTTTTTCGACGGAAGACTTTGCCAAGTTGTATATCAAGGAGATAGTGAAGTTCCATGGGGTTCCTTTGTCTATTATTTCGGATAGGGGTACTCAATTTACTTCACACTTTTGGAAGTCATTCCAAAAAGGGCTTAGTACTAAGGTTAAGCTTAGCACGACTTTTCATCTCCAAACCGATAGCCAAGCGGAACTTACCATCCAAAAATTGGAAGATATGTTGAGGTCATGTGTTATAGACTTCAAGGGTAATTGGGATGACCACTTTCCATTAATAGAGTTTGCCTACAACAATAGTTATCATTCAAGTATCGATATGGCTCCTTTTGAAGCTTTGTATAGTAGGAGATGTAGGTCTCCGGTTGGTTGGTTTGAGGTAGGTGAAATTGCTCTTATTGGTCCTGAATTGGTTTATGAAGCTATTGAGAAAGTCCGACTCATTAGAGAGAGGTTGAGAGCGGCCCAAAGTCGGCAAAAGTCTTATGCCGATAGTAGAAGGAGGGATTTAGAATTTGAAGTTAATGATTGGGTCTATTTGAAAATCTCACCTATGAAAGGCGTGATGAGGTTTGGCAAGAAGGGGAAACTTAGTGTGGTATGTTGGCCCATACCAAATTTTGAAGCGTATTGGGAATGTTGCCTATGAGTTGGATCTGCCAAATGAGTTGGCTCCGGTTCATCAGGTATTTCATGTTTCCATGCTTAAGAAGTGTATTGGAGATCCATTATTCCCCTAGAAGGGCTGGGGGTTGATGAGAGTCTTCCTTCTGAGGAAGTCCCGGTAGAAATCATAGATCGGCAAGTCAAGAGCTTGAGAAATAAGGAAATAGCTTCCGTAAAGGTTTTATGGAGAAACCAATTAGTAGAGGGCACTACTTGGGAGGCCGAGGCCGATATGAAGTCCCGAGTTTTAGTGTTTTGGCAGTAGGTCCTCTTGAGTTTTAGTGTTTTGGGAGTCATGTGGGTTATATGTGTTTTACCATGGTTTCCTTATGTTATGCATATTCTTGATAAAAATCATATTTAGTAAGAGAGTGAGTTTTCATGATCGATGTATTCCTCACGTTATTGTACATTTAGTATGAGTTGCCTATTTGACTTCATGAGATAAGTTGATGAACATGCTTTAGTATGCTTTTCAGAGTAATTGCATATTGGCTCAATGATGTAGTGTTGAGCATGCTCTTAGGTGGAGAAGGTAGTTCCTCCTATGAATATGATAAATGTTGAGTTTCATGCATAATGGGTTTTTAGATATAGTTCCTACTTCTTTGTGTTTCATTGAATATGTATGAGATAGAGTGGATGTTTCCTTCTTTAAAGTGTGCATTATTTTGATGTTGCATGCATGATGGGCAGCTAGTCTTGAGTCTTTAACCCCGTAAGGTGTCTAGATCGTCATTCAAGGACGGTTGTTCTCAAGGGGGAGATATTGTAACACCCTAGAAAGTCTTTAAGCTAAACTAGGCTAAACGCAAGGGTTAACGTTAAGGAAAAAGGGGCAAGGGCATATCATGCATTAAACTAGACAAAGGAAAACATTGAGGCTGCCTTGATCCACTTGGCGATGGGAAGTACCATCTCCCAAGTTACTTGGCGATTAGCCAAGTGAGCCACCATCGCCTATTGAGCAGCCCTCTCTCCTTGGTCTAGCCACTGGAATATTGGGCGAGCTAGGTCGGGGCTTGCCAACCCGGTGGGCGCATCGCCCAAAGACCCTCCCCATCGCCTAGTAGGCTGCCTCCATGAGGGAGCATTCTGGAAAATTTGGCGGACCAAGGGTCCACTTAGCGAGCTAAAGCGGTCAAGTTGGCAACTTTTAATTGGGAGACTTAGGGGTCTTTGGTTATTTTCCCTAAATTGAAACTACATTGTTTTACTCTTTCCCTAATAAAGTATATAAGCTTTTTAGACTCAAAATTACCCAAATTAAGCTATTCTCCCAAGAAATCCAAAAAATAAAACCTTCAAAGTTCATCTTCTACACAAAATTTCTCTCTCTAAAACTCAAGGAAGAAAAAGAGTAAAATTGGAGCTAGGGCTTGAAGAAACAAGGCTTTTTCACTCAATTTCTTTGCAGAATCATAACTAAGGTATGGTAGTCCTTCATCCATGGAGTCCCTCCAAACTCAATTTCAAAACTAGTGATTTCCCCAAAAGTTAGGCTTTGACTTCAATCTTGTGGGTTCTTTCCAAAAACGTTTTTAATAGTTGATTTATGATGGATTATGAGTGAATTGATGATTTATGATGAATTCCCCCAAGAACCCATGAAATCCCTAATTTCCCTAATTTGGATTCTATGATGTGAATTGTTCATTATAGAAGGATAATATGAGATTATGTCTGTTATAATTGGGTTATTTGAATTATGTTATCATCCATGTCTAAGGTAGTGATTCTAGATGTGTTGATGGATTATGATTATGATCTATTTGTTGTTGTGTTAGAATGTTATCCTCATGAACACACTTGTGTATGAAGATGATATGATGTGAAAGGTTTGTCACATGTAGTGATTCAAAGGTTGGAAGACCAGTCTCATCTATTGAATCTATGAGCTTTAGTATGAATTATGTTGGATAAAGTGTCAAGACATTCTTCCACGAATAGGAACTTAAGTCAAGATTTAATATGTACTCTATGGGAATTAATGCCTAGCACCGAGTGGATTTGATTATGAGATGGAAGCTTATACAATAGTTGAGTATGGCTTTCCAAGTATATATCTCATGATATGGAAACATTCTACCTTAGTCGAGTCCAGGTTTCTAGTAGCAATCTCCTTATCCCATAACTATGTGCCCACATAAGTCTTTAGCTAGTGGATCCACCTAAGCTAGGAGTATGGTTCTACCTTAGGCAAGTAGAACAACCCATTTTTGATGTGGGGTAGTCACCGGATTCCATGTTAGCTCACATGGTCTATGTCGGTGTAGGCTTATTCCCACTAACACAATAATATGACCAAGAGTATGAAATATAGACTATGGTTACTTAAGGAGTTTTGCTTAGTGTGGGTGGGATTATGGGATCCCATTCATGCCTTGCACAAGTAGGCTTTGAGGGTATCTATGGTATGTTCTTTTTATGATTTGATGACCTATGAGTTGTTTATGCTTATGACTTGTGTTGTACCACTATCTTTAAAATGATGCTTTCACTTAGCAAATTGCATACATCCAACTAAAATGTCCTTTTTTAGAATGTTTTCAAGGTTTTCATGCATAACTATGATAGTTAGTGCATTTTTTGTACTAACCCATATTTTCCTACATTTTTCCCAAATGTAGGGTCCGGTTCTCAAGGTGGTCCCCATCGTGGCTAAAGCTTGGAATTGATCTTTCTCCTTGCTAGTTGGTGAGTCCTCATGGTTCGAGGATGGATGTTGTCATTTAGTAGTTTCATTCTTGTACTTTCACTTTCGGATTATATTCTTTAGGCTGTGACCCTATTTTGATTGAATAATTGTAATAAATGGCTAATTGAGACAAGTCTAGACTTCTGCTTTCCTTTATGAAACTTTTGGACTTAATTTTTACTCTTTATTGTTTTTTACTTATGTTATGATATGCTAAGTGACTTACATGGTTCCTTTCAGGGTTCTATGTGGCATGTTACGTCTAAGGGGTACCCTTGGGTCGTGATATGCGTGCTGCACCTATTCTCCATCTATTAGTTGGTACTTCTTTTTCTTATATCATCCATCATCTTGATGCTTGGTAGGTTAGACTCCTTCAACAACTTTTTCTTGTTTCATAACACGTCCTTGCTCTTTTGCTTGAAAGGCACTTAAGAGCTCTGTTAGTGTAATACTAGACAAGTCCTTGGTATGTTCTAAGGTTGTAATGGTCGCCTCAAATCTTTCAGGTACCGTTAGAAGGATTTTCTCAACGATCCTTGAATCGTTAAAAGTGGAACCCAACAATTTGACGTGATTGAATATGTTATGAAGTCGATCAGAGTATTCCTTAATGGTTTCATTATCCTCTATCCTTTACAGCTCAAACTCATGTACCAAATTCAACACTTGCATCCATCAAATTATTTCATATCCTTCATACTAAGTCTTAAGATAATCCCATACCTCTTTTTTCGAATTTAGAGACATGATGCGAGTGAAGACGGTGGATGAAATTTCAGAAAATAAACACGCCTTTGGCTTTGATTTCCTAATTTTCCTTTCTTGGTGATTTTTAATTTATGTCATCGTCGGATTGTTTCTCAAGGGAGCAATGATGTATTCATCTTCTACAGTGCCACCTAGATATCCAAAGTGTAACACCCCGTATCCGAAAATAGACCAAAATGCAGATTTTGAAAAGTTGCAGGTGCAACCCACGGTTGCCATCCACGGACCGTAGGTAAGACCACGGCCCGTGCTGGTGGTCCGTGGTTCACCAATGTAACCCCTCCCCAACCAAGCTCAGAAATTTTGGCTAAGTCTCGACTCACGGACAGACCCACGGTCCGGTAGATCAGATCACGGTCCGTGGTCTGTGTCCATAGATAAAGACCTTTTTTACCCAGCCTCTGACACAAACTACGGTCGACCAGAACGGACCGTCAATCGATCCACGGTCCGTAGGTCTGACCGTAGATGAAGATCAACAGCCAGTTAGTTGAAAATTCTGATGGGTCAACTTCAGATGGTCATAACTTTTAGCACAAAATGAATTGTGTGACCCATTAATATGATATGATAGATAATTATATTATCTTTCCAACGCCACCGAGTTTGCTAAAATCTGACCTCCGAGGAAAAAGTTATGCTCGTTTTAGTGAAGCCCTGTTGGGCAGACTCGATCGACGGATCCAATCGACGGTCCGTCGATTGAATGATGGCCCGTCAGTCCATTCCGTCGATCACTTTGACAGCAGTTAATTCAGGGGTCTTTTGCTCTTTTCCTATTTCGTTTAACCCCTAAGATACGTCGTTTAGACCCTAAATCATGAGGTTTTAATCAGTTTAATCCTAGAAACATAACTAGAACTTACCTTAGTCAAAATCATTAATCAAACTTAGAAAATTAGAAGCTAGAGAGGAGAAAATAGGTCAAGAACCCTAGTTCAAGAACGTAGCAAGGTTCCTTCAGTTCCAACCCCAAAATTGAAAGATTTCTCCGTGGAATTCTTCACCAGGTATGTGGGATTTCACTAGTGGGTTCCTTTCGCCCATTAGGTCCCTAGAATTCAGTCAAATTCTTGATTCCATGAGTATGAATAGACCTAGGGTTTTCTAGAATTTCAACAGATCATCATGAATTAGTTATTTAAATATTCAAAATCAGATCATCATGTTATTACTCAGTTTATCGCATGAATTTCAGAACCCTAGCTATGTATTTCTTTAGTTCTTGAATTACACATGCTAAGACAGATATTTCAGTAATCAATTTTACATGCCTCAGTTTATGAATGCATCATTATGAGATTAATTGTTGCATTCTCAGTTTGCATGTTCAATTCGAGTTATCCAGTATTTACAGAAATTCAGTCATAATTAGTTAATTACTTAATTCATTGGGAGTAGCATAATACCGAGTTGGACTAGGGTTCAGCGTACCCATATAGTCCCAGAACTACGAGCCACGTAGGTGTAAGTCCCCTCTGTGGGCAACATCAGTTTAGTGATCACGCCAGCATGCCTTTATACCTCTGGCAGGGTATATTGGGTCCTCTCGATAGGGAGCATCAGTGGTGAGTCCTCATTCTTCGAGGACTAGTGACATGTTTATCTTTATCGCTTTTAGTCTTTAGTTTCAGTTTTGCTAGATCTAGTTGGGGCATGTCCCAACATTTCTAGTCAGTTTAGAGGCTTATTTCAGACATAGTTAGATTCAGCTTAGTATTTTGAGTTTGATATTTCTTTTGTATTAAACTCTCAGATTTGATATATTCAGTTATAGTATATGGGTATTCCCCATCTCTTCAGTTTATTTATGATTTAGCTTCCGCATCAATTTATTATCTTTAGTATGCTCATGATCATGCCAGCAGGGTTAGCTTGGGATCACTTGTGGTCCTAGGTCCCGTGTCTGCGTCCCAGGGGTAGCTTGGGGCGTGACAAACTTGGTATTAGAGCATTAGGTTTAAGGGTCCTAGGATGTCTGAAAAGCCGCACTAAGTAGAGTCCTTTTCATGGGTGTGAAGTGCACCACATCTAATGAGAGGGAGGCTATGAAGTGTTTTAGGAAAACTTCACTTTCTTGTTACTCTTATCGTGCGTAAGGTATGATCTAATTCCATTCTAACTCGACGTTCTATGTTTCAGTGATCATGCCTCCTCGTAGAGCTTATGTCAGGAATGCGAATGCTAGGAACGCAAACACAGCTCCTCCAGTCCCTGATCAAGAAGTGTCAAATGCAGAGTTCAGGAATGCCATTCAGATGTTGGCTCAGAGAATGGCCAACCAGAACAATCAGCGAGTTCAAGCTCCTGCAAATGTAAACGGTGGATCAGCAGCATCAAGGGTCCGTGACTTTGTTAGGATGAATCCACCTGAGTTCTTAGGATCATAGATTGGTGAAGATCCCCAGAATTTCTTGGATGAGATCAAGAAGATCTTTGAGGTGATGCAGGTCACTGGGAATGATCGGGTTGAGTTAGCATCTTACTAACTGAAAGATGTGGCTCATATTTGGTACACTCAGTGGAAGGAGAATAGGGGTACAAATGCCACTCCTATTACTTGGGATTGTTTCAGCGAAACCTTTCTGGACAGGTTTTTCCCCATAGAGTTGAGAGAAGCAAGAGCCCAGGAATTTATGTACTTGAGGCAGGGTAACATGACTGTCCAAGAGTATGGGCTCAAATTTAACCAACTCTCCAGGTATGCTCCTCACATGGCTGCGATTCCGGGCTCGAGATGAATAAGTTTTACGTATGGAGTGTCGACTTAGTGAAAAGTGCGGGGAATGCTATGTTGTTGGGAGACATGAACATCTCTAGGCTCATGACTCATGCTCAGCAGGTTGAGGGTGATAAGCTTAGGGAACAAGCTAAGGAGACTAAGAAAGCAAGAACTGGTAACTACGAGTATTCCTAATAGAAATCGGGTGGTGGAAATCGCTCACAGTTTCAGCAGAAGTCTTCGACTCCAGCCCCTTCATCAGCTAGTGTTCCATCCCCCAGGTTCCGTAATGATCAGAAAGGTAGAGCGTCAGGCTCTAAGTCTCAAGGTAGTGTTTCAGGCACCAAAACCTACCCAACTTGCCCGAAGTGTAGTAAGAACCATCCGGGTGAGTGCCTTGCAGGTAAGGAAGGATGCTTTGGGTGTGGTCAGTCTGGTCATAGATTGAAGGATTATCCTTCAAGACAAGGTCAAGGAGGAAATAACGGTAGAGCTCAGTCTACAACTTCAGCAGCACCAGCAGGTCACCCGACTCAACAGGGTAACTATTTTGGTACTGGTGGCGGACAGCGCCAAAGCAGGCTCTATGCTCTTCAGGCTCGTCAAGATCAGGAAGATTCTCCTGATGTAGTCACTGGTACGTTACGAGTCTTTGATATTGATGTTTATGCTTTATTAGATCCAGGGGCTACTTTGTCATTTGTAACTCCTTATATAGCAGTCCAATTCAGTGTTAGTCCAGAAACTCTTTCAGAACCCTTCTCAGTCTCTACTCCAGTCGGTGACCCAGTTATAGCTAGACGGGTATACAGAAATTGCCCTGTCACAGTCTCTCAGAAAGTCACCTCAGCAGATCTTGTAGAGTTAGAAATGGTAGACTTCGATGTCATTCTAGGCATGGATTGGTTACATTCCTATTATGCCTCAGTCAATTGTAGAACTAGGATTGTTCGTTTTCAGTTTCCAGATGAACGAATCCTAAAATGGAAGGGTAGTAGCTTAGCGCCTATGGGTCGATTTATTTCTTACCTTAAGGCCAGAAAGATGATCTCTAAGGGTTATCTCTATCATCTAGTTCGGGTTAAGGATTCTAGTTCTGAATCCCCAACTCTTGAGTCAGTTCCTGTAGTCAGTGAGTTTCCAGAAGTGTTCTCGGAAGATCTTCCCGGAGTTCCTCCCGAAAGGGAAATTGACTTTGGAATTGATCTCCTTCCGAGACCCGGCCTATTTCTATTCCTCCTTACGAATGGCTCCGGCGAGCTTAAGGAATTGAAAGAACAATTGAAAGACCTTCTAGATAAGGGCTTCATCAGACCTCGTATTTCGCCATGGGGTGCACCAGTGTTGTTCGTAAAGAAGAAAGATGGTTCTCTCAGAATGTGCATTGACCATAGGCAGTTGAACAAGGTCACAATCAAGAATAAGTATCCCATCCCTGAATTGATGACTTGTTCGACCAACTTCGGGGTGCTAGTCATTTCTCAAAGATAGACCTCGAGATCGGGTTATCATCGGCTCAGTCGAGAGATAGTGACATTCCGAAGACAGCCTTCAGAACTCGATATGGTCATTATGAATTTGTAGTTATGTCATTTGGACTAACCAATGCTCTTGCAACTTTCATGGATTTGATGAACAGAGTGTTCAAGCAGTACTTGGACTTGTTCGTTATCGTTTTTATTGATGATATCCTTATTTACTCTAGGAATGAGGAAGAACATGCTAGTCATTTAAGAGTTGTTCTGCAAACTCTCAAAGATCGCTAGTTATTTACAAAATTTAACAAGTGCGAGTTTTGGTTACAATCAGTTGCTTTCCTTGGGCATATTGTGTCTAGTGAAGGAATTCGGGTAGATTCCCAGAAGATAGAAGCAGTGAAACAATGGCCCAGACCTACCTCTGCTACAGATATCAGAAGTTTCTTAGGTCTAGCAAGCTATTACAGACGGTTTGTGGAAGTATTTTCATCCATAGCCTCTCCATTGACTAAGTTGACTCAGAAAAAGGTTAAGTTCCAATGGTCAGATGATTGTGAGAAAAGCTTTGCAGAACTGAAAACTAGGTTGACTACAGCTCATGTCTTGACTCTACCAGAGGGTTCAGATGATTATGTGATCTATTGTGATGCATCCAAAGTCGGCCTAGGTTGTGTGTTGATGCAACGAGGTAAGGTTATAGCTTATGCTTCTAGACAACTTAAGGTGCATGAGAAGAACTACCCAACTCATGATCTTGAGCTAGCAGCAGTGGTGTTTGCACTTAAGATTTTGAGACATTACTTGTATGGTGTTCACGTAGATGTGTTCACAGACCATAAGAGCCTTCAGTAGGTGTTCACCCAGAAAGAGTTGAATCTTCGCCAGAGAAGGTGGCTTGAGTTCCTCAAAGATTATGATATGAGTGTACATTACCATCCGGGTAAGGCGAATGTAGTAGCAGATGCTCTTAGCATATTATCCATGGGTAGTGTAGCACATGTTGAGGAAGAAAGAAAAGAGCTAGCAAAGGATGTTTATAGACTTGCTCGCCTAGGAGTTCGTCTAATGAGCATATCAGATGGTGGTGTAACTGTTCAGAATGGGGCAGAATCTTCTTTGGTAGTAGAGGTTAAGGAAAAGCAAGATAGTGATCCAATCTTGCTTGAACTTAAGGGTGCAGTCCACAATCAGAGAGTGGAGGTTTTCTCCCAAGGGGGAGATAGTGTACTTCACTATCAAGGTAGATTGTGTGTTCCTGATGTGGGTGAATTGAGACAGCATATTCTCGCAAAATCCCATAATTCCAGATATTCTATTCATCCAGGTGCCACTAAGATGTACCGTGATCTGCGGGAAGTCTACTGGTGGAATGGTATGAAAAGAGTTATAGCAGATTTTGTTGCTAAATGCCCCAATTGCCAGCAAGTAAAGGTAGAACATCAGAAACCAGGAGGTATGACTCAAGAGATTGACATTCCTACTTGGAAGTGGGAAGTGATCAACATGGACTTCATCACAGGTTTACCTCGTACTCGCAGACAGTATGACTCCATTTGGGTGATTGTTGATAGGGTTACTAAGTCTTCTCGCTTTTTGGCAGTCAGGACTACATATTCGGCGGAGGATTACGCCAAGCTTTACATTAATGAAATTGTGAGGTTGCATGGGGTTCCTTTGTCTATCATCTTAGATAGAGGTCCTCAGTTTACCTCTCATTTCTGAAAGTCATTTCAAAAAGGTCTTGATACTCAGGTTAACCTTAGCACAGCATTTCATCCACAGACGGATGGTCAGGCAGAGCGTACCATTCAGACCTTAGAAGACATGTTGAGAGCTTGTGTGATCGACTTCAAGGGTAGTTGGGATGATCACCTTCCTCTTATTGAGTTCGCCTACAATAATAGTTACCATTCCAGCATTCAGATGGCCCCTTATGAGGCATTGTATGGGCGTAGATGTAGATCTCCAGTTGGTTGGTTTGAAGTAGGTGAAACAGCCTTGATAGGACCAGATTCAGTCCTTGATGCTATGGAGAAAGTGCAACTCATTAGAGATAGACTTAAGACTGCTCAGAGTCGCCAGAAGTCTTATGTAGATGTGAGAAGAAGGGAACTAGAGTTCCAAGTAGATGATTGGGTTTCCCTAAAAGTGTCGCCCCATGAAGGGGGTGATGAGATCTGGCAAGAAAGGGAAACTCAGTCCCAGATATGTAGGCCCTTACCGGATCTTGAAAAGGATTGGTAAAGTGGCTTATGAGTTAGAGTTGCCAACAGATTTAGCAGCAGTGCATCCAGTCTTTCACATTTCTCTTTTGAAGAAGTGTGTGGGTGATCCAGCATCCATAGTGCCATTAGAGAGTGTGGCCGTGAAAGATAGCCTTGCATATGAGGAAGTACCAGTTGAGATTCTCGATCATCAGGTCAGAAGGTTGAGAAACAAAGAAGTCGCTTCAGTCAAGGTTTTGTGGAGGAGTCAGTCAGTAGAGGGAGCTACTTGGGAAGCAGAAGAAGCCATGAAGTCCAAGTATCCTCACCTCTTTCCTTCAGATTCCATTCCCGGCTTGAGGTAATAGTTCCTCTTCAGTTTTTCAGTCGTTCATGCGTAAATTCAGTCTTATAATCATGTTCCTTCAGTTTGTACTTGCATTTTCAGCGTATTTGCATGTACTTGGAACTCAGTTCAGTCAGAAATTCAGTTCTCAGTGTTTAGTGGTAGGGATTGCAGCCCTCTCCTTCTATTTTAGCTATTTTAGTCTTCATTCGAGGACGAATGGTCCCAAGGGGGAGATAATGTAACACCCCGTATTCGAAAACAAACCAAAATGCAGATTTTGAAAAGTTGCAGGTGCAACCCACGGTTGCCATCCACGGACCGTAGGTTAGACCACGGCCCGTGCTAGTGGTCCGTGGTTCACCACTGCAACCCCTCCCCAACCAAGCTCAGAAAATTTGGCTAAGTCTTGACTCACGGACAGACCCACGGTCCGTAGATCAGACCACGGTCCGTGGTCTGTGTGCGTGGATCAAGACCTTCTTTACCCAGCCTCTGACACGAACTACGGTCGACCAGCACGGACCGTCAATCGATCCACGGTACGTAGGTCTGACCGTAGATGAGGATCAACAGCCAGTTAGCTGAAAATTATGATGGGTCAACTTCAGATGGTCATAGCTTTTAGCACAAAATGAATTGTGTGTCCCATTAATATGATATGATAGATAAATTAAATTATCTTTCCAAGGCCACCGAGTTTGCTAAAATCCAACCTCCGAGTAAAAAGTTATGCTCATTTTAGTGAAGCCCTGTTGGGCAAACTCAATCGACGGATCCAATCGACGGTCCGTCGATTGAATGACGGCCCGTCAGTCCATTCCGTCGATCACTTTGACAGCAGTTAATTCAGGGGTCTTTTGGTGTTTTCCTATTTCGTTTAACCCCTAAGATACGTCGTTTAGACCCTAAATCATGAGGTTTTAATCAGTTTAATCCTAGAAACATAACTAGAACTTACCTTAGTCAAAATCATTAATCAAACTTAGAAAATTAGAAGCTAGAGAGGAGAAAAGAGGTCAAGAACCCTAGTTCAAGAATGCAGCAAGGTTCCTTCAATTCCAACCCCGAAATCGAAAGATTTCTCCGTGGAATTCTTCACCAGGTATGTGGGATTTCACTAGTGGGTTCCTTTCGCCCATTAGGTCCCTAGAATTCAGTCAGATTCTTGATTCCATGAGTATGAATAGACCTAGGGTTTTCTAGAATTTCAACAAATCATCATGAATTAGTTATTTAAATATTCCAAATCAGATTATCATGTTATTGCTCAGTTTATCGCATGAATTTCAGAACCCTAACTATGTATTTCTTTAGTTCTTGAATTACACATGCTAAGACAGATATTTCAGTATTCAATTTTACATGCCTCAGTTTATGAATGCATCATTACGAGATTAATTGTTGCATTCTCAGTTTGCATGTTCAGTTCGAGCTATCCAGTATTTACAAAAATTCAGTCATAATCAGTTAATCACTTAATTCATTGGGAGTAGCATAATACCGAATTGGACTAGGGTTTAGCGTACCTATATAGTCCCAGAACTACGAGCCACGTAGGTGTAAGTCCCCTCTGTGGGCAATATCAGTTTAGTGATCACGCCGGCATGCCTTTATACCTCGCGAGGTATATTGGGTCCTCTCGATGGGGCGTATACATCGGACTCCACATTTAGCTCATGTGGTTTTATGTCGGTTATTAGTAGCTCCCACAGTTTAGTCAGACTCTATTGCATTGACCATATTTCAGTACAATCAGTAATTCAGTCTCAGCATGTTATAAATGCGGTCATTGCATCAGTTAGCTCAGTATTCAGTATATTCAATATCTATATCATGTTCAGATTATTTCATCGCTTTATTGCTTTGTTCAGTTATATGTTATTTCAGCTTTACTCTATCCTGCATGCTCAGTACCTTTCAAGTACTGACGCATACGTGCGCTACATCTTCTCGTGATGTAGGTTCAGGTTCTCAGCATCCGAGATCACGCTTAGATCGATTCCCGATCTTTGATTCAGAAGATCGGTGGTGAGTCCTCATTCTTCGAGGACTAGTGACATGTTTATCTTTATCGCTTTTAGTCTTTAGTTTCGTTTTGCTAGATCTAGTTGGGGCATGTCCCAACATTTCTAGTCATTTTAGAGGCTTATTTCGGACATAGTTAGATTCGGCTTAGTATTTTGAGTTTGATATTTCTTTTGTACTAAACTCTCGGATTTGATATATTCGGTTATAGTATATGGGTATTCCCCATCTCTTGATTTATTTATGATTTAGCTTCCGCATCAATTTATTATCTTTAGTATGCTCATGATCATGCCAGCAGGGTTAGCTTGGGATCACTTGTGGTCCTAGGTCCCGTGTTCGCGTCTCGGGGGTAGCTTGGGGCGTGACACAAAGCTTCCAGATATGCCTGCATTCTAATAATCCAGATTTGATAACTTTCTCAACCAAAAGTTGGTGGTGTCATTGAAGAAAAATATGCTTCTCTGTTCATAGCATTCACAAAATCTTATTGGCGCACACACACACAGGTCCATTAAGAAATAAAGCTCCTGATACCAATTGAAGGTTTTAAAACTGTTAAGCTAAATAACATGGCTAAGGAAAATCAAAGACTGCGGCGGAACAAAAAAGACAAGAGAGAGAAAAGAATAGAAGCAGATGAAGAAGTTTTTTATTAATGCTTCATTTTACATATATAAGAACCTAGAATGAAAAAAATAATACTCGGCCTAGCAGTTCACTAAATAACTCCTAAACAATAGGAACACATAACTAACAACTTATTGACTAATTCTTACTTAAAATAAAAGTAGTAGCTGCAGTTCAAAAGCAGATTCCTAACAATAGAGAATTACATCAATTAGTTGAAAATCTAAAAGATACAATGAATTATTTTCTTTAGAAAGTGTACTGCTTCGTCCAAGATGTATCAAATGATCATGCCACAAAATTCTAATGACAAAATATCATGCTACAAATTAAAGAAGATAACATTAAGAGTATATACCTCTATAAGAAGCGTATGACAACAGTTTAACACAATATTATTATATTACATAATGAGATTACTCCTTCTATTTCACATATGATTTTAGAGAAATAGGAGTTAGTAGCTATTCTTGAGCAACAAACTCAATATTAAGAAAACAGTTCGTACCTAATAGTCTTATACAATGCTCCCGTTACAATTTTTTCAGGATTGGTCAGATGAAAAAGATTTTAACACATCAATTGTATCTATTCAACCAATATGAATACATGAAATAGAAGCTTTGAGAAAGTATAAGATCACATGGCAGGCTTTTTAGAGCTAAATCTAGTAACATAATTTTTAATGTTAAACTTATAATCATTATCCAAGAACAATCGCTAATGTCATAATCAATAATTGTCCATTCTCAATAAACAAAACAAAACAATGAAAAAAATTCTTTTTTGCCCTGAGATCTTAGCCTTTGATATCACTGTCACGCCCCCTTTTTACACAACAAAGGGATTTTTTCAATTCAAGTGACGGTATTGATTAGAGATTATTTTAATTTTCAGAGTCGCCACTTGGAATTGATTTATGGTGTTCCAAGTCACCTTTTTGTTTTAAATCCCTAATCAAAAGGAAATGACTCTTTATTATTTGATTTGAGAACTAGAAATTCGGGTAAGAAATCTGTTAACCGAGGGGAAGGTATTAGGCATCCCTTGAGTCCCGTTATTCTAGCACGATTGCTTTTATTGACTTATACTTGACATATTTTTATTATTATTTTTTTAGTATGTTATAATGTTCCATGATTTATTCACATTTTTTATTGTTGAACTTTTATTAATCTCAAATCGGATGCATAACTGCATTCTCGATTTTTGACATATAAATATCTTAAGAGCATAACTGATTTCTTCTCTCGAGTGCATCACCTAATTTTCTGTCCACAATTTTAGTTTAAATTTAATGAAAGTTAATTACTAACAATTATTTTGTCAAGGTGCATCACTGAATCCTTGAATTTCTTTTAAGGTCTCAAAAGAGATGTGTAACCACATTCTTAATTGAGACAAATATTTTTTTAAAAGGTGTATAAATGTTTGTTTAACGTTAAAAATAATTATTTTCCTTTATAAATCCAAAACAACTTATTCAAAGTGAATCATTATTATTAACTCCGACTAAATTTGTATACGATCCGACAAGTTGAATTTAAATAGTAAACAAAAAAATGGTATAACTTATGATATAAGCTCCTTCAGATTAAGATTTGGAAATGTTAACACCAATAGAAATTGTATAGAAATAGTAATTCAATTAATGATTCAACCTATCTTAAGTCAAAAATTATTATTTTAAATAAAACAAAACTCAATGTACTAACTCTAAATCCTTAATTAATTTCTCATATTCAATGAAATTCTACATGACGTTAACTAGAAACTTATTTAAAGCATCAAAATTGTACAGCAATAAATAACAACAAATATATTTAATTCCAAATTCATTTCAATCAAATTATGAATGAAACAAAACTATACCAAAAAAAAAGTGCCATAAAATTACATCACATTCCGTAAAAAAATTAAAGAGATAAGGTAAAGTTGAACCTTAAATAAAAAAATAAGAACCGCAAAATCTTGATCGGAGCTCGATTAGAACGCTAACAAATCCTTTTTTTGGCGTGGATGTGTGTTATATTTTTGTTGTTGTAGTAGTTGGAATAAAATTAAAATGTTTGGAATGTGTTTTCTCTTTTCCTGTACTTATGTACGTGGGTGGTATATATATATGGGTGTGTGTGGGTATTTTGGTAGTGCTTTCTTTTTTTGTATGTTTTTTTTTTGTGTGTGTGTGTTGCATGTGTGTATATTTTTATGTCACGATCTAAAACGAGTCATGAGTGGCACCCACACTTAAATTTATTGTACAACTTATGAAATACAAACAATAATGCGGGAGCTCAAATTTTATTAATATATGAAACACAAATCCAATAAAGTATATTAACTATCGTTTCCCAAAACCTCAAAGTCATCACGTCAAGAACATCTAATCTACAAATACTAAGTCTAAGAGTATTAAAGACACCAAAATAAAAGAATAAAGTAGTTTATGTCCGAAAACTTAGGACAGCATGCCATGACCGAGAGAATTCAACACGAGCTAGAATGAATAGCTCACCCTGGAACCTGAGGTGCTGGAGACTAGCTAGAGCCGAGGGCAAGTCGAAGTTGTTGGTACACTCGCTGCACTCCATAAAATGAAAAACACAAGTAGGGCTCAGTACAGGGTAACATATACTGAGTAGATATCATCGGCCGACTCAAAATAGGAACTGTTATGCATAAAGTAATAACACGAAATAAACTATAGCACTTAGAAAGTGACACGCAACAAACAACATGAACAAGTGACAACAGCACCGAAGTAATTACGTAATCAGTCACAATATCAAACACACACACACACACAAGCTCCATACCACGCTCATTTGGGAAATGGGTTCTTTGAGATTGAGTACATTAAGTTAATTCAATATGTTTTTCTTTAACATTATCATGTCGGAACGTGACACCCGATTCAATAATATCGTGTCGGAACATGACATCCGATCCAATAATATCGTATCAAAATGTGACATCCGATCCAATAACACCATGTCAGAATGTGACACTCGATCCAATAATACCGTGTCGGAACGTGACACTCAATCCAATAATATCGTTAATTTATCATTTATTATCATCACTTTTCACTTCATTAACAATATTCCATCAAACCTTCTTTATTCAAGGCATCACTTTGATAGAGAAGGTTCAAGATTATAAATTTCACGGTCTCAGGATTTCAGACCAATCATAAACAACACATAGATTATTCAAACCACACAATAGGCACCCATGTTACTAGATGTCTAGTCTAGACCCAAAATTCACCCAATTTTATAATCAATTTCCTAAAATGCATGCCTAAGGGTAAATCTTACTCCTCCAATGAGCATACCTCTAATGGAATTCATATGATATAATACACCTAATATTTATTTACTCATCTTAATATACCAAAAAATCATTTATAATAAGATAATTGACATAATCTTAGGGTTGAATCTTGCGAACTCAATTCCTCATTGTGACACTCAAATCACAGCACTACCTGTAAATCTATATACTTACTACTAAAAGTAGCATCCTGATGCCAACAGAATGCAATATCCAATGAAATCACTAACCACTAATATTTGTTAATAATTCCCACTGGAACACCATTCGCTCCCCAATTGTAAAGTCTAACACCCCAAATAGATTTTGAAACCTTGTTCTTCCCAAATCAACATATAGAAAAACATTAATTAAAAATTGATACACACTAAGATATGGATGAATCGTCTTAATGTTTTACCTGAAGCACTCGCGACTTTCCTTCATTCAACGTCGCTCTCTGTAATTTTCTTCTTCCCCTCTTTTCTTTTCTTCTTCTACAGATTATTTATTACCCTAATTATTATATGACTAATTATAAATATGGTAAAAGTGGCCCACTACTAATTTTAATGTTATCTTCTTTAACCACCAACTAAATTAATTATTAAAGTTGCCCCACTAATTTCATAATTGTAGTTACGAATAGTCCAAAATATCCATTTTGAATCTATCAGAAGAGTCTGTTATGAAATAAAAAAACTCTAGTACTCAAAATGACCAAATGGGTCGTTACACTTTATGTGGTCTTTTTTCTTCTTCATTTTTGGATGGTGTAGTGTAGTATATGTAGGATAGGGGTATGTGGGTGTACGTGGGAGTGGGGGCAGTATATGGGTGAGTGTGAGGGAGTTGTGGGATTGAAAATGGGGTGAGGGTAGATGTAGTGGGGTAGTGTGGGTAGATTTAGGTTATTATATTTTTTAAAATTTAAAAATATATGTAAATATTAGATGAGTCTTTTATGAAATAAATATCTCTAGTGCTCAAAACGATCAAATGGGTCGTTATATTAGATATCATTTTACCCATCGTTCGTCCTCGAAGGATCAAAAGAAGGCGAGGGTAATTAAGGGTACCTGAATCGATAAAAAAGTGTGGGTATCTTTTATGCATATCAGCCTCACTCTCCCAAGTGGAATCTTCAACCGGTCGATTCTTCCACTGAACCTTGATATATGCAATCCCTTTTTATCTCAATTTGTGGTCCTCCCTATCTACAACAGTTGTCGACTCCTCCTCATAAAATAGATTCTCATCAAGCAGGGCCGAGTCCTAATGAATAAAGTAGTTTCAATCACCATCACGTTCCTTCAACATAGACACATAAAACACTGGGTGCACTTCTAATAATCTTGGAGGCAAATCCAATCCATAGGCAACCTGTCCCACGCGCTTAAGAATTTCAGACGGCCCAATATACCTCGGACTAAGGTTACCTTGCTTATGAAATCTCATTACACCCTTCATGGGTGAAACCTTTAACAACACTTTCGATCTTCATACTCTTTCTGTCTACTTTGACCTGTTAGAAGCTTTTCCTAAATGAATTTTCACCTTCTTTAATGATTTTCTCGAAAGATCAGTATCCTAGGGTCTCACCTCATATGCATCAAACCAACCAATGGGAGACCCACATCTCCTCTCATACAAAGCCTTAAATGGGGCCATATCAATACTCGAGTGATAACTGTTGTTGTATGTAAACTCAACTAATAACAAAACTATTCCCAATAACCACCAAAGTTATTGTACACACGTCCGCAACATGTTCTCAAGGACGTTGACAAAACCATTAGGACGAATCTTTTCTCACATAATCATGATAAAATCCTGAATCAATACTAGTTATAACCAGAAGTGAACCTGAACCAACCACCACAAACTCATAATGCACAAACTATAACAAATCTTATCTATATTTCTTGCTCACAACATAAACTTTCCATGAGCTTAAGTTATAAAAATTTGATATGTAGACATCAAGTACTCATCAAGGGAGAATCAAACTTATCTAATCCAACAAAGGAATGATCAAGTAACCACCAATCGAGTGATACACCAAAGCATAGAGAACCTCTAACAACACTATCGAAATACTAAATTAGCAATTGTGATTATAAATAATCCTTAAAAATGGTAGAACTAGACCCAATGGTCCCTAATTCAACCACACATAATCGGAACATGAACTCGATGAATATTAAGACTATCGGACAACTGTAAATATTCATGGTAGCTCTTCTATAAATTCTCATAAGTAAGGTGGTACATGTAGAACCTCTGAAATATTTCGGTAACTCCAAGACAACACTAAATATGTCATCTGAGATAACCAAATCCGCCCAAACATCCTATCCAACCAAGAGGACATCGCAGGATTGGTACACCTGATCCACCACTAGGGATCAACCCACAAAAATGAAAATACGCGAGAGCATAACTAGTGAATCATACTCCAAATCATGTCTAGAATGAAATAGGTGGTCACATAAGAATGTACGAAACCAAGGTTGAATAACACTAAATGTTTTCTCTAAAGATCCCATATCAAACATTTTCATTTAGTTGACTCCATTTATTTGATTTTAGCTACCCACAATCCATCGATCTGATCCCCATTACGATCGTACCTATACTCTATTCATTAGACTCCATATACTCTTCACATCATTCCACCGAAGCTCACACTCTCAATACTAACAGTCATCATAACCATTTTGGCCATTACTTTACTCTAAACCATCACTTTTAAGTGGACTTCCTCCTTAGGTCCTTTAACAATCAAAGCTAACAAACATGATGACCTAAATCATGCATAAGTCCTTCCAAATGCTCAATACACAATGCAATCGATCGTTTCTTACCTTACAAATTAATACCTTGACAAAATATACCACTACGAATGCAGACTTACAATGAAAAAAAAATTAAATGGTGAATCCAACTGTGTAACTCAATCCCCTTATCTATCAACATTAGCTCATACCATGAAGATTATTATGAATTCAAGTATCTTAGCTTATCATTAATCGCCTCTCCATTGACCTTACCATATCCGTTGCTAAAAAATCAACCGTACTCATTACCAAACTCAAAACCACAAAAGAACTTATCGTCACACTCTAGATGAACGTTTGTACACTACTTTCTCAAGTCTTATCCAATAGTTTTTAACCAATATGAAGATCCCATGACGCTATTACCATAACTAGAGAAAAATAGACGAAACCACGTGTCTCTAAACCTAATTCTCAACCCCTCAGAAGATACCTCTTTAGTCCTTGGAATCAGAGAAATTATTCTTGCTCTCACCTCCTTCTAAAGGCTACATTATACCCCCACTATTTATTTTTTTTGCCTTATGACTCTAGCTCTTTTAAATTCTATTAGAGTGGTGTCCTAACATCTCCTAAACCTTTCCATATAACCACATTACTCAACAACTAGTATAAAAGCAAAACCTTAAATACTCGCAAGTCATTATTACTATATAAAATTAGTTTAACCAATAATATTTAATATATAGTTGCATCTCAATCACTATCCATCACAAACTCTTATTACCATCATGCTCAGTTAGCCCTTGCCATCACCACAAAGTCAACCTTTTCCTTGACATGACACCTCTAACTCAATTATACCAATCAAACCCAAAAGGACTAACTCAATTTTATACACGCTTTCTTACTAAAATATTCAATTTCTTTCACCCAAGTATATTCATTAGGACTTTCTTTACACATAATCTTGTCATTCCAGTATCAATCAACTCTTTTGGAGCTTAAGATAAAGTCACCAGTACTCCCTTAGAATCCTCAAGATACACTGCAAAATCTAAATGCATTAATACCGCACCAACGATCCATCACTAAAATCTTTCTTAAGACAATGCTTAACCCAAACATCCATAGTAACACATTAGTTGGTTTCTCAAATGTAAATGCAACACCGAATCTCATTATCTGAACATGTCATATAACTGTTAATTCCTTAAGTAATTAGTATTCCTGCATGACAATCAATGTATTCGTTTCCATATAACACTAGAACCACACCGTAAAAGTCTGTTAGATCCATCACATATCACACCTATCGTGAAGATCGTATCTGAATAGCCCACATATTTCTACCCATTGAATAACTATAAAACATTATCAAATCCATTGTGTCTCTAACCGAAGCGATTTACAGTGTTTCTTAGATCAGGTCGATAACAAAAGTAACACACTCAATAACTCTAACCAAGTAAGCATCGGTACTATTCTAGTAGTCGTATCATGACCCTCCTTGATAAACTCTCAATCTATGAAATAGTTGTAGAGATTCTAACCTCAATTTGGCGCAACATAATTCATCATTCGCTAAGCAACCCATACATGTTATGACAACTTTACTAACTATATTTTCCAAAGTAATGAAGTTCATTCTCTAGTCGTCCCTTACAAAACTTCTTGAATGTTGTTACATTGACAAAGTCATCTGGCTTCACCCCTCTACCTACATCACAAAATCAACCACTTCCTGAAAAGATTTTATTGAAGCAACCACCTATAAAGCTTGAATCTGCAAATCTGACTTCAATTCCTTTACAACCACTTCAGAGTCGCCACTTGGAATTGATTTATAGTGTTCCAAGTCACATTTTTGTTTTTAATCCCTAATCAAAAGAAAATGACTCTTTATTATTTGGTCTGCAAACTAGAAATCTGGGTAAGGATTCTGTTGACCGAAGGGAAGATATTAGACATCCCTTGAGTCCCGTGGTTCTAGCACGATCGCTTTTATTGACTTATACTTGACTTATTTGTATTATTATATTTTTTGGTATATTATAATGTGCCATGATTTATTCACATTTTTTATTGTTGAACTTTTATTAATCTCAAATCGAATGCATAACTGCATTCTCGATTTTTGACATATAAATAACTTAAGAGCATAATTGTTTTCTTCACTCGAGTGCACCACCTAATTTTCTCTATCCACAATTTTAGTTAAATTTAATGAAAGTTAATTACTAAAACTTATTTTGCTAAGGTGCGTCACTGCATCCTTAAATTTCTTTTAAGGTCTCAAAAAAAGATGTGTAACCACATTCTTAATTGAGACAAATATTTTTTTAAAAGGTGTATAAAAGTTTGTTTAACGTTAAAAATAATTATTTTCCTTTATAAATCCAAAACAACTTATTCAAATCGAATCATAATTATTAACTCAGACCAAATTTGTATAAGGTCCAACAAGTTGAATATAAATAGTAAATAAAAAAATGGTATAACTTATGATATAAGTTCCTTTTAGATTAAAATTTGGAAATGTTAACACCAATATAAATTGTAAAGAAATAGTAATTCAATTAATGATTCTATCTTAAGCAAAAAATTGTTATTTTAACTAAAACAAAACTCAATGTACTAACGCTAAATCCTTAATTAATTTTCCATATTCAATGAAATTCTATATGACGTTAACTAAAAACTTATTCAAAGCATCAAAATTGTACAACAATAAATAACAACAACTATATTTAATTCCAAACTCATTTCAATCAAATTATGAATGAAACAAAACTATACAATCAAAAGTGTCATAAAATTACATCACATTCCATAAATAAATTAAAGAGATAAGGTAAGTTGAACCTTAAATGAAGAAATAAGAACACAAAATCTTAACCGAAGCTAGATTAGAATGCTAACAAATCCTTTTTTTGGTGTGGATGTGTGTTGTATTTTTGTTTCCGTGTGTTGTAGTATTTGGAAGAAAATTAAAATGTTTGGATGTTGTTTTCTCTTTTCATGTACTTATCTATGTGGGTTGTATATATCGTGCTATGTGTGGGTATTTTGGTATTGCTTTCTTTTTCTGTACGTGTTTTTTTTTGTGTGTGTGTGCTGCATGTGTGTGTATATCTTTATGTGGTGTTTTTTCTTCTTCTTTTTTGGATGGTGTAGTGTAGTATATGTAGGATAGGGGTGTGTGGGTGTATGTGGGAGTGGGGGCAGTATATGGGTGAGTGTGAGGGAGTTGTGGGATTGAAAGTGGGGTGAGGGTAGATGTAGTGGGGTAGTGTGGGTAGTTTTAGGTTATTATTATTATTATTATTATTATTATTATTATTATTATTATTATTATTATTATTATAAATCATAATAATAATAAAACTATTAATTAATTATTTTGAATTAATATAATATAAGAAAAGTTAAATAGCTAGTCTAGAAATATAATTAAGAAACACTAGCATATTTATTAAAATTTCAAATTAAAAGAAAACATATATTTTTGTGGTTCTCAAATCTTTTAAAATAAACTTACTAAAATACGATAAAAAATAAAATATTTAATGTAGACCTAGAAAAAATATTTAAGGAATAAAATGGTATAAATCTTATGTTCGGTCAAATATTATGTGTCTACAATCACTGCTATTTTATGGCAGCATCAAAGAATTCGAGAGCTCAAATTCTTGCTAAACCAATCACCTAAAAGTTGTAAAATTTATCAAATTTACTTTTTGGAAAACTACTAAATGGAAAAAGACATCATGAGAGAAAATATTTACTCAAGGAAGCCCACAATTCACCTTCATTAACCTTGAAACATCTGTCAAAACAACGATATTTAATAGTGTAACAATTCCAAACTTTGGGCATGCTCTATTACCTCAACAATATTTAATAGTGTATTTTAAAGATATGTAAGTGTCTAGCTGAACAAGTTACCATTTATAATGATACAATATTTATGATGTCCATGTGGAAACCTATATATCTTTAAAATACATTATTAAATAGTGCAAGAGGGTAATAGGTCTTGCCCAAAGTTTGGGATAGTTACAACAACTTCGGTCAAATTCCAGATATATTTCGAACTTTTTTCCCCAAAAATGTTTAATGAAGTGGGCCAATACATGAAAGCCAATACATACTTGTCAATGAAATGGGCCCAATTCATAGTACAACTTGCATTGACTAATTGTACCTGATATATAGTAATTAAGGGCTCGTTTGACCCTGCAATATGAAATCATGATTTGAAATTATGATATGAAATCATGAGATGAAGTTGAAGTTTTGTTTAGTTTAGATATGTAATTTGGATCTATTTATGTTGTATATTTTTTTTTTCATAAACATTAAAACTCATAAATTGTAAAATATTAAAATTGTCACAGTTCTTTATTCAATCTTACCAAATAAGCAAAAGTTTACAAAATCTCATAATATAATATCACAGAAGTATTCTAAAAATATAACATTTATTGATCAAACTTTGATTAAATAAAATAAATAAATTTAAACATAAGTTATAGTGTATTAGTCTTTAATATAATGGGTGCGACACCAAAACATACACTTTCTGAATCCTAAACACCAAATGGGACACTCTCTGAAAATACACATCAAAATGGACAGTTCGCCCATTATTTATGGACGAACTATAACTACCATCTTTTAACATTGTCATCCCCGTTCACTCCAAATTCATCCAAAATAATATTACAAAAACTTTAAAGTTAGTTCGCCCCTACAATTATTTTTATTAACTCCTCACGTGAATCTATATCTCTTTCTCAATTTCAATGTACATAAATCATAAACTAAAAAACTTGAGAATTTTTTTCACAAAATAAATTTTACTATTTATTTGCTTACAACAATAGTAAAAATCTAATGACCAGTTTCCCTACATAAACTACATCATTGTGCCATGCGACCTGGAGCAATGTCCTTTGCATTTCTATGACGCCTAGTACTGTTGACTTCAGAAGTTCTCAATTTTGACTACTAGCAATTAAGTTGAATGGAGAAGGGGGCCAATTTGACTCATTGCCCAATGGAGATTTCATTTCTAAGAGCTATACTCAATGACAATTTCAATTGAGTATTGTTTTTTTGTCTTGAAACATTTTAATTTTGTTGTATGAATTTTTTGTTATATCTAAGAGCATTACTATATATGAAAAATAACAAAGATGTCACATTTTTTAAAAATAAAATATTGGGATTTGTCCAATTACGAATGAACTCTATTTTAAAATTTTTTATTGCAGTTCATGAAATAAGACACATTTTTTGTTATAAAACTTTTTTAGGGTTAGTCTGTAATAAGGCAAACTCCAATCGTTTTTCCTAAAAAAAAGGTTGCATTTCGTTCAGTTACGGGTGAACTCTAATATATATATTTTAAAAAAAATGAATCAACTACGGCAAGACAGAACATCTAAGTTTCTTTTTTTATGAGCATATTTTCTGCCCGCCAAAATAATCGCATCCATCATTTTCCTCAAATAATAAAACAAGTGATTATCTAAGTATTTTGAAGTAAACAATTTTTTTATTAACCATTGAACGCACATAACTCCAAAACTTATGATCGAGATTTCTTTGAGTCCTCGATATTTTCATTTTACAATACTCTTTGCATCTACAAATATTTGGTTCAATTGGATATACATGCTTTTCGTATTGTTGAGACATGACTATCAAATTCAAAAATTAAAATATAAAGTACAAAAAAAAATAGAAGATGAAAGAGAAAATGTGGAGTGAATAACTCATATTTATAGTTGAAGAAAAAGATATAGCTTCACGTGAGGAAGAAAGAAAGAGATATAGATCCACGGGGGGAGTTAATAAGAAGAATTGTAATTCACCCATTTGTAGGCGAACTACCTTTAAAGTTTGTGTAATACTATTCTAGATGGATTTGGAGTTAATGGAGATGACATTGTTCAAAGATGGTAGTGATAGTTCGCCCATAAATGGGTGAACTATATCTTTTGGTGTGTGTTCTTAGAGAGTGTATCTTTTGTTGTTTAGGATTCAAAAAGTGTCCATTTTGGTGCCAGACTACTAATATAATCCTCTCACATAGTACGAACAATCTTCTCATGTTGAACTTACATTTCTCGATCATATGATCGAGAAGAAGAACCAACATTGTTACTTTAAGCCATTTGTTGGTTAATTTAGTTGGTAAATAAATTTGATTAAAAAATAATGCATTTTGTGAATATAAATGGTGAAGTAGGAATTGATTTGAAGTAATAATAAATTTAATGTTGGTGAGAATAATCGTGATATGAGATATAAATGATTTAAAAAGTAATGATATGAATTATAAATTTTATTTACATATGAAATAAATGGTTAGTAGATATAAAGGTGGGGTTGCATCTACAAACTATAAACTTGTGGGTCAATTTTGATATTTGTAAAATCTCAAATTATGATTTAAAATTCTCAAATCATGCTTTTTGGAGAATTTGAGATTTCATCTCATTAGATGAAATCAGCGAGAAATCACATGTCCAAACGTTGATTTCATCCATGATTTCATATCACGATTTGAAATCGCATGTCCAAATACCTATTAAAGATATGGAGGTGGAATTTCTAGGGTAAGATAAATCAAAGATGAGGAAAAAAGGAGTGAAAAAATAAATATGTTTTATTTTGCCTAATAAAGAGGTGCCACCTCATATAAATATACTAGATATAGGAATTCGTGTTAACGCTGGCCTTGTATCGTTACTCTTTTTGTACCAATTTATGTAACACAAATGAAATTTGGCGAGTCAATAAATTTTTTATATGTTTTTTTTTTGAAATATTTGAATTTTTTTAATTATTGTGATTTATAATAATTTTTACCATTTTCAAATAACATATATTACACCCTCAGTTTCAATTTATGCGACATAGATAAAATTTAGAGAGCCAACAAAATTTTTTATATGATTTTTAAATATTTTAAAATTTTAATTATTATGATTTATAGTACTTTTTATGTAATATTCAGATAATATTTGTTACTCACTGTCTCAATTTATATGATATCGATAGAATTTTGAGAGTAGTCAACCAATTTTTTTTTTTATATTTTAAAAAAAATTAAGATGTTAATTGTTTTTGTTTATAATACTTTTATGTAATTTTTAAATATATAATTGAATATTCCAAGTTGTTAATTATTCTGATTGATAGTAGTTTTTACATAAATTACAATTATATAATATATTAAAAAGAAAATTAAGACAAACAAATTAAATGAGAGAGTATTAAAGTGGCCCCCACACCCTTGGCAACAAGCAGACAACTCAACACACACATCATCCATGAATAATGTGCGTGTAGCCTCTAGTTTTAATTATACAAACAAATATTTTAATTTGTTAACTATTTCAATTTATAATATTTTCAACGTAATTTTAAAATAGATATCATATTAAAAATGTGTCACAACCCAGATCGTCGTGAATGGCACCCACACTAAACCTCTGGTGGGAGAACCAAAACTACAGCCCAACTAATGAACTTAACCAAAGTACTACACATTTAAAGCTACGAAAGTAGGTTTAAATAACTATATAATTAATACCAAGTCCCCATAAACTCTGGAAATTCAACTAACATCTAACAACTAATGTAGAAATAACCCCTAGAACCTGAAAGTCATTGTACCAAAACTCTGATTAACTAACAAGTCTAAGAAAATAGGTGCAACCCATCTAACAAAAGAATAACTAAAGTACTAGTCTAAGTCCGAATAAGATGGACTGAGCAAAATGAAAACTTATGACAGTCTGGAAGAACTGGCTCACCCTTGAATTCAATTGATCACGGATTTCCTATATAAGGTCTGTCAGTAGCCGCCTGAAGATGCCCTGTACTCAACAAAGAAAGAGAAAGTGCAGTATCAGTACACAACCACAGTGTACTGGTAGGATCACGCGGCTATTCCAATAAGTGAAACATATATAAGCAACCACAACATTATAAAACAGGCATATACCGAACATATACAATATCAATCATTAGTTCAGGACCAATGTACAATTTCACATTCTCAATAATACACATGTATGACAAGTCAGTGATTCTCTCATGGAACCCATACCCAAGCTGTTAGTGAGCTGGATCGTGACACTCGTTCCAAGTTAGCATGTCGGATCGTGACACTCATTCCAATATGTATGTCGGTACGTGATAGCTGACCCCAGTTAGTGTGTTGGAACGTGACACCCGTTCCATTCAACAAGCCACAATTACAATCACAATGTACATTCTCACAATTATACAATCAAGTGTTGATTCATGGCATACAATTTTTCATTCATATTCATTTACGATTAGTGTAATCAATAGTGCAACATTCACATACATACATGTATTATAATGAAGCAATTACTAACATACATCACACAAACATGAAATCACAACCATCACCTACCTCGAACAAAGCTTGAATCCCCTAAGAAACTTGATTGTCCCCTTTTCGGATTCTTTCCGCTTGTTCTTAGTCTACAAACAATCAATATAGCATGAGGATTAATAAACAAGACCTAATTACCCTAATTATAATCAATAATATCAACCCTTGATCCCCATACCTAGTTTAGGGCTTCTTCCACCATAGTTCCCAAATCAAAACCTTCCCCCAACAATAATTACCCAAGAAACTAAGTTCTATGGATCGAAATACGGATTAAGGGAGTAAAATCCTTACCTTTAGTGCTAGAAGAGGTGGAAAACTGTCAAGAACTTGCCATGGGTCGTCCCTTAGCTCTCAAGAATGAAAATTGCAGAATAATAACATTTTGGGGTTTATTTTCGACGTAAGTCTCGTCGTCTGTCCTGCTATGGCAACCCACATCCCACCACAGAGGCCCCGCTCTGGCTAGAATAATCTCGCTCTGGCGGCTTTCATGAAAATAGAGAGTTAAATTAAGAGTTTCAAACCTCCATTTCACAACACACCTTCAACTCATGACACTTAAAAAATACCCGTTCACGCTAAGATCAGTTTTGGGCGCCCAAATTTGATTTCGTAAAGTCGTATGAAACGTCTTAGCTATCCACTCATTGTGATCAAATTCAAAATTAGGTGTTTCATTCATTACCAGATTTCCCTAGACCTCACTGACTCAGATTTCATCCAAGTCTGGACTAGGTTATGAAATTCCAAGTTACTACCAAAAAGTTTTATGGCACCAATTCTTTCCCCATTGGCTTTTCCCTAACGACGGAATCAAGTTATTACAATAGATACTAATTTACCGATCACTCATCCCCGAGTGATCAACTAGGAAAGACTGGCTAAAGTAAGGGTAAAGTAGTACCTGAATCGCTGAACAACTGGAGATACTTGTATCACATGTCCTTAGCGTTCGGACATCGCGATCAAGAATTTCAACTGATTCTTCCTCATACAGAAGGTCTTGTTTAACAAAACTAAGTCTCACTTTATGATATAATCTTCGTCCCTAAACCCACCAATTGAATACCTACACATTCTCCCATACAATGCCTCAATGAAGTCATCACAATACTCGAGTTACAATTATTTTTGTATGTACACTTAACTAACAACAAAGTTATTCCCAATAACTGTAATGACTCAGAAAATGATAGGTTAAACTAGAGCCTAACATGTGTGTGTTTGAGTTTGGTGTGAGGTTTAATGTTTTGTAATGTTGTCCTGAGCTTTGGTTTAGGATTCAACATCAAGGCATGTGTTAGACTCCGTAGTTGAAAGACCCCCTTTTGATGTTGGTTAAGGGTTGCAAGGGCTTTTGCCAAGCCAAGGGGGTAAGGCCTAAGCCAAAGGCCAAGGCTGCCCAACCTTGGCCAAGCACTTCCTCATGACCATGGACTACTTCACGGTTAGTGGTCTTGACCACGGTCTGTAGAAGTGGCCTTGAAGGTAACTTGGTGGCATGGAAAGTAGGGTAACTTGGCCAAGCTACTGCCCAAGTTCCACGGACCACTTCATGGCCAGTGGTCTTGACCACGGCCCGTAGAAGTAGCCGTGAAGATTACTTGGCCTTGTGGAGGTTTAGCAAGGTTGAGGGAGCTACTTCCTAGGGACCACGGGCACCACCACGGGCCTTGTTCCCCCTTCACGGTCTGTACAAGTGACCTTTGTCACTGACAAGGCTGCCTAAATGAGGGTGTTTTTGGTAGATTCTTATTTAAGTTGTATTGATGTGGGCTCATCTTATATATATATAGTTTTAAGTCTTTAAACACTTATTTCCCCTCATTAATCAAAAGACCCAAATCAAAACCCCAAAGTTGTTCCTTTCTCAATATTTCTCTCTGTAACTCAAGGAAGAAGAAGAAGTGGGAGCTAGGGTTTGTAGTCAAGGATTTCTTCATCAAATTTATCGGGGAAATCTTAGTAAAGGTATGGTGATCCTTCATCTAGGATTAGTTTTCACCCTAGAGTCAATTTCAAATAAGTTTTCAAGTAAATTTCAAGTGGGTTCTTCCATTAAATGATTTAAAGGTTTAGAAATGTCATATTATGATTATATTGATGTTTAATTGATGATTTAAGATGATTTTACTCTTTGAACCCATGATTTCTCTCAATTCCTAAATTGTGACTTATGAAGTGGGTTTGTTGATTATGAATGAATATTGATGGATTTATGCTTAGATTGGTTTAGATTGTTGAATTGTATCATTATATATGCCTAATTATAGTAAATTGTTGGTGAATTGAGGACTTGTGATTATAGCCTTGAAAGGGCAAGTTTGACCTAATTACTTGTTGTAGTAGAATTGTGTTAGAGATGTTGACCCAATTCTAAGGTGGAGGTGTTTAATTACTTGGTATATAGTGATCATGGCCTTAAAGGCATAGTTTGATGAATTGAAGTATTATCATGATGTTGTATATATGAATGTATAATGTGAAGTATTTACATGTGATTTCAATGATGGAATGATGATCATGTATTCAATGTATTTGTGTTAGTATTGAAAGGCTAATTCTCAATGTGACACTCATGAAGGGTTTCTATAATGTGAATGATGAATATGAATCGATAGGCTATGACATTCCTTTCATATATGAATAATGAATGTGTCTTGACTTGATGGCTATGAATTGATAGGCTTTAGGCATTCTTTTCATAAATGATCTAATGTAAAGAAGACTCTAGGATCAATAGGCTAGTGGCATTCCTTTCTTAATGAGTCAATGTACCATGAATTGATAGGCTAGTGGCATTCCTTTCATGTGTATAAGAATGTAATAAAGGGCCATGAATCGATAGGCTAGTGACATTCTTTTCATGAGGACCCTAGATCTATCCTTGAATGTACCATGGATCGATAGGCGTATAGCATTCCTTCCTTGGTAATGATGTATCAAGGGTCGATAGGCCTATGGCATTCCTCCTTAATACACTAATGTAATGTGAATGAAATAATCTGTACCCTGAGCGGATATGGTTAGATGGAAACTCTCCCAATGTTAGGTTAGAGTTCCAATGAACATCTTCCTATCCCATAACTATGTGTCCACATAGGATATTAGCCAGTGGATCCAATGTACATCCAAGATAATGTTATTGTTCTACCTTAGGTAAGTGGAACACCTCTTTACGGTGTGGGATTTTATGACACCAGATTCCATGTCTAGCTTGCATGGTCTATGTCGGTTAAACACTTATTCCCATCATGTGAGATTTTCATTGTGGTTTTCTTGAGAGGTTTTATGAAGTGTAGGTGGTAGTATGGGATGCCATCTATACATTGCACGAGTAGGCTTTGATAGGATCATTGTGAGTTCTCTAAGTCTTAATGACTAATGTATGAAAGTCCTCTAAATGAAGCAATTGAAGAATGTTTACTCTTAAATGTTTAATTTGATATACATTCCATACTTGGGTTATATTATGAGTTATTTTCCCTTGTCATGCCTCATGAAATGTTATGTCTCTTATGTATGGATATTGGGTAAAGGTGAAAAGGAAGAATGGTAAGTTCACTTTTGGTGACCCTAATGTGGTGCCTTGGTGTGGGTGGTGGTATGGGACGCTATCCATGCATTGCACAAGGTATAGCATGAAGGTTACTTGAAGTGAAGGTCTAAGGTAAAGGTAATGGTTTACATGATTATATTGTCTAAATGTGGTATTATGACTTGCATGATGATTCTATTTGTAATTATGTCTCTTATGCTATTGTACATGATATTTCTAAAGAGTGGGATAATGCATGGTTTCCAACCAAATGTCCCTTTTGGAGAATGTTTTTGCATGGTCATCATACTTGGTACATTTTTGTGTGCCAACCTATATTTTCCTATTTTTCCTACAAGTATAGGTTCCGGCAAGTGATTGGTTCTAGCTAGGATTGAAGTGCTTGGATAGAGTTTTCCTCCAAGACTTGGTATGTCCTCATAGGTCGAGGACAAGGACGCTTATTGTTTTCTAGTTCTTTCTTATTTTGAGACTATTGTTAAGACTTCAATTGTAAAGGGTCATGACCCTTTCTTGTTAAAGTTTTGTCTTAGATGGCCGTGTGAGACTTAGTCTTCCACTGTGTCTTTGAAAGATTGTCAATATAAAGTTTTAATTCCGCACTATTTTCATTATTGAATGTAATGAATGACTATGAGGCTTGTATAAGACCCCTTTGGGATCGAGTACGCCGTGTTATGACTAGAGGGTGCTCTCGGGTCGTGACAATAACCACCAAAGTTGATCGTACACATGTCTGCAACATGTTATCAAGGACTTTGACACAAACATTAGGACGAATCCTTTCTCACATAACCTTGATAAAATTCTAAATCAATACTTGCTACAATTAGAGGTGGACCTAAACCAACCAACACACACTCATAATACTTAAACAATCATAGTTCTTATCAACATATCCTTCTCACAACATAAATTTCCATGAGGTTAAGTTATACAAATTTGATCTTTAGACATCAGATACTTATCGAGGGATATGTCCAAGCATACAAACCTTTTAACAACACTATCGAAAAGCTAGATTTAGTAGTTGTGATTGTAGATTACCCTTAAGAACAGTAGAATTGGACACAATGATCCCTGCATTCAACCACACATAATCGATACATGACGTCGACGACTAGATGAATATTAAGATTGTCGGGCAACCATAAATACGCATGGTAGCTCTTTTATAAACTCTCATAAGCAAGGTGGTACATGTAGAACCACTGAAATACTTTAACAACTCCAAGACAACACCACATAAGTCCTCTGAAATAACCAACTCTTCCCAATCATCCCACTCAACCAAGAGAACATTGCAAGATTGATACACTTGATCCACCACTAGGGATCCACCCACAAAAGTGAAAACACACGTGAGCATAGCTAATGAATCATACTCACAACCATGTACAACATGAAATAGATGGTCACATAAAAATTTATCAAATAATACTAAAGGTTTTCTTCTGAAGATCCGATACCAGCCCTTTCCATTCAATTGACTACACATACTCTTCACATCATTTCACCGAAGCCCACACTCTCAATACTGACAACCATCATAAAAACTCTGACCATTTACCTTACTCTAGACCAACACTTTTAAATGAAAACCTTTCTTAGGTACTTAACAATCAACAGTAACAAACTTTACGACTCAATCCAGGTGTAAGTCATTTCAAAAGCTCAATACCTGATACAATTGATCATTTCTCACCTTACAAATTCATGACTTGACAAAATATATCACCATAAATGTAGACTTACCAAGAAAAATCTGAATTGTAAATTCAACCAGATAACACAATCCCCTTATCTATCAACATTAGCTTGTACCTTGAAGATTTTTATGAATTCATGGATCTTCGCTTATCATTGATCTCATCTCCATTCATCTTACAATATATTTTGCTAAAACTTCAATCGTACTTATTACTAAACTCAAAAACAAAAACAAAGCACTTATCATCACACTCGAGCTAATGTTTGTACACTCCTTTCTCAAGTCTTTTGCAATGATTTATAACCAATATGGTGGATCCGTGACACTATTACCATAGCCACAACAAAACGAATGAAATCACGCGTCTCTGAACCCAATTCAAAATCACACACTTGCATCACACATTCTTATTACCATTACGCTCGATTAGCCCTGGCTATCACTACAAAGTCGACCTTTTCATCGACATGACATCTCAAAATCAGGTATACACATCAAATTCAAAAAGGACTAACCCAAATTTTATAGCACTTTCTTACTAAAGTACTTCAGTTAACTTCACCCAAGTATACTCATTGGGACTTTCTTAATCCATAAGCTTGTCATTCCAGTCTCAATCCACTCCTTTATGGCTTAAGATAAAACCTCTAGTCCTCTATCACGACCCAAGGGTACCCCTAAACGTAACATGCCATACTTGACCCCCAAGGGGTCTCATACAAGCCCTTAGCATAATCATAAACATAAATTCATAGAAATGATGCGGAAAAATTTAAAACTTTTACAATGAAGTCAACTTCCTTTTTCATTGACGAAAATAAGAATCTAGACTTGTCTCAATAACCATCTAGTACAATAGAGAGTACAAATAGGGTCAAATACCTTTACATCAATAAAGTCTCAAAAATAGAAAGTACAATAAAAGCTAGAAAATGATAACATCTTGTCCTCGAACCATGAAGACTCACCAACCCAAGCTTCACTTGAAAGAAAAAGTACGTCTCAACGACCAGAACCTACACTCATAGTTTATTGGTTAGCACATATAATGTACCAAGTATGCAAGCCATGCATAAAACCCTTAAAACATTCATAAAAGGGACATTTAGTTGAAATCATGTCTTTATCAAGTTTAAAAGCCATTATGCACATTTATGAAGAAACATAAGTCAAACCAACATATAAGCAACCCAAAACCACACTAGTGCAATGCATAGGTAAGATCCGATAACCCTACTAAATGCTAAGTATCACATTTAGGCCACCAACAACATACATATCTTACTTTTGCCTCATCCATAATCAACATACTTAAGTAAGGAGTTTTTCATGTCCATAACTTGTAACAAGTAAAGTCAAGCTTAACATCCATACATATCTTACATACATAATCGATAATTCTTCATAACATAAGAGAACCTGACCATAACCCCTCTTAAAGGCTACTTGTGCAATGCATAAGTGAAGTCTCCCATACCCCCACTCATACTAAGTAGTACCTCTTAAGAAGTCATAGTTAAAGTTCATGTTCTTATCATAGTTCATATTCATATCACATAGGGAAAATAACATTAACCGACATAGACCATGTGAGCTACATGGAATCCAGTGTCTTACTCCCACACCGAAAAGAGATGTCCTACTTTTCTAAGGTAGAACTTACATAATATCATTTAGGTAGATCCACTAGTTAAATACCTATGTGGGCACATAGTTATGGGATAAGGAGATTGCTACTAGTAACCCGGACTACTAATGTAAAATGTTTCCATCTCAGGAGACAACTTACATAAGGAAGCTGGACTTTCTAACGTAAAATTTTCCATATCATTGTTCATATCCGCTCGGTGCTAAGAATAATTCCCTTTAAAAGTCATATTAAGTTTTTACTTAAGTTCATATTCATGAAAGAATGCACTAGGTACTCAAACCAACATACATCATAATAGCTCATAGATTCATTAGATGAGAATGTCCTTTCAACCTTAGAATCATCAACATGTGAGTAAACCTTTCACATCATATTCATAGTGTGTTCATGAGAATGGCCTTTCAATCAACACAACAAGCTTATCATAAACATACATACATACTTCATGCATAATCAAGTGTAAGGGTATAGGAAAGGAGGATCTTGCATCAATACCACAATTACACAATAGTCATAGGAGCATCAGTATCTAAGTGAATCATGAGTGTATATACCAATCATCATCAACATATACAAACCTTAGTTATCGCCCTTCAAGGCAAGGAATCAAGATCAACCCTAACTTCTAGAATTATCACATTAGATAGAGGGATTTAATGATTCAAAAACTTAATAAATGCAAACAAAATCAATTGTCAAGATTCCATGATCAATCAAGTCACACCTTAGTTCACAATTTAGGAAGAAAGGGAAATCATGGGTCCAAGGGAGATTTTCATCAAAATCCAATGATACTCCATTAATCCAATCATAAATCATCATAATCAATCAAAATAAACCATAATTAAACAATTTAAATTGTTTTGGAAGGAGACCCATGACATAGAATGAAACCTTAGGTTTTTGGAAGATTTAAAACATAGTTTGAAGGAGCTCCTTGGGTGATAGCTACCCAAGGATGAAAAGCATCCATACCTTAGCTTGATTTCCACAAGAAAATTGAAAGGAAAGGCTTGTTCTTGAACCCCTAGCTTGACCTTCATCTTGCTCTTCAATGGAGTCCTAGAGAGAGAATATTTGAGAGAGGGAAGTTGGTTTCTAATTTTTCTGTCTTGTGAGTTATGAGGTGTTAAAGAGTTGGTTAATTGTTAAAAAGTACTTATATATGCCTAAAATAACTAATAGAAACCGTCCCCACCGTTAATTAATTAATTAGGAATTTACGAAACTACCCCTCACTCGACCAAATCCTAGGCATCATCGGGGTGACCCACGAAACCCACCCCATTCTGGTAATTCCTCGTTTGTCTCAGAGAGTGGGAGGAACAAGGGAGGCCAAGCCTCGACCCACGACCCTCACCTACAGGGAGTGGGTTCACCCACGATTCATGGGTGCCCATCCGTAGGTCTTGCTGCTTTTTTCAACTTTTTGGGCCTTCACTTGTGTCCTCCTCAAGGACCCTTGGGGGGTCCTCGGGGGCCATGCCTTGACGTCTAGGTCCTAAAACATTATTAATAACTTAGGGAAGTCATTTTACGACTTTTATCCTCACGTTAACCCTAGTTAGGATACTAGACTACATGTTAGGCTCTAGCTTAGGTCATTAGATTTCCGGGGTGTCACATTATCTCCCCCCTTGGAACATTCATCCTCGAATGATGATCTAGACACCAAACTAAGTTAGATACTCTAGACTAGCAGCCCAACATGCATGAAACATTAAAATGTGCAAAACTCACAAATGCACTATTCACTTTATGCACTTATTCAAAATAAGGAAACTTTAACTCCATTTCAAAACATGGTCAATGCAACACAAGGAAGTAGGAACTACATCTACCAACTCAATATGCATGAAACTCATCAATTCACATAAACATGGGAGGAACTACCTTCTCTAACTCAAGCAAGGTCAACACAACAATATGGAGCCAACATGTCATTTCATCAAAACAAAATTAAGCATGTTCATCAATTCACCTCATGAAGTCAAATATGAAATCATCATACTAAAATGCAAATCAACATGAGGAACATATAAATCATGAAAACTCAATTTATGCTATACATGAATTCTCAGAAGAACTTGCACAACATAAGGAAATCATGGAAAACTCATACAATACACATGACTCCCAAAACACTAAAAACTCAGGAGAAACTACTTACCTCAAGCTTGAATTGGAGTATAAGGAAAAAGATGAGGATAACGGGACTTCATATCAGCCTCGACCTCCCATGTAACACCCTCAACTAAGTGATTTCTCCATAAAACCTTAACGGAGGCTACTTCCTTATTTCTAAACCTCTTCACTTGTTGGTCCAAAATCTCTATCAGAACTTCCTCACAGGAAAGACTCTCATCAACTCCTAAACCCTATAAAGGAATGATGGATACCGGATCACCAATGCACTTCTTAAGCATGGAGACATGAAACATCGGGTGAACTGGAGCCAACTCATTTGGTAAGTCTAATTCATATGCAACTTTCCTAACACGTTTCACGACTTGATATGGGCCCACATACTGGGGACTAAGCTTACCCTTCTTACTGAAACTCATCACACCTTTCATAGGTGAAATTTTCAAGTAGACCCAATCACCAATTTCAAACTCTAGATCTCTCTTTCTAACATCAGCATAAGACTTTTGCCGATTTTGGGCCGTCTTCAACCTCTCTCTAATGAGTCAAACTTTTTCAATGGCCTCATAAACTAGTTCGGGACCAAATAGAGAAAATTTATCTACTTCAAACCAACCTACCAGAGATCTACACCTCCTGCAATATAGTGCTTCAAACGGAGCCATGGCAATGCTTGAGTGGTAACTATTGTTGTAGGAAAACTCAATCAATGGGAGATGGTCATCCCAACTACCCTTGAAATCTATCACACATGCCCTCAACATGTCCTCTAAGGTTTTAATGGTGCATTCCGCTTGACCATCCGTTTGAGGGTGGAAAGCGGTACTAAGTTTAACATTGGTACTAAGCCCTTTTTGGAATGCCTTACAAAAGTGTGAAGTAAAATTGAGTACCCCAATCCGAAATGATAGATACGGGAACCCCATGCAACTATACTATCTCATTAATGTACAACTTGGCATAGTCTTCCCCCGAAAATGAAGTCTTGACAGGAATAAAGTGGGCTGATTTTGTCATCCTATCAACAATAACCCAAATAAAATCATGTTGCCTTCGAGTACGAGGCAAACCCACAACAAAGTCCATATTCACATCCTCCCACTTCCAAGTGGGAACATATATATATTGGGAAAAACCTCCCAGTTTTTGGTGTTCAGCTTTAACCTGTTGACAATTCGGACATTTGGACACAAAACCCGCTATATCCTTTTTACATGCCATTCCACCAATATTCCCGTAGATCACAGTACATCTTAGTAGCTCCCGAATAAGTAGAATACCGTGAACCATGAGACTCTTCTAAAATTTTCTCTCTCAAGACATCAACATTCGGAACACATAATATACCTTGGTACCTAAGCACCCCATCTCCCCCTTGGGAGAAGGCCTCAACAGACTTTTGAGAACCGATTCTTTCAACTCCATTAATATGGGATCAAGGCCTTGTTTAGACTTCACATCAACCACAAAGGATGATTCAGAACTATGATGGACCATAACTCCACCCTTGGTGGAATCCACTAGTTGGACACCTAACCGGGCCAACCTATGCACATCACGAACCAATTCCTTCTTCTCATCTTCTACATGAGCCACACTACCCATGGACAATCTACTTAGGGCATCTGTAACTACATTAGCTTTGTCGGGGTGGTAAAGGACACTCATGTCATAATCCTTCAAAAGTTCTAACCACCTTTTTTATCGGAGATTCAAGTCTTTTTGGGTAAACACATACTGAAGACTCTTGTGATTAGTGAAGACATCTACATGGCCCCATATAAGTAGTGCCTCTATATTTTCAAAGCAAACACCACGACTGCTAATTCGAGATCATGAGTCAGATAATTATTTTCATGTACCTTGAGTTTCCTCGAAGCATAGGCAATCACTTTACCACATTGCATAAGGACACATCCCAAACCCACTCGAGAAGCATCACAATATACCACAAATGTATCGGTACCCTCCAGTAGGTTCAACACTGGAGCGAAAGTAAGTCTATCTTTCAACTCTTGGAAGCTTTTCTCACAAGCCTCCGACCACACAAACTTAGCTTTCTTTTGAGTCAAGGCCGTCAACGGAGAAGCAATTGAGGAAAAACCCTCAACAAACCTCTTATAATAATTGGCCAAACCCAAAAAGCTTCTAATATCGGTAGGAGTTAGAGGTCTAGGCCAACCCTTGACCGTATCCATCTTCTTAGGATCTACCTCAATACCCATACCCGACATAATATGATCAAGGAAGGCAACCAATCTTAGCCAAAACTCACACTTGCTGAACTTTGCATACAATCGGTGGTCTTTAAGGACTTGCAATACAATCCATATGTTCACCCTCACTTTTTGCATAGATCAAAATATCATCAATAAAAATGATCACAAATGAATCAAGATATTGCCTAAACCCCTATTCATTAGGTCCATGAATGCCACCGGGGCATTTGTTAACCCAAAAGACATAACCACAAATTTGTAGTGACCGTATCGAGTCCTAAAGGTCGTCTTAGGAATGTCAACCCCTCTTACCCATAGTTGATGGTAACCCGAACGAAGATCTATTTTGGATAAATAGTTAGTCCCTTGGAGTTAATCAAACAAATCGTCAATTCTAGGAAAAGGATACTTATTCATTATAGTGACCTTGTTCAATTGGCGGTAATCAATACACATCCTAAAGGACCTATCTTTATTCTTTACGAACAATATCGGAGCACCCCATGGAGATATGCTTGGTTTAATAAAACCCTTGTCTAACAAGCCCTTGAGTTGCTCCTTTAACTCTTTCAATTTGGCCGGAGCCATCCAATATGGGGGAATGGATATGGGTTGTGTATTCGACAAAAGATCAATGCTAAAGTCTATTTCCCATTCGGGAGAAATGTCGGGCAAGTCATCGGGGAAGAATTCCAGAAACTCACTCACCACGGGGACCGACTCTAAGGAAGGAGTCTCAAACTCAACATCCATAACCTTAATAATGTGGTAAATGCACCCCTTGGAGATCATTTTTCTAGCTTTTAGACATGAAACAAAATGACCTCTAGGGATAATATTTCCCCCTTTCCATTCTAAAGCGGACTCATTTGGAAATTGAAACTTAACCACCTGGGTTCTATAATCAATAGACGCAAAACATGCATGCAACCAATCCATCCCTAAAATGACATCAAAGTCCAACATGTCTAATTCTACCAAATCAACCAAAGTTACTCTATGAGACAAAGAAATAGGACAACTCCTATATACCCTTTTTTCCACTACTAAGTCACCAACCGGGGTAGACACCGAAAAAGGTTCTAGTAACTCTTTGGGGAGCATTTCAAATTTCATAGCCACAAAAGGCATAACAAATGAAAAGGTGGCACCGGGGTTTAATAATGCATAAACATCAATGGAAAAGACTTACAACATACCCGTTACAACATCCGAGGAGCTCTCTTGGTCACCTTAGGATTGAAGAGCGTAGAAGTGATTCTTTTTGGGAGCATCAAAATTTGAGCCACTAGGAGGGGCTTGCTTGCCCTCTCTCCCTTGAACCTTTAACGTGGGACAATCTCTCATTATATGACCGCTCTTCCCACAACTATAGCAACCATCTCCGTGCCAACTAGGCACTTACCACCATGCTTCTTACCACATCTTGCACAATTAGGCCTATCAACATAAGAACCACCACTATTACCTCTTTATGGCTTAGGGTTAGACACCCTATCTTTGTTGACCTTTGGAGCACTAGAAGAGACTTGGTTAGAGAACCTTCTCTTAAACCTTGGTTTACCTTGAACCTTAAATTTACCCTAGGAAGAATTCCCATCATCGGTCCTTCCCCTCTTCACTTCTCTATTCACTTGCTTGAGCTTTTGTTCCTCAATTTGTTCGGCATGAACCATAAGACATGAAATATTCATACTTGGAATAAGCATTGCCGAACGACATTCATTGACCACCAAGTTGGATACCCCCATAACAAATTTGTTCATCTTGGCCCTTGAGTCCACCACTAAGGTTGGAGCATACTTAAACAATTGGGTGAACTTAAGGCTATACTCCTTCACACTCATACCTCCTTGGCGAAGGTTGATGAATTTTTGCATCTTTCTCTCCCTCAACTCTAAGGGGAAAAACCTATCAAGAAAGATCGACTTGAACAATCCCCAATCTACCGGGCCTGCTCTTACGGGTCTCTTATCCTTCCATTGATCATACCAAACTTGAGCCACATCCTTCAATTGGTAGGCAGCTAGTTCGGCCTTCTCTTGTGGAGACACTCACATAGCATCAAGCACCTTAAACACTTCATCAATAAACCCTTGCGGGTCTTCATCCACTTTGGAGCCATAGAACGTAGGGGGATTCATTCTTGTGAAATCCCTAATTCTTGAAGCGGTTGTACTTGCATTGGGGTTCACATAAGCTCTAGCATCCCTAGTGACTTGTGTCGTTAAAGTATGAGTCAATGTTTGGAGAGCCGACCTTATTTCCACATTTGACATAGCCCCTTCATCATTAGGAGCTTGAGGAACTTGAGGCCGTTGAGGACCATTGGGAGGAACTCCCTCATCCACAATCTCCTCTTCCATCCTTCTTGCGGCTGCCCTTCTTGTAGTCATATCCTATATGCACAAAAAATGGTTAGGAAAAGGACTTCATAAAGTTAAAACTCTAAGGCACGACTAAAGAGTAATGGAAGAAGTGAAAGTTTCTAAACATCTTATAGCCTCTCATTCATAAGTGTGGCACGCTTCACAATCATGAACAAGACTCTACTAGACGTGGTTCATGAGACATCATCCTAGAATCATTCTAAATCTTGTGCTCTGATTACCAAGTTTGTCACGACCCAAGGGTACCCCCTAGATGTAACACAGCGTACTTGACCCCAATGGGGTCTCATATAAGCCCTTAGCATAATCATAAACATAAATTCATAGAAATGATGCGGAAAAATTTAAAACTTTTACCATCGAAGTCAACTTCCTTTTTCATAGACGAAAATAAGAATCTAGACTTGTTTCAATCACCATCTAGTACAATAGAGAGTAAAAATAGGGTCAAAGCCCTTTACATCAATAAAGTCTCAAAAATAGAAAGTACAATAGAAGCTAGAAAATGATAACATCTTGTCATCAAACCATGAGGACTCACCAAGCCTAGGGAATAGTCAACCCAAGCTTCACTTGAAAGAAGAAGTACGTCTCAACGACCGAAACCTACACTCATAGTAAATGTAGAAAATATGGTTAGCACAAATAATGTACTAAGTATGGAAGCCATGCATAAAATCCTTAAAACATGCATAAAAGGGACATTTAGTTGAAATCATGCCTTTATCAAGTTTAAAAGCCATTATGCACAATTATGAAGAAACATACGTCAAACCAACATATAAGCAACCCAAAGACACACTACTGCAATGGAAAGATAGGATCCCATAATTCTTCATAACATACGAGAACCTCACCATAACCCCTCTTAAAGTCTACTTGTGCAATGCATAAGTGAAGTCCCATACCCTCACTCATACTAATTAAGTAGCGTCTCTTAAGAATTCATAATTAAAGTCCATGTTATTATCATAGTTCATATTCATATCACATAGGGAAAAATATCATTAACCGACATAGACCATGTGAGCTACATGGAATCCGGTGTCTTACTCCCACACCGAAAAGTGATGTCCTACTTGTCTAATGTAGAACTTACATAATAGCTTTTAGGTGGATCCACTAGCTAAAGACCTATGTGGGAACATAGTTATGGGATAAGAAGATTGCTACTAGAAACCCAGACTACTAACGTAAAAGGTTTTCATCTCATGAGACAACTTACATTGGGAAGCCGTACTTTCTAACGTAAAAGCTTCCATCTCATTGTTCATATCCACTCGGTGCTAAGCATAATTCCCTTTAAAAATTATATTAAGTTTTTACTTTAAGTTCATATTCATGAAAGAATGCACTAGGCACTCAAACCAACATACATCATAATAGATCAAAGATTCATTAGGTGAGAATGTCCTTTCAACCTTAGAATCATCAACATGTGAGTAAACCTTTCACATCATATTTATAGTGTGTTCATGAGAATGGCCTTTCAATTAACACAGCAAGCGTATAATAAACATACATATATACTTCATGCATAATCAAGTGTAAGGGTATAGGAAAGGAGGATCTTGCATCAATACCACAATTACACAATAGTCATAGGATCATCACTGTCTAAGTGAATCATGAGTTCATATACCAATCCTCATCAACATATACAAACCCTAGTTATTGCCCTTCAAGGCTAGGAATCAAGATCAACCCTAATTTCTAGAATTATCACATTAGATAGAGGGATTTCATGATTCAAGAACTTAATAAATGTAAACATAATCTATTGTCAAGCTTCTATGATCAATCAAGTCACACCTTAGTTCACACTTTAGGAAGAAGGGGAAATCATGGGTCCAAGGGAGAATTTCATCAAAATCCAATGATACTCCATTAATCCAATCATAAATCATCATAATCAACCAAAATAAACCATAATTAAACAATTGAAATCGTTTTGGAATGAGACCCATGACATAGAATGAAACCCTAGGTTTTTGGATGTCTTAAAACATAGTTTGAATGGGCTCCTTGGGTAATAGCTACCCAAGGATCAAAAGCATACATACCATAGATTGATTTCCACAAGAATTGGAGAGGAAAGTCTGGTTCTTGAACCCCTAGCTTGACCTTGATCTTGCTCTTCAATGGAGTCCTAGAGAGAGAATTTTTGAAAGAGTGAAACGGTTTCTAAATTTTGTGTCTTGGGAGTTATGAGGTGCTAAAGAGTTGGTTAATAGTTAAAAAGTACTTATATATGCCTAAAATAACTAATAGCAATCGTCCCCACCCAAAATTAATTAATTAGGAATTTACGAACTTACCCCTCACTTGGCTGAATCCTGACTTATGAAACCCCCACCCACGATCATGTGTGGGGTCGCGCCCCATTCTGGTAATTCATCATTTGGTTCAAAGAGTGGGAGGAATAGGGGAGGCCAAGCCTCGACCCACGACCCCCACCTACGAGGCATGGGTCCACCCACGGTTCGTGGGTGCCTATTCGTAGGTCCTGCTGTCTCTTGACAGCTTTTTGGGCCTTCAGTTGGGTCCTCCTCAAGGACCTTGGGGGGTCCTTAGGGGTCATGCCTTGACATCTAGGTCCTAAAACATTAGTACTAACTTAGGGAGGTCATTTTATGACTCTTATCCTCATGTTAACCCTATTTACGATACTAGACTACATGTTAGGCTCTAGCTTTGGTCATTAGATTTCCGGTGTGTTACATCCTCACACCATCATCCCTCTTCTTAACAAACAAAACAGGAGCACCCCATGTGGATACACTAGGACGAATGAAACCTCTATCAAGAAGCTCTTGGATTTGAGCCTTAAGCTCTCTTAATTCTGTTGTAGCCATACAATACGGAGGGATGGAAATAGGGGTCGTACCAGCAAACAAACCTTCCCCACCAATATCCTACCCCGTATGAACGATATGACCTTAGTTGACTTAGGCTTGTACCACCTTCCCACTCTAACCTTTCCCTACCCGGGATCTCTAGAGTGACCGACTTAGCATTACCATCAAGAACAACATAATTGGGGGACAACCAAGTCATGCCTAAGATTATATCGAGTCAGTCATATCCAGCATAACCAAATCAACCCAAGTCTAAAAATCTATAAACACAACAGGAAAACACAATATGCATGGGTGACTATGACCGACTCTTCAACTGGGGTAGAAACAGGGATGGGGGCATGAAGTATGTCACAAATCATATCAAATTTTGAGGCAAATTGCACGAACACATAAGAATAAGTAGAACTCGGATCAAACAACACATTAGCCATCTGGTCAGAAAAAATAATAGTACTTGTGATCACTTTATTAGACCCTCAGCCTTCGGTCTTTCCCGAAAAGGCATAAAAGTGAGCCTTGTCATCTTGACGGCAACCTCCTTGCCTCGGTTGCATTGCTCCTCTACCTACATTACCATTTTCCCGGCCTCCACAACCTCGCTGATTTCCTCCTCATATGCCCAAGTTCTCCACAATTTTAACACACTTAATATAAGTATCACTACTATTGTAGTATTTGTATCATGACCCTCTTTGGTATACACTCAATCTAGGAAATCGTAGAAGAGATTCTAACCTCGATTGTCGCAATATAATTTCATCATTTACTAAGCAACCCATACATGTTATGCCAACAATACTAAATGCATTTTCCAAAGTAATGGTGTTCATTATCTAGTTGTCCCTTACCAAAACTTCTTGAATGTTGTCACCTATAAGCTTGAATCTGCAAATCTGACCTTAATCCCTTCACAAAGCGATGAATTTGCTCTATATTCAGGAACTCATCTCTTTTCCTATCACTTAAAGTTCAAGGTATATACTTCTTCATAAACAACGCTATAAAATATTTCCCAAGTCATGAGTAGTGCATTTACTAGTCGACACTCAACATGAGACCACCACCACATTTTGGCGTCTCCTTGAACTGGTATATTATAAACTCAACAACAAATCACTCTACCTTATCCATCTTATGAAGAAGTTCATGACAATCAACAAGAAAATCATAAGAATCTTCAGATCTAGTACCCATGAAGAATGAAGGTTTCAACTTAAGAACATAATAAAAACCTCATGTTTGTCTCTAGTCATTACATGCCCACAGCAAGTCAGGGAAACAAATCTATTTCCAAAGACACATTTACTATTGTTGGTTTTGTTGTTTTCCACTTTTACAACTCAATTACTAACCAGATACGAAATAGAGTAAAGGAAGGAAAGATACCAATTTGTATCACCCAGATACCAATTGGATTCAAGTCATAGCACGAAAGGAGTACAAAGAAATGAGCTTTTCCTAAAGTCTCATAGCCTCTCGAAGAAAAGTACAGACGTCTTTGTAGAGTTTCGCAAGACTCTACTAGACTCGTTTTGATACAATGAGATCAACGAACCTAGGGTTCTGATACCAACTTTGTCACGACCCAGACCGTCACGAGTGGCACCCACACTAACCCTCGGTGGAAGAACCAAAACTACAATCCAACTAATCAACTTAACCAAAGTACTATGCATTTAAAGCTATGGAAGAAGGTTTAAATAACTATATAATTAATATGGAGTCCCCATAAACTCTGGAAGTTCAACTAACATCTAACAACTAATCTTTGAAATAACCCCTAGAACCTAAAATTCATTGTACAAAAACTCGATTAACTAACAAGTCTAAGAAAATGGGTGCAACCCATCTAACAAGAGAATAACTAAAGTACTACTCTAAGTCCAAATAAGATGGACTAAGCAATAAAAGAACTCATGGAAGCCTGGAAGAATTGGCTCACCCTTGAATTTGATTGATCACGGATCTCCTAGATGAGGTATGTCAGTAGCCGTCTGAAGATGCCCTGTACTCAACAAATAAAGAGTAAGTGCAGTATTAGTACACAACCACAGTGTACTGGTAGGATCACGCGGTTATTCCAATAAGTGAAACATATATAAGAACCCATAATATTATAAAACATGCATATACCGAACATATACAAAATTAATCATCATTACATGATCAATGTACAATTCCACATTCTCAATAATACACATATATGACAAGTTAGTGGTCCTATCATGGAACCCATAACCAAACTGTTAGTGTTCCGGATGGTGACACCCGTTCCAAGTTAGTTTGTCGGATAGTGACACCCGTTCCAATATGTATGTAAGTACGTGACATCCGATCCAGTTAGTGTGATGGAACGTGACACTCGTTCCATTCAACAAAACACAATCACAATCACAATGTACATTCTCACAATCATACAATCAAGTGTTGATTCATGGCATACAATTTTTCATTCATATTCATTTACGATTAGTGTGATCAATAGTGCAACATTCACATATATACATGTATTATAATAAAGCAATTACTAGCATACATCACATAAACATGAAATCACAACCATCACCTACCTCGAACAAAGCTTGAATCAGGATTGTAATAAATAATATCAACCCTAGGTTAAACCCTTGATCCCCATACCCAGTTTAGGGCTTCTTCCACCATAATTTTCAGATCAAAACCTTCCCCCAACAATAATTACTCAAGAAACTAAGTTCTACGGATTGAAATACAGATTGGGAGAGAAAAATCCTTGCCTTTAGTGCTACAAGAGGTGGAAAACTGTCAAGAACTTGCTCTGGGTCGTGCCTTAACTCGCAATAATGAAAATTGTAGAATAATAACGTTTTAGGGTTTATTTCTAACTTAAGTCGCGTCTATCCCACTATGGTGGCCCACATCCCGCCACAGCGACCCCGCCCTGGCGGGAATTATCCCTCCCTAGCTGCTTGCATGGAAACAAAGAGTTAAATTAAGAATTTCAAACCCTCATTTCACAACACACCTTCAACCCATGACACTCAGAAAATACTCATTCACTCTAAGATCAGTTTTGGGAGTTTTACTCGCCCGAATTTGATTTCGTAAAGTTGTATGGATTCCTTAACGTCTTAGCTATCAACTCATGTAATCAAATTCATAATTTGGTCTCTCATTCATTACCAGATTTCTCTAGATCTCACTAACTCAGATTTCATCTAAATCTAGACTAGGTTAGAAAATTCCAAGTTACTACCAAAAAAAATTCTGGCCCCAATTCTTTCCTCATTGGCTTTTCCCTAACGACAGAATCAGGTCGTTACAAAATAGAAGTGGACAAATAAATCAAAACGAAAGGGTACATAAATGAGACCTACACCCATAACTACAAACACACATATCATCCATAAATTATGTACTTGTACCCTCTTATTCTATATACAAACTTTAAATAATACATTTGTTTCATCATATATTACTATAAGAGGGAACAAAAAAAGTTGAAAGTTGAAATACCAAAATATCCCTATAAAATTGAGTTACTACAATAATTTCATTAAAAAAGTTACTCTAACTTAAAATGTTATAAAATATTTATTTAATTATAATTAGATAGTAATTATATAATATTATAGTATACAACACTAGAAAACCCAAAAGTTGTAGTAAATAATATTCATACAATTAATGAATCAGTTAATAGTAAGAGATTATATACATTTAATTGTATGCCAATATGAATACCTTGAATGTCTAGGCTTCTCCTTATAGCTCGTGAAACGTGTATTTTGAATTTCCATAGACTTAATAATGTGTATTTACTATTTCTTGAACTTTGTATCACTTCTTTAGTACTTAATTATGTTTATTTAATGTCAATCTTGAATCGGTTCATCTTCCGATCTTTATTGCAATATTAACTTTTGAAATGCCAATGTACATGTAATCAATCAAGGATTTATTTTCCTAATAAAATATACCCAACTTTTTCATTCATTTTCTCCATACACGAAGAGTTTAGAAGTTATAATCATGATTTAGCAGAATTGAGGTTTTGATGATTTAGTAGTGAACCAACATGGAGATGTAATCTTGGTTGCCTAATATATGTTGTTTCTTGAAAAGGTATTTGGTGTATGAAATGAATTTTTTGTTATTTCTTGTTGCATCTTTTAACCAAAATAAAATTACATACTTTTGAATAAACCTAAAGATTATGTATCACATTCTAAAGATAATGGAGTTACTGGACATATATACATGGAAATAGCATGGTTGCCTCGAATGTGGTTCGTCATTATTTATATACTTGTGCCTTTTTTTGGTTGGTATATAGCAAGTTAGTCCTATTTAGGTGTTTTAATCATATTTTTAATATTATAAGTATCAACGCTAATTCTATGTCAGCAACTTCAATAATGTTAGATGTTATATTCTTAATTAGTTTTACATAGTTCAACATTTCCTATTTCGTGAACTACCCCTCCGTTCTTTTGTAGCTGTCACTATATTCTTTTTAATAGTCAAACGATATAAACTTTAACTAACATTTTCAGATGTATTTTTCCATCATATTGATATGAAAAAAATTGCAATTTATAGTACTCTTCATATAATTTTTAAATATCGAAATTCTTATTTCAAAATATCAAATTAGTGTAATCTAAATTAACTTTAAAAATTAGTCAAATTGACTCTCATAAAGTGCAATATGACAACTAAAAAAAGGAATAATGGGAGTAATAACTAAAATTGTGTTAAAATTAGATAATATTGTTGTGTTTGACAAAACACATACTTAGTAGAATAATACATTAAATTAGGCATGTACAAATTTTATAAAATAACAGTCTTTGAAAACGTAGGTTTGAAGATGTAAAATTAGGCACGTACAAATTTTATGAAAATAGTAGGGGATAAAGGTGCATCGCACGTTCCCAAATACTAGTAATTAAAAAAGAATGGAAAAAAGAAGAATGCATCTTCAATGAAATAATGGAGATATCATGTGCATAGTGGTAGAATATAAAGAAAGAAGGTCCATCCAAATAAAAAGAGGATCAATCATCCATCAAGCCATTATTGTTCTACACTCTCCTTCAGCAACTTGTTCAATAGTAAATAGTCTATAAATATCCTTTACTACTACGTTATTTATAAAAAATGTTCAATTATAAATTAGGTTTTATAATATAATTTCAAAATATACAAACTTTAGTTCAAAACTAACATATCATTAATGCTAAAATTTTCCTCATACTTTTATGTTGAAAGTCCAAATTCCCCCCTTCCAACTCCCCAACTCCCTACCTACCCCACCCACACACTTATTTACACTTCATATTTTCTTTGCTCCTATCTCATCAAGTCCGACTATTGATTCATGATTTTTGTTTTCTACTTTTTTCTTTTACAAGTGTAACAACTCGTATTATGCATATGCTTGTTATATTCTTGTGATACTTGACATATCCTTATAGTAAAGGTGAGGGACCATGATTCTTATATGATTAGTGTTGGTTTAAACTAGCTCGGAAGGTGATGTGATGCCTGCACGTTTCAGCATGTGTACTGCAAATTCACTCCAATGGGTGTATTTAAAGAGATAGTAAGGTGGTAATTAAGCTTAAAGTTGAAATTTAAGTGCTAAGTTAAAGCAAAAGGGATTAATATTTAGAAAATGGAATAAAATAAGTGAGTTATTTGCTTGACTTAACTAAGCTAGCAGGTGGCAAGTAGGTGCATCACCTACTTTGACTTATTGACCAATCCAAAGGACCAAGTAGGTGCATCACCTACTTGAGATATATGGATCTAGTTTACAAGGCCAAGGTTTATGGATCAGATTTGGGCCTATGCTAATGGACACTTGAGGCCCAAACTAAGTTAAATAAAAGTAAAATGAAATTTAAGCCCAGCAGCCAAATTTGTCAAGGCCCAATATTTAGGCCCAAGTGAAAGCAAGTAGGTGCATCACCTAGTTTGACCTTTTGAGCTGCTTGATATACATAAGCAGGTGCATCACTACTTGACCAATTAATGGCTGAAAATGAAGTTTTCTAGAGGATATTCTTAAAGGTGAAGAAAGCTCAATACAAGATATATTAGTTGTTGTTCTCACTCATTTTAACACACAATATTGAGGATTAACTCCAGTGCTCTCTCTCCTTTCTCTTAAGGATTGAAACAACAGCCTTAAAGTTCTTCTAGGGTTCTTGAAGAAACCCTCATCTCTGCAAGACAAGGTAAGTGAAAACACTTATGGATTTAGCTTAATTCTCCCATGGATGATTAGGAAAACATGTCATTCATGCTTAAGTATAAGTATAAAGGCATAATATTTCCATAAGCTACTTCTCACTTCCTTGGTTATTAAGATACTTTCTCTTCTTCTTTGGTTTAAGTGTGAAGGGAAGTTGAAGTTCTTGAAGATTCCAAGTTAAAAGGGAAAGTTGCATAAATTAAGGTAAGGTGACTGCTCTTTTTTTTTGTCCTCTTTATGTATAAGTGAGGAATTATAGATGTGCTGTCATAAAGATCTCAAGGGGGTGGTGAGTTCAATAATTGGTTGTATGATAAAGAATATTTAAGGCTGTTTTATGTGTATTGTTGTTTGTGCGGCCTGGGTAATCTTGGAAAAGGATATATAATATGGGCAGAGAATGAGGGTGTGGTAATATACATTATTTTGAGGGCTGTATGGGCTCATTATCCGTCAAGTTAGATACTATTTTATGAGGCTCAGGGTGTGATAGCTGCTAATTTTAGTTTATCATGACTTATATTGTAGATTAAAATCTAAAAGGGGAGGCTGAATCGTGAAAGTTGTATTGGTCAGGCGATAAGTTCTGTAAGGCTATTCGATTCAATATTCTTCGACATGAAATCTGATAGTTGCAATCAATATCAATTAGGGAATTTCCTAAGTTCTATTCCTACTAAAGGAAACATAGTGGCAGCGTACGATCTCCAAATAGCTAGCAATATTTCCCCCTCTCCTTAATCTATAGAATTACTTCATTATATGTTCACTATTGTATACTTGTGTAATTGTCCTCCTATGTGATGGCATAGAAATGGTATTTCCAAAAGTAAGTTTGGTGAATTCTCCTCTTAGTCAGTTGAAGTCAATCGTGTCATTTAAGCTTACAAGTAATGCATTGATGTTACATAGCTCCTTATGTCATTATTATTGCCTTGAATTATTATTTTCATGTCTTCTACTACTGGTCTGTAGTTCCAAATATAAAAAATGATTATGACCACCAAAACAATAATATAAAAAGATTAAAGAATCTAAGTAAAGCAATCTTTATAATTAAGGGTGGCAGCTCAGGGGTGAAAGACTAGCATGGGCCAATCCTAATTGCTATAGAAGGGTGGCAGCTCAGGGGCGAAATCCTAGCATGGGCCGATCCAAATTTGTGTAATTATGAGGATCGCATCCTAAGGGTTAAAATGCCTAGCATGGTTCATCCTTTTCTATCACTGATCAGCTGGTCATTCGTATCACATGCCTTATAAAGATCATAACACATAGCAAGGTAAAGAAAAGAATGTAACATATATTATCCCACAATAGTTAACAAAGGTGGTCTTCTGTTCTGATTTACGCACACATATATTGATGTTTGGTTTCATTCGAACTCTTGTTTTATATATGTTATTGCCTTACATATTTAGTACATTTTCTCGTACTGACATCCCTCGCGGGGGACGCTTCATTTCATGTTGCATGCACAAGTACTTCAGCTAGTAGACCTCCTCAGTAGGAACACACAACACGCAACTACTTTTGGTGAACTCCAGATTGATTCGTAGCTTTATTAAGTCTTTGTTAGATTCATTTTGGTATTGTATCAAAGTTAAGAGTAAGGCGGGGTCTGTCCCGACCTACTCTAAGGTTTTCTATCTTTTAGAGGCTTTGTAGACTTATGTATATAGTTCAGTTGCGTCTTAACAAGTTGTGGCCTCAACGGTCAAGTCTGGTATATATGTTTTGGATCTACTTATATTGGTTCATATTGCTGCATCCTATGTGAACTTGTCACAAGAGTGTCATAATTATAAGCATAGTAAGCACATGTATGTTGGTTCTCTCGGGCCTTGAGGGCATCGGGTGCCTGTCCGTTTTCATGGGATTTGAGGCGTGACAAAAATGGTATCAAAGCAGGTCATCTTAGGATTTCTACAAAGTTGTGTCTATGTAGAGTGTTGCTTATGGATGTGTTGTTCACCACATTTATAAACAGGAGGCTACAGGACATGTAGGAGTTGTCTCTTTTCTTTCATTTCTTGATCGTGCGATAGAACCAGTGTTGTAGGTGAATCATATCTAATTTCTAAATTGTTTTATTATAGCAAATATGTCGGTTACGAGAAGTAGTAGAAGTACTAGTAAGCGAGTAGATGTGGCTGCCCAAGAAAGCACCAACCAACCTCCACCTAGTCAAGCTATTCAAGGTGAGACTCAAGATGAATCTCTATCACTCCAGAAGATCTAAGGAGGAAAGCTGCACCTCAAGAACCCCCTATTAATGCTATCGAGCAAGATTTGAGGAATGCAGTCCAATTATTGACTCGTATAGTTGTTGGCCATGGTCAAAGGCAAGAAGGTCTAGTTGCAGGTACTAGTGGTGTAGATAGAGCAGTTGCCACGCGGATACATGATTTCCTTAATCTGGACCCTCTATCATACACCGGGTCATATCCTAATGAAGATCCGCATGACTTTATAGATCGGATCAAACGCACTTTTGATGTTATGCATGTAAGTGGTAAAGAAGTGCTCAAGCTAACAACATATAGATTAAAGGGTGTGGCCATATTGTGGTATGAAGCTTGGAAGCAATCTAGGGGAACAGATGCACCTTCAGCTACATGGAAAAAGTTCAAAAAGGCATTCCTTGACCATTACCTGCCATTGGAGATCTGAGAGGCCCATGCAGATTAGTTCTTAAATCTTCACCAAGGAAGTATGAGCGTGAGAGAGTACAATCTCAAATTTAATTCCTTGTCCAGGTATGCTCCTAATGTAGTAGCTACTATAGAGGATAGAGTTCATCGATATGTGGATAGATTAGATTCATATCTGGTTAGAGATTGTACCATTGCTTCGTTGAATAAAGATATGGAAATAGCAAGAATGCAAGCTTTTGCTCAAAAGTTGGAGGATCAAAGGCAAAGAAGAAGGACACAAAAGTCAGAAACAGGGCATTCTAAGAGGGCTAGATCCATGGGGAAGTTTACACCATCCCAAGGTGAGTTTAGGCCTCGGTTCTTTAACAGACCGCCTAGGCCATCATTTTCCTACTCTACAACTGGTGCCCCACCTCGATTTCAAGAGTCTAGGGGCAATCAGTTTGGGCAAAGAGGTGAAAGCCAAGGTTCACGAACAGCGGGGTACCAAGTCAATCAAGACTTCCTCGACAGTCTTGTAAGAAATGTGGAAGAAATCATTTAGGTGCATGTCAGTTTGGGACAAATGTTTGTTTTTGGTGTGGTACACCGGGTCATATGATGAGAAATTGCCCTCATAGGGGTGTGGGTGGTGTGGCACAACCTATTAGATCAGTTGATGCATCCTTATCATCAACACCTTCTTTAGGTAGGGGACAGATGCCTACTGGTTGTGGAAAAAGAGCTAGGGGAGCAGCTAGTTTTAGTGGAGTTCAAAATAGCACATATGCTTTCGGGGATCGACAAAATTTAGAAGCCTCACCGAATGTGGTTACAGGTACATTGTCCATATTTTCACATATTGTATATGTATTAATTGATCCGGGGTCTACACTATCATATGTTACTCCATTGATTGCTGAAAATTTCAAAACAGCACCAGAATTATTAGTGAAGTCATTTGAAGTGTCTACACTAATTGGTGAGTCTATTATAGCCAGAAGGGTTAATCGTAATTGCATTGTAACTATTTGTGATCGTGATACATTGGCTGACCTTGTTGAGCTAGAAATGGTGGATTTTGATGTTATAATGGGTATGGATTGGTTAGCTTTTTGTTATGCCACGGTAGATTGCCGAACTAAGATGGTGCATTTCCATTTTCCAAAAGAGGCCTTCCTTGAATGGAAATGTAATATTGGGACACCAAGAGGTAAATTTATTTCTTATCTTAAGGCAAAGAAGATGATGTCCAAAGGATACATATGTCATCTAGTGAGAGTGAAAAATATAGATGCGGAGCCACCAACTCTTCAATCCATTCCAGTGATAAATGAATTTCCCGATGTATTTCCCAAGGATCTTTCGGGTTTGCCTCCAAAATGAGAAGTAGAATTTGGTATTGATGTAATTCCAGATACTCAACATATATCAATCCCTTCATATAGAATGGCCCCGACAGAATTACGAGAGTTGAAGGAGCAATTAAAAGACTTATTAGAAAAAAAATAAGGCGTAGTATGTCCCCATGGGGAGCACCAGTTTTATTTGTACGCAAGAAAGATGGCTCGTTAAGAATGTGTACCGACTACCAGCCGTTGAATAAGGTAACAATTAAAAACAAATATCCCCTTCCTAGAATTGATGATTTGTTTGATCAGTTACAAGGTGTTAAGTGTTTTTCAAAGATCAACTTGAGGTCGGGGTATCACCAAGTACGGGTCAAAGACAAAGATATTCCCAAGACAGCTTTTCAGACACGGTATGGTCACTTTGAGTTTTTGGTCATGTCATTCGGGCTAACAAATGCACCAGCAGCTTTTATGGATTTGATGAATAGGGTATTCAAGCCATTTCTAGATGTGTTCATGATAGTATTCATAGATGACATTTTGGTGTATTCAAGATCGGAAGATGACCATGCTAGTCACTTGCGGCAGGTTTTACAAATTCTTTGTGATCATATGTTGTATGCGAAGTTCTCTAAATGTGAGTTCTATGGCATTGTTAGGTCATATTGTATCCGATGAAGGAATAAAGGTTGATAACTAGAAGATAGAAGCCGTGAAAAACTGGCCAAGACCTACAACGCCTACGGAGATCCATAGTTTCTTTGGATTGGTAGGTTAATACAGAAGGTTCGTTGACGGATTCTCTTCCATTGTTGCACCCTTAACAAAGCTAACACAAAAAGAAACCAAGTTTCAGTGGAGTGATGAATGTGAAAGAAGCTTTCAAGAGCTGAGGAATAAATTAACTTCTACATAAATATTGGTACATCCAGAAGGAACAGAAAGGTATGCAGTGTATTGTGATGTTTCATGGGTGGGCCTAGGATGTGTATTGATGCAGCATTGTAAAGTAATAGCTTATGGCTCAAGGCAACTACGGCCACATGAGAAAAATTATCCAACTCATGATCTAGAGCTAGAAACAGTTCTATTTGCTTTGAAGATATGGCACCACTACTTGTATGGAGTTCATGTTGACATATTCACTGATCACAAGATTTTGCAATATATCTTTAAGCAAAAGGACCTAAATCTGAGGCAGCGAAGATGGCTAGAGCTATTAAAAGATTATGACATTGATATCTTGTATCATCCCGGGAAAGCAAATGTAGTAGCTAATGTGGTAAGTCGTAACATAATGGAAAGCACTTATGGGCAGTCTGTGGAAAGACAAGGAATAACTAAGGATCTATGTCAATTAGCTAGCTTGGGGGTTCGCCTTCTTGAATCTCCAGACGAAGGGGTTATTGTGCAAAATGTGGTAGAATCCTCATTAGTAGTGGAAGTGAAAGAGAAGCAGTGCACTGATCCTATTCTATTAAAACTTAACGAGAATATACAACAGGGTATGACAAAGGCATTTGAGCTTATGCAAGAGGGAGTACTTCGATGTCAAAATAGATTGTGTGTACCTAATGTAGATGAATTAAAAAATAAGATTATGATGGAAGCACATCATTCGAGAAACTCTGTCCATCTGAGGTCAACTAAAATGTATCATGACTTGAAAGAAATGTATTGGTTGGGGGACATGAAGAAGAACATTGCAGAATTCGTGGCTCAATGTCCAAATTGTCAACAAGTAAAACTAGAGCACCAAAAGCCTGGAGGTTTATGCAGTGTATAGAACTTCCAATTTGGAAGTGGGACATGATTAACATGGATTTTGTCACTGGTTTGTCTTGTTCATTTCAGAAGTTTGATTCTATATGGGTAATTGTTGATAGACTGACCAAATCAGTGCACTTCTTGTCGATCAAGACTACTTATACAGTTGAAGAATATGCGAGGTTGTATATTAAAGACATAGTTCGTCTACATAGAGTGCTAATCTCTATTATATCTGATAGGGGAGCTCAATTCACTGCAGAGCGTACAATTCAAACACTTGAGGATATGTTGTGAGCTTGTATATTGGACTTCAAAGGTAGTTGGGATGATCATTTGCCATTGATCGAGTTTGCATACAATAATAGCTACCATTTAAGTATTAAAATGGCACCTTATGAAGCTTTATATGTTAGAAAATGTAGATCCTTAATTGGGTGGTTCGAATTAGGTGAAACTGTCTTATATGGGCCAGATCTTGTTCATCAAGCTATGGAAAAAGTCAAAATGATACAACATCAGCTAGAAATAGCTCAAAGTCTATATAAATCATATGCGGATGTTAGAAGGAGAGGACTAGAATTTTCTATAGGGGATTGGGTGTTCTTGAAGGTGTCACCAATGAAAGGGGTAATGAGGTTTGGTAAAAATGAAAAGTTGAGTCCACGCTATATAGGGCCATATAAGGTTATTCGAAGAAGTGGCAAAGTTGTGTATGAGTTAGAGTTACCTGAAGAGCTTTGAACCATTCATCCGGTGTTTCATGTCTCAATGCTTCAAAAATGCATAGGTGACCCATCTCATATTACTCCTAATAAAGATGTATAGGTTATGAGAGATCTCACTTATGAAGAAGTACCCATTACTATTCTAGATCGACAAGTTAGGGAGTTAAGAAATAAAGCTTCTGTAAAAGTATTATGGAGGAACCAACAAGTAGAAGAGGTTACATGGGAAGCTGAAGAAGCAATGAAATTGAAGTATCCTCATCTCTTTCAGATCGATAAGAAGGATGAAGATGAGTAGTTGAGGCATTGACAAGTAAGTATAAGTCTATATGTATTATGTGATTATTAGTAGTACTAACTTAGGCTTGAACCTGTTTGGGCTGGATAACCATGCTAACATTCTAGGATGAATGTTTCAAGGGGGGAAAGATGTAACAGCCCGTATTACGCATATGTCTGTTATATTCTTGTGATACTTGACATAGCCTTATAGTATAGGTGAGGGACCATTATTCTTATATGATTAGTGTTGGTTTAAACTAGCTCGGAAAGTGATGTGATGTTTTACACGTTTCAGCATGTGTACTGCAAGTTAACTCCAACGGGAGTATTTAAAGAGACAGTAAGGTGGTAATTGAGCTTAAAGTTGAAAGTTAAGTGCTAAGTTAAAGCAAAAGGGATTAATATTTAGAAAATGGAATAAAATAAGTGAGCTACTTGCTTGAATTAACTAAGCTAGTATGTGGCAAGTAGATGCATCACCTACTTTGACTTATTGATGAGTCCAAAGGACCAAGTAGGTGCATCACCTACTTGAGCTATATGGATCTAGTTTAAAAGGCCAAGGTTTATGAATCAGATTTAGGCCAATGCTAATGGACTCACTTGAGGCCTAAACTAAGTTAAATAAAACGAAAATAAAATTTAAGCCCAGCTGCTAAATCTGTCAAGGCCCAATATTTAGGCCCAAGTGAGAGCAAGTAGGTGCATCACCTAGTTTGACCTTTTGAGTTGTTTGATGTACATAAGCAGGTGCAGCACCTACTTGACCAATTAATGGCTGAAAATGAAGCTTTCTAGAGGATATTCTTAAAGGTGAAAAAAGCTCAATATAAGATATATTGGCTGCTGTTCTCACTCATTTTAACATATAATATTGAGGATTAACTCTAATTCTCTCTCTCTCTCTCTCTCTCCTTTCTCTTAAGGATTAAAATGGCAACCTTAAAGTTCTTCTAGGGTTCTTGAAGAAACTCTCATCTCCTCAAGACAAGGTAAGTGAAAACACTTATGGATTTAGCTTAATTCTCCCATGGATGATTAGGAAAACAAGTTATTCATGCTCAAGTATAAGTATAAAGGCATAATATTTCCAGAAGCTACTGCTCATTTCCTTGGTTATTAAGATACTTTTCTCTTCTTCTTTGGTTTAAGTGTGAAGGGAAGTTGAAGTTCTTGAAGATTCCAAGTTAAAAGGGAAAGTTGCATAAACTAAGGTAAGGTGACTGCTCTTTTTTTTTTGTCCTCCTCATGTATGAGTGAGGAATTATGGGTGTGCTGTCATAAAGAACTCAAAGGGGTGGTGAGTTCAATAATTGGTTGTATGATAAAGAATATTTGAGGTTGTATTGTTGTTGGTGCGGCTTGGGTAATCTTGGAAAATGATATATAATGTATGTATTAGGCAGAGAAGGAAGGTGTGGTGATACACATTATTTTGAGGGTTGTATAGGCTTATTATCCATCAAGTTATCTACTATTTTATGAGTCTTAGGGTGTGATGACTACTAATTTTAGTTTATCATGACTTATATTGTAGATTAAAACCTAAAAGGGGAGGCTGAATCGTGATAGTTGTATTGGTCAGGCGATAAGGTATGTAAGGCTATTCGATTCAATATTCTTCGGCATGAAATCTAATACTTGCAATCAATATCAATAAGGGAATTTACTAAGTCCTATTCCTAGTAAAGGAAACATAGTGGCAGCGTACGATCTCCAAATAGCTAAAAATATTTCCTCCTCTTCTTAGTGTATAGAATTACTTCATTATATGTTCACTACTATATACTTACGTAATTATCCTCTTATGTGCTGGTATAGAAATGATATTTACAAAAGCAAGCTTGGTGAATCCTCCTCTTAGTCAGTTGAAGTCAATCGTGTTATTTAATCTACAAGTAATGCATTGATGTTACATAGCTCCTTATGTCATTGTTACTGCCTTGAAGTATTATTTTCATGTCTTCTACTATTGGTCCTTAGTTTCAAATATAAAAAATGATTATGACCACCAAAACAACAATCTCAAAGATTAAAGAATCTAAGTAAAGCATTCTGTATAATTAAGGGTGGCAGATCAGGGGAGAAAGCCTAGCATGGGCCAATCCCAATTGGTATAGAAAGGTGGCAGCTCAGGGGCGAAAGTCTAGCATAGGTCGATCCCAATTTTTGTAAATTATGAGGACCGCATCCCAGGAGTTAAAATGCCTAGCATGGGTCATCCTTTTCTACCACTGATCAGCTGGTCATTCGTATCACATTCCTTATAAAGATCATAACACACAGAAAGGCAAAGACAAGAATGTAACATATATGATCCCACAAGAGTTAACAAAGGTGGTCTTCTATTCTGATTTATGCACACATATATTGATACTTGGTTTCATTCGAACTCTTATTTTATATATGTTATTGCCTTACATATTCAGTACATTTTCTCGTACTGACGTCCCTCGTGGGGGACGCAACATTTCATGCTGCAGGCACATGTACTTCTGCTAGTAGACCTCCTCAGTAGGAGCACACGACACTCAGCTACTTTTGGTGAGATCCAGATTGATTCAAGGCTTTACTGAGTCTTTGGTAGATTCATTTTGGTATTGTATCGTAGTTAAGAGTAAGGCGGGGTCTGTACCGACCTACTCTAAGGTTTTCTATCTTTTAGAGGCTTTGTAGACTTATGTATATGGTTCAGTTGCGTCTTAACAAGTAATGGCCTCAACGACCAAGTTTGGTATACATGTTTTGGATCTACTTTTATTGGTTCGTATCACTGCATCCTATGTGAACTTGTCACAAGAGTGTCATAGTTATAAGCATAGTAAGCACATGTATGTTGGTTCTCTCGGGCCTTGAGGGAATCGGGTGCCTGTCCGTTTTCATGGGATTTGAGGCGTGACAACATGAAATAGGTTAATTGTTTTTTACCTAAATAATTTACCTATAAAAACGTCACTGTAAATTCATTTTCACAATATAAATACACAAGTCCTCTTTTTTATGATATTTGTTGCAAAGTGTGATGTTATTTACAAATAACCATTAAGCATCATCTTCTATTTTTTAAAAATTCTATTTATAGGATTTTAAGGTTTGAGGAAAAAAAAAGAAATTGAAGCAACTATATCTATTTTATTTTTATTTCATGATTTAAAAGATTTCATTCTTCAATGTCGTTAACTAATATGTTTGAGTAGTGTCTGTTTAATTTTCTACACTATTTGATTAGATGTTGTAAATTGTCATTTTAAAGATTGAAAACCAAATAAAGGGACCTAGTACCTCCAATGCTCTCATGCAAATCAAATAACACAGTTGTAAAGTGTACCATTTTTGCATTGTGCAACAGGGAGGTAGGACTGCAGTGTCTATTTTTCCTTCTTGACCAATGAAAATAATTCAAGGTTTAGCCCTTTCTCTCTTTCTTACATAAGAGGACATGATTAAGCAAAATCTAGATTTTGCAAAATTGAAAATCTGCTCTCGTCTCACAACAAGTTGTCGCAGCTTTCATACAAAGGGAAGACCTCTACAGTAAGACAATTCCTTGTTAGTTAGATTTTGTATCTTGTGCTTACATTGTAAACCTACTCTACTTCAAAAATCATGTGTAGGTATCTTTCTTATGTATTGTTCCTTTTAGAGTTTGTACCAATTAGAGGTAGTTGGTTAAAGAGCATAAGCAACATATTTATTACATGTATGTCTTGAAATAGAGTTGTTACAAGGGGAAATGGGTAAAGAGTTTAATTTCTAGGATTACAAGAGTTTGTAATCAAATCCTTGCTCGTGTTAAGTGAAGTTGTTTGGTAAAATTCTATAGAGACAGGTCTTGGTTTTTCCTTTCTTGAGCAAGAAGATTCTCACGTAAATATTTGGTGTTCTTCACTTACTATTTATAGTCTTTACCTTTTGTTCTTATTGGTCATTCTAATCAAGGATTTGATCCCTTGACTGATGGTGGACTCATACAAGCTATCATGTTGGTATCAGAACAGTTTCTCCTAAAATGTCAACACCTAGGAAAAGATCCTACAAAATTGGTTGCTCTATCAAACCTCGAAAAAGGTCAGCTACGACTAAACCATCCAGATTCAATGGACAATATAATGAATGGTGAAAAACAAGAATGCGCGACTTCATCATGGCTGAAGATTGTGAGCTATGAGATGTCACCCATGACATTCCTTATGTGCATATGCAGACCGTTATTGAGGGAGAAGCTTACAAATTTGCTCCTAAGACAAGAAAGGAATATTCTAATGCTAACAAGAAACAAATTGATAAAAAATTCAAGACTAAAAAAGCTTATAATATGTTATATTGAACCTGATGAAGAAAATTGAATCTCAGCTTGTGATACTGCCAAGAAGATTTGGGAAGCTTTACAAACAAACCATGAAGGGACAAATCAAGTTAAGCAGACAAAAAATGCAAGATATACTTACTACTCAATTCAAGAGATGTACACCAGGCTCACCTCCATCACTAAGGGGTTTCATTGTCTTGGTAAAGTGATGAAGACCAACAAGTTGGTTTGCAAGATTCTCAGTGATGTGCCAACCTCTTGGAAAATCAATATCAATAACATTGTTGAAGCTAAAGACCTTCAGATACCATGGATAAGTTGATAGGAAACTTGAAGACTGTAATGACCCGTTAGGTCATTTTGAGAATTTGTCCTCGTAGTTTCATAAAAGTTCCTTTTCATAAATTCAAAATGAGAATTTTGAACTATTATTTAACATTATTTAATTAATTGTGTAATCTTTAGATAATTAATTTAATTTCTAATGATGGTCCAAGTTTGAAATTTATTTAAAACCCTATATACATATATATAAAATAAGTTAGTAGGATTTGTCACTTTTAATACATATGAAAAAAAGAGAGTAGGCTATGATGTATATTAAATTTTTAGGATAGAAAGCTAACCTTATTACTGTTGAATTTTTTTTCTTTTGTTGCAAAAGTTAGTGGGGGACAATATGATGCAATAATGACAAATTCAGGATTAGTTAATCGCTGGAAAAGAAAAAAAAAAAGAGAATTGGCATTCTGTTTCATATATTAATATCGAATTTCCAATTGCTTTGCACACCTGATAAGATTAGTGAATCAAATTTTATAATTCTTCAATAGTTTTACATGTAGCAGTTAACCTAAAATCATAATTTGAGTTCAAAGGATGAGATACTTAGTTAGAAATAATAGGGGAAAACATATAAAGTTTATCGATAATTTACTCGTTAACTTCTTTGGAATTCATGAGCTTTTCATAGTTAAGTTGGTTTGACATATTGAGATATGTAATTAAACATTAGGTGTATCGTATTACATGAATATAATTAGATTTATGAAATTGGAAAAATTGAAACTTAATCCTAGGCTTGTAATTTGGAAAATATGAGAGTTGACATGTTAATTGGCACCAAGATTAGGAACTTGATTATAGATTTGGGTGAGTTTTTGGGTCTAGGTTAAACATATAGTAATATGAGTGTTGTTAGTTTTGAAATCTTATTGTGATTATTTATTTGAATAGATTGCATTGGTTTGGAAGCCCAACGAAAGGGGAAGACTCAAGTCCCGGAGTGATTGTTCGATTATTTGAGGTAATTGGATTTCTCAATCCTAGTTAAGTGTATCGAATCATGTATTTCCTTGTGGTATGTGTTAGGGACTAATGGGACTTGATGATGGGTTTACTTGTCCATATTAAATAATTCTAATGATGAAAAGGGGATAAAAAAGACAATGTGATTAATTATTGGTGTGTGATGTGTTGAGAATGATTTGAAAGACATATTGATTCATTGTTGATGTTGTATCACAATTGTGTTGTTGTGAATTTTGCATCATTATGGAAATGATCACCTCCTCATTATTTGTGTGAACATGTCATTTGCATTGGTTCTGAGACATGGTTGTGACAAGTGTTATGTGAATTGAGGAAGAATAAGAAAATAAAGAGGATGCACCATTTCGAGGGACGTGTCGCACGCCGCGATAAATATTATGATTCGAGGGACGTGTCACACACTGCGACAGACTTTATCGAGGGTCGTGTCGCATGCTGCGATGGATGCATGGACAGATATGTCCCCATGGGTCCCGGACTAAGAGACAACGGGTGTGTATCGTTAGGTTAGACATGCATCACTATAATTCATTGAATTTCATTGCATTGTGCATCTTTATCATTTGTGAATTTATGAGTACTTTTCTATGGAACTTGTGACTAGTTACTTAATCTTGTGTGTTGCTAATCTGTAATTGTTGAAGTGAGGTGGTTGAACTATGTGCTATGTAAGTTATGAACTATTAGGTTCGACTAATTTTATCCAAGTTGTAGTTATGGAGGTTCAGTTGGGGGGGGGGGGGAGGGTAAGGATTATTTGTATTATATTCCCTTAGCTCGTGTTTAGAAGTTACTTGTTGAGTACCGTGTGGTTTGGTACTCACCTCTTGCTTCTACATTTTTGTAGGTTACGTGCCTGTATCTTCGTTATACTTTTTATTCTCTTCTTTTCTGAGGCTTCCTATGGAGATTTGTGAGGTATCTGTTTGTCATCTCAACGGACCTTCTTACTCCTATTTACGATCTTGTTCTACTTTAGTGACAACATCATTTGAGACTTGTGTTTTCTTTCAAATCCACTGTAATTCATTAGAGGCTTGTGCACGTGACAACTAGGTCTTGGAGATTTAGTTTAGTTGACTTGTTATCCGTATTATTACATGTTATTAAACTTTCAATTATAGCTTATTTCCGCACTTTATTGTAATGGTTGGATTTTAGGCTGACTTGTTTTGGTGGGATAAGACGAGTGCCATCACATCCCTTTTTGGATTGTGACAAAGACCTACGAGCTCAAGAAACAATAGATTAAGAAAGGAAAGTACCAAAGAAGGAGAAAAGTTCGTCTCTCAAAGCTGCGAAAAATGACTCCAATGAAGATGATGCTGAGATGGCCTACATCACGAGACGTTTTCAAAGGATGGTTAGAAGATATAAAAGTTTTCCTATGAAAGAAACTCAAGTAAACATTAAAAAAAAAGACTTCTACCACAAGTGTGGAAAACCTAGACACTTTATCAAGAATTGTCCTTTTCACAAACAAGATATTATAAGGATTATGTCAAAAACAATTTTGAGAAAGAAAGAATGAGGAAGCCAATCCCCTACCATTTCAAACTAAGAGAAGTTGTAGACAATGTATTCAGGCAAGCCCTTGCAACATGAGGGTGCAAGAGTTTTTAATCAAATCTTTGCTCGTGTTTAGTGAAGCAGTTTGGTAAAATTCTACAAAGGTAGGTCATATTTTTTCCTTCTTGAAGCAAACAAGTTTTCCATATAAACATCGTGTGTTCTTTACATGTCTTTTTGTAGGGGTGGACACGGTATGGTACGGTATTTCAAAGTTTTGATACCGTAATTTTGGTATTTGATTTTTAAAACATTATACCATTATCATACCAATTTAATTCGGTATGTGTAGACAATAAAATTCGCGTCGAGAAAATAATAATCAAGAACGGAAAATTATCGCAACAATCGTTTTATTATTTCAAAGTGCGAGTGTTACGATAATTCACCTTTTCGAATATAAATTCAAGGGATCTTGAGCTTGTTCTTGAATCTTTGATGAACTTGGACTTTAACTTTATCTTGATCTCGAACTTGATCTTGACTTGAACTTTATCTTGATCTTGACTTTCTAGTTGAATTCAAGGGCTTTGAGCCTAATCTTGAATCCGGCGGTCTTGATCTTGATCGTTCCTGAACTTGAACTTTATCTTGATCTTGATTTCTAGTTGAATCCAAAGGCTTCGAGCTTGATCTTGAATTTGCTGGTCTTGATCTTGATCATTCTTGAACTTGAACTTTATCTTGATCTTGAATGCTTGAATTCTTCAATTCTTAAACTTGAACACTTTGAATTCTTAAACTTGTAGAGAAATTTGTGGCTTTTGATCCACGAGCTTTCTCTAGCTTCTTGTTTAGAATTCTTGGTTCTTTTTCTGAATTATGAGGACCCCTATTTATAGTTTTAAAATAGAGGAGTTGTGATAGGAATAGGATTCCCTTCGGCCAATCAGATTTAAGTGACATGTCATATGAGCTTTATGGAGCGGGCTTTAAATAAATCTATATTTATTAGATTTAAATAATTAACTCAATTATATTAATCCATAATATTTATTTGAACTAATATATTCATGAATTTAATATAATCCAAATCACTTTATAAATTTATATTTAAAATTTTTTAAGTGACTACAGTATGGTTCGATATTTTGAAGTTTGGTTTTGGTATTCTACAATATGGTAAATCGGTAATCATAGTTTGTTCAGTTTTGACTAATATATACTCGTATAATAGAGTATTATCACTTTGATAATTAAAAAAAAATCTCAATTGTTTCATATATGTAGAAATATATATTTCAAAATAAAATACAAACAACTCCTTTAGTTAATCAATTACAATTAAATTTCAAATACATTTCAATCAAAATATAGTAGTCAAAGTTTCAACTTCTAAGCATTCGGTATATACTAATACTACGTTGCATATTTGATAGTATTTTAATATATATATATATATATATATATATATATATATATATATATATATATAATTTATGTAAGTATATATTTCGGTATGGTATTCAGTATTTTGGTATATTGTTTCTAAATATCAAATACCGTACCAAATAACAAAAAAATAAATAAAAGATATACCATATACCGTACCAAATATCATAATACCAAAATCACAATATTAAAAATTTCGATAAAATATGATAATTCGATATATACCATACCATGCCTACCCCTAGTTGTTTGTATTCTTTACCTTTCTCTTATTAGTTGTTGTCAAGGACCTAGTCTCTTGACGGGTGATAGATTCATACAAGAATACTACATTAGTTATGTAGACCAATCAAATAAACCTAATTAAAACAAGTTATGAAATATAGATAAAAATAAAGTAAAGATGCACGAGGTTGATGATTAGAAGGAAAATTAATTGGAGTTATATATATTCATTTTGGGATGGAAAGAAATGATCGTCATCCAAATTAGATGCCTTACTTGTTGAAGTTAGAATCATTACTTTTTTGAATGGTGCGAGTAAAATTTATTAAAGTTAAAAAGAAGTAATTAAAGGGCTAATTTTTGAAATCCATAAATGACAAGACAAGTGGGGTTGGTTGATTGATGTAGGCCCCACATAAGAAAGATTCGGAAGCAGATAAAAATATTTGAAAAAAAGAGAAAGAGAAAAGATCCTTCCTTACATATTCAAAAGCGCGTTAAACTGATCAGATAAGATGTTCACAAACAAACAACAAAAGGGGCAGAGAAAGAAGAAAACCTCTTTGAAGTGTTTTTTTTTTTTTTTTGAGGTATTTTGTTTATATTTTATGTGTATGTTAACGTGTACACGTTTTTAGGGTTATCTTGTTGACGTTTATGCATTTCTTTGATTTTATATTTTAATGTTTATTTCTTGTAATACTCATCAATTGGTGCTGGACATGGAATAAGTTTGTTCTTGAATGGTATAAAGAAATTTTAATTTTCCTTTTACTTTGTTAAGCTTCTGTTTGCTTCTTCAACCTTCTACACCCTTCTATTTACCTACCTTTGTGTTAATTATTTATTAGGTATATAAATTATTTTCTACTTTTTAATTTATGCATTTATATCGCCGGATCTGCAGAATTTGTTTGTTTTTTCCTTGTTTTCATCTGTGCAATTTTGCTAAATCTCCGTACACCTTTCAAACAAGGAAGGGTAAGTTTGCATCAACTTGTCTGCGGTTTTCTCTACCTTTTTCTTTTTTTTTTCATTTTTCTTGTGGGTTTTTCTTCTTTTTTTTTTGTATTTTTGCAGTGAAGGACTCAAATATTTATGATTTTTGTTTTTGTTGATGCTAGGTTATTGTTTGTTTGATATAGATAGAATATTTGTTGCTAAGATCTTGTTGATGCTTGTATGTTTATTTGATAGTGAAAGAAGACCTTATTCTTTATATCTAACTTCCATTTTTCTCTTTTGGAATGAAGTATCTTTTGTAGATACACATATTATGATGTTGTTAATTTGACAGATTCAATGGACGGAAGAGGAGCGTCAAGATATTGGTGTCATCATTGTTCAAGGAGGGTGAACCCCATGATGGAGGTTGAGTTAAAATGTCCCATTTGTCAACTAGGATTTATTGAAGAAATGGGATCAGACACTACTGAGACCCCTTTAGATTCTGATTCTGATTCTGATCGTGCCCTCTCACTTTGGGTACCTATCTTGTTAGGCATGATGACCAACCCTCGTCGTCATTCTAGACTTAGGCATCTCGAATTTGAAGATGATGATGATCATACACGTGAAGCCGATACACAACTTGATCCAGACCTGGCATCTATAATAAATAGGCGCAGGAGGAACTCTGCCACCATTCTCCAGCTCTTGCAAGGTATTCGAGCTGGAATGTTGGCTGAGTTGGATAACCGTAACCCTGAGAATGAAAACAGGGAGACAGGTAGAGAGAGTAGGGATCGTGAGCGTGTTATACTTATAAATCCATTCAATCAAACCATCATTGTGCAGGGTTCAGATAATAATTCCAGGAACCAACCTATTGGCTCATTGGGTGATTATTTCATTGGTCCTGGTTTAGACGTGTTGCTGCAACATTTGGCAGAGAATGATCCAAATAGGTATGGTACTCCACCAGCTCAAAAAGAGGTTGTAGAGGCATTGCCTGTGGTGACAATTGATGAGACATTGCAGTGTTCTGTCTGTTTGGAAGACTTTGAGATTGGGACTGAAGCCAAAGAGATGCCTTGTAAGCACAGGTTTCATGGTGACTGCATCTTACCATGGCTGGAGCTTCATAGCACATGTCCAGTCTGTAGGCACCAGTTGCCCTCTGATGAATCAAAAAGTTGATTCTGCTGGAACCAATGATGGAAGTGGTAGTAACACAAATGCTCAGAGTAGTAATGGTAATGGTAGAAGGTATGAAGATGAGGATACTAGGAATGAAAACGGTCGCCGGTTTCCAGTGTCACTTCCGCGGCCTTTGAGTGGCTTGTTTTCATCCCCAAACTCAGGTAGTAATGGAAATTCATCATCAATGACGTCTTCTGCATCAAATGCAAACTCCAATGCTCATATGCATGAGGATTAAATTTCATCATATTGAGTTTGTGCTCTATGATGCGTGGATTTCCTTTGGCGTTTCGCTTGTGTACATAGCGTGGTACTTGCTAAATTATAGTATTGCAAACACTGGATCCTGTCTTGCTTGCCTGCCTGTATTATATAGAGGATCATTTTACTTTTGTTAGACTAGAAGCCAACGACTCTCTTCTGTTTGTATAGAGCTTTAAATATGTACACTTTTTGGTCAACTCAACTCTCAAATCCTTTAAGCTGATGAAAGGGTTTATGTCAAATGTCCTCTGAACCACAAGAATCAAGAGAAAGCTCTTGGTCTCGTTTCTGATTTATCAGCTTTAGCAATGTGCTATGGTTCAGGCATTATTGATCTGTTGTTTACATGCTATACGAGTCATGGTAATGACTTCCTACTTGTCAAGTTAAATTGCTAGATCTAATGAATTTCTTCGTTGGGGTTGGATTTCAGTATCAGAATGAAGTTGGAAAAGTTTGGCTTGTTGTATGAAATTCTGTTCTTTGTTTGTGGACATTCAAAACTTATATATGAGTTTTATATGTCAAGATCATAGGACATATTGAAGGGACCTTGTTAAATGTGAGTGAATTGCAATTGTTGATATGCGAGCTGAGATTCTGTTTGTATGTGCATTAGTCCATCCCTATAGACTAGAGTAAGTGTTTTTTGTATGCATTTCAGGGATCACTAGAGGCAACAGAGTAGAGTAGTTTCGTTATTAAACTTCACTCCGATTGAAAACTGTATTGATCTTCTCAACTATTACAACCAGGACAACTTAACTGAATTAGTGGCAAGTGTATGATATCCAGTGTTGTGATAGGTTAATCCACAATTTGAAATTTACCCTTGTGTTTTGTCATGTTCAAAGAGAAAATTTTGTAAACACTTGCACTTGTAAAATCATTGCCTTTTTAGCCAAGTATATGTTTTCAATTGGAACTCGCAAAAGCATTTGGAGTGGTCATCACAATAGCACTTTTAAGAGTATATTGTCATAATTTTGTGAGTCTAAATCCATAATGTCAAGGTAAAAAATAAAAACACACAATTGCCTCATTCAATGCACAACATTCAGTGTATACATCTAGCACATGACTAACACTGCCAACAATTAATATATTCTGGTAATGTAAACCAGATCACACAGAAGAAGATGATTGATTATTACTTGTTCAGTTCAACTCATTTACGTTATTTCTTCAATTCAGGGGGAAAGTCACAAGTAATCTCTCATAAAATACATTTCTGTAAAACCAACCACAAGCTACTCTTCAATCACGATTTGGCAAAACAAAGGTCGCACTACTCTCGAAACCTAAAAACTAAAATCCTAAAAAACCTTGTCGTCTTCGCCACTAATGGCTGCCACTCGGAAGCCTCCGATGGGGGTTGCTCAGCCTGTTTCAGAAAACTTAGCAAGAGGGTTGTAATGAAGATTTATAGATATGAATGCACAATTGGATATCTGAGTTATAGATATGTTCTGATCAGAGCATCAAGTACGGAGGATTATGTTCATTTGCTATCAAAGCCTATTTATTATATTGGACATAGGAGTTGTTATTACCCAATGCGCACACTCAAATGGGATCTACTATTTGATCTAGAGGAAGAAACAACGACAACTATAGCATGGATATCTTTTCCATTTTTACCTTCAAATTTCTTTGGTAAGGAAACAATTTTTCTCTTTGGCGGTAGCTGTAAGGAAGCCTTTGCAGGTGGATATGACAACATGGAATAAAACAAGACCTAGTTGTCCAACGGTGAAGGTTGAAGTGAATTTGTTGGGAGAATTTCCAAAGAGTATAAATATAGGGGTGAGAAACAAGAACACCGGAGAAGACAAAGAAAAATGAATACAAATCAAATGTGATTACATGCCCAAATACTGCAAAAATTGTAAGTTACAAGGACACAATGAGAAAGAGTGTTATGTGTTACACCCAAAGTTGTATTCGAAAGAAGAGGCTGATCGTGAGTAGAGAGGGCAGAAAGAAAACGAAGAGAAGAATTAGGATCAAACAAAGCAAAAAGAGGCAAAGGATAAAGGTAAGTAAAATATTCATGCATTCCAGGAGCAAAAGAGTAGGGGGAGGGGGATGGTGGTGGTGCAAGAAAGAGGTAGATACAATAAAATAGAAGGATTTACTCAGAGATGGAGTCAAAAAGAAAATTAGAAGGAAGGTAAGCAAATCATCAATGAGAACAAGTTTAGTGCACTAGAAGACACTAAAGAAGCAGAGGATGTGCAAATCACCCAGAAGGAGGGCAATGGTGAAGAAGAGATGCAGAAGAAACTTCAAAGAAAAGGGTGGAAGAGGTTGCTAGGAAGCAACAGCAATCAAAAAGTAAGGAAATTGATAGGGTGAAAAAAATAGGGGTTTCTCCAAAAGAAAATAACGAAACAAAGTCTACATCCGGAAGAATAATCAGCAACGAGATAGTGAGTAACTCCAGAAGTGATTCAAATGCAAAAATAATGGTTGGGTTGTCAAAAGGAAATCATTATTTCTGCAGTTTATGCGAGATGTAGCTCATAGAAGAGGTTAGAAATATGGGAGGATCTCGAAGTTATGACAGAAGAGATGAGTTTTTCATGGGTTGTTGGCGGAGACTTTAGTGTGACACTCAATGAAACGGAGAATTGGGGAGGGCTATCAGTAACTCATCATGAGACACTGGATTTTACTCAATGTATAAGTTCTTGTAATATGACAGAGATCAAATTCACAAGTAGTCTTCATACATGGTGGAATAGGAGAATAGAGGGGGAGAGTATTTTCAAAAGATTGGATAGGGTACTCAGGAATTCATGCAAGCTTTCCCATCTAGTGATGCACACCATTTGATAAGGCAAGGGTCAGATCATGCCCCATTACCTGTGATCTGTAAAAGTGACCAGGAAGAGGTGATAGTGAAGTCGTTTAGGTTCTTGAGTTTTTGGACAAATAAAAAAAAAATTAAGGGTCTTATAACACAACATTGGGAAGTAAATATAGATGGAAGCCTGTTCTATATATTTCATCAAAAAATGAAAAATGTGAAAAAGGTTTCATCGAGATGGAGTAGGGAACTGTATGGAAATATTTTTATGAGAATTGCTACAATGGAGGATATTGTTAAGGCAAAGGAAACTCAAGTGGAAGTGAACCCATCAGAAGCTAACATGAAATATTTAGCAAGGGTTGAAGAAGTAGTCAAGAGATACCACCAGATAGAAGAAGAGTATAGGAAACAGAAGGCGGGGATGCAATGGTTCAAAGAAGGAAATACAAACAAAAAGTTTTTTTCATTCATATCTCAAGGGACAATTTAGATAGAACGATGAGATATAATACAGACTACTCAGAACATTGGAGATGAAGTGGTAAATGTCTTCAAGGAACAATTCAAGGAAGGGTTCAGGACTGAGGACTAATCTATGCTCAATGTTATTCCTAGATTAATAACCAATGAGAAGAATGAAGACATGACAAGGGCTCCAACAAAGAAGGAAGTTAAAACTGCAATTTTAGCTTAAACAAGGATAGTGCAAGTGGCCCAAATGGTTTCTCAAAAGTTTTCTTCCAATCATGTTGGGAAATTATTGAAGAGGACATATGGAGGATGGTGATGGAATTTTCTGTGGAGGTGAAATTCCTAAATATCTCTCTCACACTAATGTAGTGCTTATTCCTAAAAAGAGAAGGTAACTAGATTCTCAGATTTAAGGCCAATTAGTCATAGTTCCTTTGCAAATAAGATTCTATCAAAAGTATTGCATGAACGGATTCCACAGATACTGCCTTTCATAATCTCAAATAACCAATCATGATTCATGAAAGATAGGAGCATAACTGAAAATATTTTGCTAGCCCAACTTATTATTAAAGACATTAAAAAGTAAAGTCCAAATCACAATGTGGTGGTAAAATTTGATCTGACAAAGGCCTATGATAGAGTTTCATGGATCTTTTTGACTAAGGTGATGAGAAGTTTTGGTTTTGATGAAAGTATCATTGATATGGCGGGAAGACTAATTTCTAATAATTGGTACTCTATACTAGTCAATGGATAGTCTTTTGGTTTCTTTGAATCATCAAGGGGACAGAAACAGGGAGATCCACTATCACCTACTCTCTTTATCATAGCGGGAGAATTCTTGACTAGAGGTCTTAATAAGCTGAATGAGGATTTGGGTTTCAGAGGGTTTGGAATTTCTAAATGGAGCAAAAAATTAATCATCTATCATATGCAAATGATACAATACTATTTTGCTCTGGACATAAGGTTACATAAGGAAAATGATAAATATTTTAAGGAGATATGAGTTTGTGTCGGGGCAACTTATCAATTTATCAAAAAGTTATATATACTTGCATTAAAAAATTCCTACTGCAGTTTTTCACAGGATTAAAAGAATAGCACAAGGTATTTTCCATTTCACTTACTTGAGATGTCTGATATTTTATGGGAGGAAGACAAGTTCATTTTGAAGAGCTATTTAAAAAGGTAGCAACTAGGGTGTTGAGATGGTGGAACATGCTATTAACATATGGTGGAAGCTATGTTCTAATTGCGCATGTTTTACAATTAATGCTTGTATATCTTATGTCGGTCATGAATCCACCAAAAGGGGTAATAGATCAAGTTCATAAGATTCTTGCAAAAAAAATTTCGGGACACATAATAGGAGTTAAGGGTAAGCATTGGGTTGTGTGGGAAACACTATGTTTACCAAAATCAAAGGGTGGTGTGGGTTTTAGATCATTACATGATATATAAGATGCTTTGTTTGCTAAACTGTGGTGGGTATTCACAATATCTACAAACACATTATGGAGTGAATTCATGTGGAATAAGTACTGCAAGAAATGGCGTCCCATTATGGCACAAGGCAAATGTGCCTCTCATATTTGGAGTAAAATGATCAAAGTCAGAGAAGAGGTGGAGCACAATATTTGGTGGAAAATAAAGTCACGAGATGCTAGCTTCTTGTATAACAACTGGACAAAGCAAGGTGCTTTGTATTATGTGGAGGAAGACAGAAGTGGGGAAGATGAGATCGAGGTAAAAAGTTGTATTGCAAATGATCAGTGGGACAAAAATAAGTTAATGCAATTCATTATTGAGGATATGACTGAATATATTGTGAGTGGAATTTCTCTAGTAATAAGGTGTGGAGAACAAGATTAAACTTGGTGGATATGTAGCTCAAGAGGATCCTATTCTTTTAAATTAGCCTGGTTTTTAATAAGAATGAAAAAAAGAAAGGGAAGAGAAGTTTGAAAAGATTTGGATGAAAGCTTTGCCTTTCAAGATTAATTTCTTCCTGTGGAGGGATTGGAAAAGAAGGATTGCCATTGATGATAACCTAAGGAGAATAAGAATCAACATTGCCTCCAGATGTTGGTGTTGTGAAACACAACAAATAGAAACAATGTCTTATTTATTTCTAACAACTTCCCTAGCCCAAAGGGTATGAAAGTACTTTGCTTCATATGCAGGGCTGGATATCGACCACAAAATTCTTATGCAAGCCATTAAATATTGGTGGTATGCTGAAGCTCCTAACAACTTGAAAATAGTTATGAGACCTATACCAGCACTGATTATGTAGGGCTTGTGGAAAAGAAGAAATCAAATCAAACACGGAGGGCATACAAGTTTTGAAGTGTCACGACCCAGGGGTATCCCCTAGATGTAACATGGCGTATAGAACCTCGAAGGACTCCATACAAGACATTTAGAATATCATAACATAAGCAATATAACAATAAGAGTAAAAGCACATTTCAAGTCTAAAATTTTCATATAAGAAAAGAGGAAGTCTAGACTCTAAGTCTCAACATAGCCATCTATTACAATGTCTTGAATGAAAAAGGGGGCATAGCCCATACAACATTGTTCAAAAAGGGAAATACATAAAATGGAACTACATTATGGGAAAAGCCGTCCTCAAACCATGATGACTCACCAACAAACTAGGAGAATAAGCAAGTCCAAGTTTTAGCCACTATGATGATCACCTTGAGAATCGGACCCTACACTTGGGGACAATGTAGGAAAAGTAGGCGTTAGTACAAAAATGCACTAAGTATGATAGCCATGCATAAAATCATTGAAAACATGCTAAAAAGGACATTTCATTTGAAAGTATACAATTTACCAAGTTTAAACCTCATCATAAACATAGTGGAAAAGCATAAGTCATAAACATAGTCATAATCATCATAAAAGCCTTTGAGAACTCATATACAAAGGTTATTGAGTAACCATAGTTCATAATTCATATACTTGTTCTTGTTGTGGGAATAAGCCTTAATCGACATAAGACCATTTGAGCTTAACATGAAACATGGTGACTCCCACACCGAAAAGGGTTGTTCTACTTGCCTAAGGTAGAACCATACTCTTAGCTTAGGTGGATCCACTAGCTAATGACCTATGGGGGCTCATAGTTTATGGAATAAGGGGATTGCTACTACAAACCCAACCTTTACTATCATGAGGGCTTCCATCCCAAGAGATTGCTCCTAGAAACTCGGGCTCAACTAACGTGAGGGTTCCCATCTCATATCATTAGCCACTCGGTGCTAAGGATTTATTCCCACGGAGTACATATTAAGTCTTGACTTAATTCATATTTATGGAAGGATGTCTTAACACGAAATCCAACATAATTCATAGGATAGCTCTTAGATCATGAGTGAGAATAACCTTTCACCGTCCATGTCTACATATAGATTCAATAGGTGAGAAAACCTTTCAACCTTAGAATCATCATATTGTGAGAAAACTTTTCACATCATATCATATTCATGCATAAGTGTGTATGTGAGAATATCCTTTCAACAACTACATCATAATCATAGACATTTCACCCTCAAAGTGTTCTTAAAGCATATACATAAATCTCATAAGCATGCATAATTCTCATACTTTGCCCTTTCAAGGTTCAAAGCTCATATCAAATAAACATATCTAGAATTTCTACATTAGACATGGATATCATCACAATTCAAGTAACCCAATTACTACATGCACAATTTCATAACATTTTTCTATCATCAACAAACCCACATCACAAGATCACAATTGAGAAATATGGGGATTTCATGGGTTCTTGGGGATACAACATAAAAACAATAGGAAATCATCAATTCATGCATAATATAACATAATTCAATCATTAGAATCGATTTTGAAAGGAACCCATGACTTTGGAATCAAACCCTAACTTTTGGGGATTTCTATCTTTGAAATTGAGATTTTGAAGGGACTCCATGGATGAATTCTATCCATGTATAACGGTTACCATACCTTATATATTAAGCCCAATGAATTTGGTGTGAAAACCTAGCTTCTTGAACCCTAGCTCAAACTTCCTTTTTCGTCTTCTTCAAGTTCTAGAGAGAGAATATTTGGAGAGGATGAACTTTGGGGATTTGATTTGGGTTTTGGGAAATAATGAGATGAATGGGTGTATTTTGAGTTAAATGACTTATATAGGTGTATAAAACTTAGGTGAAACGACCTCACTTAATACCCCTTTAAAAGGGAATTACCCAAAATAATCCCCACTTTAAGTGGGGTGCCCAGGGACCACGTCCCTCTTCACGAACCATCAAGGGCACCACGGCCCTTGAAGGTGCCCGTGGTCCTTTGACCAGTAGCTATGATACCTTGAAAAAACCCACACATGGTGAAGGCAACCCCACGAGCCTTCCCACGGGCCTTGAAGTGGCTCGTGAATGGGAGCCTTCTTAGGGCAGCTTTAGGGAGGCTACTGCCTCACCACCACAGGTGGCACCATGGGGCGTGGTGGCCACCACGGGCGTGGCAGGGTGGGTAGTGCCTTGGCAAATTTTGGGCAGCCTTGACCCCTTGCCCATTTTCCTTGGCTCTTACCATTCTCCCTTGACGTTTTCCCTAACGTTTAACTCTAGTTTAGCCTACTAATTACCGGGGTGTTACAATATCTCCCCCTTGGAAACATTCATCATCGAATGATGATCTAGACACCTTACAGAAGTAACGACTCAATACTAGCAGTCCATCATGCATGCAACATCGAAATAATGCACAATTCAAAGGAGGAAACTTCAACTCCATCTTAAACATAATCAATGCATCACTAGGAAGTAGGAACTACATCTTACAACCCATTATGCATGAAACTCAACATTTCTCATATTCATAGGAGGAACTACCTTCTCTAAACTAAAAGCATGATCAACACAATCTCATGGAGCCTTTATGCAATATACTTTCAAAAAACATAACTAAAGCATGTTCAACAATTCATCTCATGAAGCCTATAGGCAACTCTTACTCAATGCACAACAACATGAGGAAAAAAATAATCATAAAAACTCATTTGTTACTAAACATAACTTTCTCAAGAACATGCATAATTTAGGGAAATCATGGAAAAATCATAAAACACACATGACTCCCAACACAAGGAAAACTCAAGAGGAACTTGTTACCTCAATCTAAGGTAGGAGTACGTAGAAGGAAAAAATGAGAATAGTAGGACTTCATATCGGCCTTAGCCTCCCAAGTAGCACCCTCAACTAGATGGTTCCTCCACAAAACCTTCACGAAAGCTATTTCCTTGTTTCTAACCTCTTAACTTGCCATTCTAAAATCTCTACCGAAACTTCCTCATATGAAAGACTCTCATCAACCCCCAACTCTTATAAGGGGATAATAGATGCTGGATCTCCAATACACTTCTTGAGCATAGAACATGAAACACCAGATGCACCGAAGCCAACTCACTTGGCAAATCTAACTAATAGAAAACTTTATCAATACGCCTCATAATTTGGTATGGGCCTACACATCGGGGACTAAGATTCCCCTTCTTGCCAAATCTCATCACACCTTTCATGGGTGAGATTTTCAAATAAACCCAATCATTAACCTCAAATTCTAGATCCCTTCTCCTCACATTGGCATAAGACTTTTGCCGGCTTTGAGCCATTCTCAATCTATCTCTAATGAGTTGGACTTTCTCAATGGCCTCTAGAATCAATTCGGGACCTATCAAAGCCATTTCTCCCACCTCGGACCAACCTATAGGAGATCTACACCTCCTACCATACAAGGCCTCAAATGGGGCCATACCAATACTTGAGTGATAGCTATTATTGTAGGCAAACTCTACCAATGGCAAATGGTCATCCCAATTACCCTTAAAGTCAATCACACAAGCCCTTAACATATCTTCCAAAGTTTGGATGGTGCTCTCCGCTTGCCCATCATTTTGGGGATAAAAAGCCGAACTAAGCTTAACATTGGTGCCTAGGCCCTTTTGAAAAGACCTCCAAAAGTGATAAATGAATTGAGCGCCACAATCGAAATAATGGATAAAGGCACTCCATGCAACTTCACTATTTCTCTTATGTACAACTTGGCATAGTCCTCCACCGAATAGGAAACCTTGACGGGAATGAAGTGAGCCAATTTGGTCATCCGATCTACAATAACCCATATAGAAGTATTTTGTCTTTGAGTGCGAGGCAAACCCACAATAAAATCCATATATATCTTTTCCCATTTCCAAGTGGGGATACCTATATCTTGGGATAAGCCTCCTGGGCTTTGATGCTCCACCTTAACTTGTTGACAATTAGGACACTTAGTCACAAACTCCGCGATATCTTTCTTCATCCCATTCCACCGATAGACCTCCTACAAGTTATGGTACATCTTGGCGACTCTCGGGTGAATAAAATATCGAGAACTGTGAGCTTTTAACAAGATTAGCTCTCTCAAGTCATAAACATTAGGAACACATAAACGACCTTGGGATCTAAGTACACAATCTCCCCATTGGGAGAAAGCCTCAATGGATTTCTTAAGTACCGCCTCTTTCAATTCAACCAAAATAGGATCAAGACCTTGCTTAGATTTCACATCTACCACAAAAGACGAGTCGGACCCATTGTGAACCATGACACCACCTTTGGTGGAATCCACTTATTGAACACCTAACCGAGCCAACCTATGAACATCCCGAACCAACTTTTTCTTATCTTCCCCAACATGGGCCACACTACCCATGGACAACCTACTAAGAGCATCCGCTACCACATTGGCCTTGCAGGAAGATAAAGAACACTCATATCATAATCCTTCAACAATTCAAGCCATCTCCTTTGGCAAAGATTTATATATTTTAGACTAAACACATATTGTAAGCTCTTGTGATCGGTTAACACATCAACATGCACCCCATATAGATAATGCCTCCACATCTTTAAGGCAAAAATAACCGCCATGAATTCAAGGTCTTGGGTAGGATAATTCTTCTCATGGATTTTAAGTTGCCTTGAATAATAAGAAATCACCTTACCATTTTGCATAAGTACACATCCCAACCCAAGTCTAGAGGCATCACAATACACAACAAAACTATTTGTACCTTCTGGTAAAGTCAACACCGGGGAGGAAATAAGTCTATCCTTCAACTCTTGAAAACTCTTCTCACAAGCTTTCGACCAAATGAACTTAGCCTTCTTTTTGAGTCAAAGTGTCATCGGAGAGGCAATGGAAGAAAACCCTCCACAAATCTTCTATATTAACCGGCCAAACCCAAAAAGCTTCTAATGTCCAAAGGAGTTTGAGGTCTTGGCCAACTCTTGACCATCTCCGTCTTCTTAGGATCCACCTCAGTACCTCTACTAGACACAATATGACCAAGGAAGGCTACAGACCTTAACCAAAATTCACATTTGCTAAACGTTGCGAAAAGTTGTTGGTCCTTAAGAACTTGCAATACATTTCTCAAATAATCAACATGCTCATTCAAACTCCTTGAATAGATCAAAATGTCATCGATGAACATAATCACAAACATGTCAAGGTATTGTCTAAACACTCTATTCATCAAGTCCATAAATGCCGCCGAAGCATTAGTCAACCCAAACGATATAATGAAGAATTCATAATGACCATACCGGATTCTAAAAGCCGTCTTTGGGATATCATCACCTCTCACCCTTAATTGGTGATAACCTGATCTAAGGTCAATTTTTGAGAAGTAACTTGCCCTTTGTAATTGATCAAACAAATCATCTATCCTTGGAAGAGGATACTTGATCTTAATGGTCACTTTGTTCAATTGATGATAATTGATGCACATATGAAGGGACCCATCTTTCTTTCTAACAAACAACATGGGAGAACCCTATGGTGAGATACTTGGCCGGATGAAGCCTTTATCTAACAAGTCCTTTAACTGTTCTTTCAACTTTTTCAACTCAACCAGGGACATTTTATAAGGAGGAATTGAGATAGGTTGCGTATCCGAGAGAAGGTCAATACCGAAGTCTATCTCCCGCTTGGGAGGAATACTGTGTAAATTACTAGGAATACTTCCAAAAACTCATTTACGAAGGGGACTGACTCAAGAGTAGGGGTCTCATAATCTACATACCTCACCCTAACAAGATGGTAAATGCAACCCTTGGAGATCATCTTTCTAGCCTTCAAACATGAGACAAACTGACCTTTAGGCATAGAATTTACCCCTTCCACTCAAGGACAGGTTCACTCGGGAACTAAAACTTAACTACCCGAGTTCAAAAATCAATCGATACATAATAGGAGTGCAACCAATCCATACCAAGTATGACATAAAAATCTAACATGTCCAGCTCTACCAAATCGACAGGAGTAACTCTATGGGATAAGGAAACAAGGTATCTTCTATAAACCCTCTTAGCCACCACAGAATCACCAACAGGAGTAGAGACCGAAAAAAGGTTCTAACAACACATCGGGAAGTACATCAACTCTCATTGACACATATGGCATCACAAAAGATAAAGTAGCACCGGGGTCTAACAAATCATACACATCTATATGGAAAACTTTTAACATACCAGTGATCATTGATAAATCCACAAATTGGACTCATTTAGGGCTATATTTTAATAGAAATTGTGTCCATAAATGCATGTTTTGTCTCGATATCTGATGAAAACCATGAAGTTTCAAGTATTTGAAGTTTTAGGGAAAGCATGGACACGATCGAGCAAAAAGGAGCAAAAGAAGCTAAAAGAACAAAGAAATGAAGATCTATGAATCGCCAAACTCATTCGGTGAATCGCCAACAAATCACATGTTCGCCTTTTGTTCCAGTGTGCTGAGCCCTAAAGGAAAGGATCAAGTCGGTGGAAAAAAGGAGCAGTCGATGCATTGCCGAGAAGTTCTGTGAAGCAGTACCATGTCACCCAATGATCCAGAGCACGACGATGTTGAGGACTGGTGCAAGATGGTGATGAACTACACCGAAGGGTGAATCACCGAGTTGATCGGTGATTTCAACTAACGATGTCAAACGATCCACTGCAACACAAATCTATGAAATTTATAAATACTAGTTAGAGGTGTAGTTTTAAGTGTTGAACAAGTATTATATTTTTCATATAGAATAGTACTTTTTAGTATTTTTGCTCTGAGTTTGAGAGGGTTTTGAAGACTTGAAGAAAAAGAGGGTTTCATCTCCAAGGATTTGGACTTGGGTCTCTTGGATTATTCATTCTTGTCCTATAACAAGACTTAAATCTTCATACCCATTTGAATTCAAGCTCATTTAGGTATAAATTTCTATCTCTTGATGTGTGGCTAAAAACCCCCATTCTTAGGGTGCGATTTAGCGAATATGTGTTAAGATTGTTGTTAGGTCTTGTTTGCTAATAGATTAGATGTAGTTTAATGGTGATTTCGTCTAGTAGTTGTGGATGAATTTAACAAATTTGTAGTTGTAAATACAAGTTTATTTATGTGTTTTCTGCTTGCTCGAGAGAGAAGTTGCGAAACTAAGACTACTGGATTGATGACCTAAGAAGTGGGTCGACATGAGGTTCAGTTTGAGAGAGTGAACCCTAGTCCCATATCCTAACACTCAGCTCGAGAGAGTGAGTGGGGTAAGGTGTAGGTTCGTCTTCATGCGGCAAATGGGTGTCCGAGAGGAACCTATTTGAAATGGGGTAAGTTGCTCGAGAGAGAACTTATTCCCACATAAAGCTTAGCCTAGTCACTATTACTCTATAAATTTTATATTGCAAGCATGTACCCTGTAATCTAGCTTAACCCGTATTCCCATCACATCCCAAGGATCCCCTCTCATTACTTAGAAACCCTTGTTTATTTTTGTTGTTTTTACCTTACTTGTGACAAAACCCCCTATTGTTAATTGACACTCTTGTGTCCCCCTTTTTAATTTACAATGTTTTTACTCGTTAATGTCTTTAGCTATGACTAGTTAGAACTAAATTTTATTTTTCTATAAATTCTCAAAACTGCTCTCTTGGGATGATCCCAACCCTTGGTTGGGTTACTAAACAATTGTACGATCGTAGACACTTGCATCGAAAGTTGTGTCTTGATTACGCAAACATCAAAATGGAGCCGCTATTGGGGAGTGGTGTTACGTGAAAGTTTTTGGTTTAAGTCAAATTCTGCTCTCAATAATCGTAGTTTACTAACCTTATTTTTATTTTTGTTTTCCTTTGAAATTGTTGATGTAGGTAGGTACCCTAAGCATGGCTGGGGAAATGGTGACAACTTTGCTGAGACGAGCCAAAAAGTCAAGAAGGACTTCAAGTTACCCGCACTGGTAACTCAGCTGAACGAGTTGTCCACTAAAATAACAAAGGTGGAAAACCAGTGCAAGAGTCAAGGGAGGTACATGCCTCCTCATGAGAAGAAGCAGTCTAGAGACAGGGAGAACAATTGTGTCGAGGACACACTTCAAATCATTCTCCAAAAGATCACCAAACAAGATCAAATGTTGGAAGAGATGACGGAGAATATAGTGTTGAATCAAATGGTTGGCTCTCACTTTAGATCGATCCAGCTGATTAGGACACTCATGAATTATGCGGTGCCTCCTATTCACTCAAATGAACTATTGGGGTTACCTAGTAGCTCTAGGGCCAACCCAACCAATGGAGAGTGAGTAAAGACTTGCGTTGTACTATGAAGTTAAATAAGGCACTTATCGGGAGGCAACCCAAGGTTCTAAATGTGTTATTTTGCTTTTGAAAATAATGGTGTGTTGATTGTGCATGTTTAAATGCAGGAAGTGTTCAGAAAATGCAAATTGGCGAGAAAACGATCAATCGGCGGATCACCAAAGAGGTTACGAGCCCGACTTGATCCGCCGTTTGGCTCAATTCAAGGTTGAGTCTGAGCCTGTAAAACTCAGCGGACTTATGAAGCAGTTCGGCATGTCGCCGACGATATAAATCGCCGTCTTGACCCCCAAGATACTAAAAAGAACTTCATTAATCGGTGAGAAAGTAATCACTCAGCGAATCGCCGAGTGAATTGTTGAGTGTGACTAACGTCGCCGAACAGGCGCGAATTGGATGGTTTATAATGGCCAAGAAACTTCAAATTTGAAATTCTTTACTTTGCCCCGCTCTTAAACCTTCTAAATTCACACTAAGGTAGTATTTTCCTTATTTTAGCCCTTTGATAGAATTTGCTTACAATAACAGTTACCAATCGATTATTGGAATGCCTCCCTATGAAGCTTTGTATGGAAGGAAATGTCGGACCCCTCTTTGTTGGAGTGAAGTTGGTGACAGAAAGCTTGTTGGTCCTGAAATTGGGCAACAAACAGAGGACAAGGTAAAAATTGTCAAGGATCGTCTAAAGATTTCTTCGGATAGACAAAAGTCTTACGCTGATCTTAAAAGGCGTGACATTGAATATCAAGTTGGAGATAAAGTATTCTTAAAGGTGTCTCCATGGAAAAAGATTATGAGATTTGGGAAAAAAGGAAAACTTAGTCCTCGATTTATTGGACCTTATGAGATACTTGAAAGGGTTGAACTAGTTGCATATAAATTAGCTTTGCCACCGGAGTTAGACAAGATCCACAATGTCTTCCATGTTTTTATGCTCAGAAGATATCGTTATGTTCCATCTCATGTTCTTCCAGTTGAATCTATTGAGGTTAATCTTGACTTGACGTATAATGAAAAACCTATCTGAATTGAAGCTCGAGAAGTAAAGCAAATTAGAAACAAGAGAATCCCCTTAGTAAAGGTACTTTGGAGGAACCATTCGGGAAAGGAAGCTACCTTGGAAAGAGTAGAAGACATGAGGACCCAGTATCCGCACCTGTTCCGAGACTAGTGTAAGGTAAATGTTGGGACAAAATTTCTTTAAGGGGGAGAGAGTTGTAACACCACGAACTTCTAACCAAGAGTCGCTTGTCGATACACCATTGCTTAATTACTACAGTATGTTTTACTCTCATTTTGGGAACTTGAAATGTTGTGATATTTGCAAACTTGCTTAACATAAATTGTGATCGTAATTTAAGGTATTGTATTGGGGTAGTTTCATAATATTCTAATTAGAATTATGTATAACTTTAAAAGGAGGTGATGGATATATATATAGGTGTATATGTATGCATTTTGGGCAGCACACAATTATTTGGGCAGCACCTTTGAAGGACAGCTGTAAAGGGGATAAACATCACTTTTGGTGACTATATGTTTACACCTCCTCTATAGTGAAACTCGCGTTCCTTAGCTCTAAGAAACCTGGTGAACTATCTCTAGCCATATTACTCTCAAAATCATAAGAGAAAAAATTGGTCCTTTTGGCTGGAATTCGACACACACCCTTCTCTTTGGTAAGTGATGAAATTCGTCCCTGAGCTTGGTAGTGTTTGGTATTTTCAGCATATCACATTCTATATAACTTAGTTTATAGTGAATAAATATGATTCGGAAAGATAATTCGTATATGTACAGCTCTTATGTTTATGTAAAACTCTAATTTAGCTGTTATGGATTCGAAATATGGGACGCAACATAGGACAAGTTCTGTCCAGAGTTCGAAAGTAAAAATCATGTATGGACAACTGTTAGTGTTTTGAATATATATTTTGTACAAAATACATTTTGCGGTGATTCTTGTTTGTTTGCAACCTTAAGAGATGTACCTACATCTTTAATGAAGGTTATAAAGTCCAGTTTTTCCATTTTCCTTTTCAAATATAAGTTGCCACATGAGGTACTAGGCTAGCGAGATTCACTGTTTTGGGAGCATAGTCGTATTTGTACAAAGCTAAACACTTGTGTGATAATCCTGTTTTACTTCGACATTATTGAGATACTAGGAATTAAAAAAGTTATTTAATTGTATTTTTAAGGTTGTATATACTCGTGAACAAGTTGAGGACATGATGTATATATTGGGCGAGCCTTGTTATTGAATCTCTTGGAAAATGGTGTTATGAGTGTTCTTGACATTGTGATCTTTAAATATCAAACTTGATACTCTTTATATAATGTTTACTTGATTGGTTTGTTATGTTTCAATTGTGCTGCCTATGACTTGAGAAAGTTAACTTGGTGAATCGGATGGCTCTGAACCTATACTTTTTACTCCACTAAGCTATATGCTTAGCGATAGTTGTTTCTATCGTAGAGAATGATCTAGTGTTTGCATGAAGCTGGCCATTGGAGGTGGAAATTTTTGAGAGCCTTAAGGAAGATCACATTTGCATATAGGCATCTATTTTTGTATAAACCTTGGGACTTGTACATGATCTATGTGTTGTATATTTACATGAAATTTTGAGGACTAATTTGATCATGTCACCATGGGTTGTAATATAAGTATGTTTATATGTTTGGTTCTTTTGGGGTGTGTAAACCCAAGTCTTGTAATATATTAAATTTACCACTAATTTTGAATGATTGTATAAAACATGAACGACCTAGTTTGGGTACTCAGAAGTTGGTAATATTCTTTTTATGTCATTTTTTTCTACTGTGAGGACAATATATGCATAAAAATCTCGTGAGTTATTGGCTTATATTATTTTGGAATGGTCGCTACACACTCAATCCAAAATAATTCATAGGATAACTCTTAGATCATGCGTGAGAATAATCTTTCACTATCCATGTCTAAATATAGATTCAATAGGTGAGAAAGCCTTTCAACTTTAGAATCATCATATTGTGAGAAAACCTTTCACATCATATCATATTCATGCATAAGTGTGTATGTGAGAATATCCTTTCAACAACACAACAACTACACAATAATCATAGACACTTCACCCTCAAACTGTTCTTAAAGCATATACATAAATCTCATAAGCATGCATAATTCTCATACTTTGCCCTTTCAAGGTTCAAAGCTCATATCAAATCAACACATCTAGAATTGCTACATTAGACATTGATATCATCATAATTCAAATAACCCAATTACTACATGCATAATTTCATAAAATTCTTCTAAAATCGACAAGCCCACATCACAAGATCACAATTGAGAAATATAGGGATTTTATGGGTTCTTGGGGATAAAACATAAAAACCATAGGAAATCATCAATTCATGCATAATATAACATAATTTAGTCATTAGAATCAATTTAGAAAGGAACCCATGACTTTGGAATCAAACTCTAACTTTTGGGGATTTCAATCTTTGAAATTGAGATTTTGAAAGGATTCCATGGATGAATTCTGTTCATGGATGAAGACTATCATACCTTATCAATGAATCCCAATGAATTTGGTGTGAAAACCTAGTTTCTTGAACCCTAGCTCCAACTTCCTCCTCCTACTTCTCCTTCTCCTCCTCCTCCTCCTCCTCCTCCTCCTCCTTTTTCTTTTTCTTCTTCTTCTTCTTCTTCTTCTTCTTCTTCTTCGTCAAGTTCTAGAGAGAGAATATTTGGAGAGGATGAACTTTGGGGATTTGATTTGGGTTTTGGGAAATAATGAGGTGAATGGGTGTTTTTTGAGTTAAACTGACTTATAAAGGTGTATAAAACTTAGTAAAAACGACCTCACTTAATATCCCTTTAAAAAGGAATTACCCAAAATAACCCCCACTTTAAGTGGGGTTCCCAGGGACCACACCCCTCTTCAAGAACCGTTAAGGGCACCATGGCCCTTGACGGTGCCCATGGTCCCTTGACTAGTATCTATGCTACCTTGAAAACACCCCCACATGGTGAAAGCAACCCCACGAGCCTTCCCACGTGTCGTGGTCTTCACTATGGGCCGTGAAGTAGATCGTGAAAGAGAGCCTTCTTGGGTCAACTTGAGAGAGGCTACTGCCTCACCACCAGGGGTGGTACCATGGGGAGTAATGGCCACCATGGGGCGTGGTGGTCACCATGGTCCGTGAAGACCCTCGTGGTAGGGTGGGCAGTGCCTTGGCCAATTTTGGGTAGCCTTGGCCCCTTGCCTTGTCCCTTGCCAATTTTCCTTGGCTCTTTCCCTTTTTTCTTAACGTTAGCCCTCACATTTAGATCTAGTTTAGCCTACTAATTTCTAGGGTGTTGCATGAAGGGATAGAGCATCAAGTGGAGAAGAAATTGCAACTAATGGTGAGGATGAAAAGTCTACATATCAAAGTAACAGTAAGATCTTGGCAAGACATGGTGAAATTATTAGGTGCTCATAAACCTAGAATTTATCATCATATTATCCAATGACAACACCAGATGAAAGACTACTAAAATGTAACACTGATGGTGCAAGTTAAGGTAACCCAGGAGAAAGTGCATATGAATTCTGTTTCAAAGACAGTATTGGAGACCTAATTAATGTGCAAGCAGAAAGAATTGGTTTTCCTATAAATATTGAAGCAGAAGTGAGAGCTATTCACACAGCTTTACAATTTAACAAAGAACATGGGTAGCAGAATATGTAGTTAGAAACAGACTCCTTGACAATAAAGAACATCATTCAAGGTATCTAGAGAATCTCATGAGAGATAGAGGAGATGATGGATGTTATAATAAGAGAGGTGCAACAACAACATGTTACAATTAAGCATATTTTTAGAGAAGGTAACTAAATGAAAAATTATTTAGCAAATATATATATTAATCAAGAAGGTATGCACACTCTCAGAACATTCACAGAGCTACCAACAATAGGTAAATACATAAATAATAATGAAAAAGCACAAAATTTAAACATTAGGATCAAGACCAAGCAGATAAAACCTCACGAGAGTTCAATAGTCAGGATTAAACAAGAAATCGGGAGGGGAGGGGTAGCATAATATTTACAAAAGAGTACACCTACCAAAGGGGATCATTGCAATTGTATTGATAGAGTTTTTCCTAACCTATGTTAGCATACGAAAACTTTCATAAAAATCAGGGGTACATCATGATGAGTCTAAGATTTCAACTCATTTAGGGCTTAATATTCATAGTTTTAATGTCCTAAATGCCTATATTATTCTCTAAATTGATGTTTATGTGGTAATTTGCAGCTATGAGGGAGAAAAATCAAGGCAAGGACATTACCGAGTAAAAAAGGAGCGGAAAAGCTGAAGAAAGGAAAAGTTGACAATCGCCAAGACCACTCGTCGACTCGCTGAGTGGTACTTCAACTCGCCTAAAGTTACAACATGCCAACCTTGGGGAAAGCCCACTCAATGATGGAAATGGCACTTCAGCGAAACACCGAATGGATCAACGATAAGGATCCTGATCGCCTAAAGTTACAATAGTTGAATGGTGAAGAGGCAAGTCAAGAAGGTGAAGGAGATGGACACTTGGCGCATCGCCGGCCTGGTCGATGATGCTCGACTAATTCCGCTGATCAATCCAAAAGATGAAAATTTAGAAGAGTATAAATGCGATTTTTTTAAAGATGAAAAGCAGGTTCTGAATTCAAAATTTTGAGCGAATGTTCTGAATGTTTGAGAGTTCTAACTTTGAGTTTTTGATCCCAAACACTATTTTTGGAAGTTTTTGAGTAGAATTTTAAGTTGGGTTTTGATTTTAAGTTAATATAAGCATTGTGAAGACTCAAATCTTATTACCCAGCTAATGGAGAACATAGTTGATAATATTTTCCTGCTTTTTATAATGTGTGGCTAAAACCCCTATTCTTGGGGGTGTGATTATGTGATTAATTGTCTCAATTAGCTTATGGGTGTTAGTAATTACTGATTTAATTGTTGTTTTGAAGTAGATTCGATTGATAAGTGAGTCCTAACATGAATTGTACTTGCAAATGTAGTTCTAGTCTAGTATTCTATGCTTTCTTGAGAAAGAGGTTTTACAATTAAGGTTATCAATTGATGATTGTAGTAGTTGGGTTGTTGTGGATTTAGCTTGAGATAGTGAGTCTAAGTTAGGTCATACCAATCTAGCTCGAGAGAGTAGATTAATTGAGGTTTTGGGCTGTTCATAATTGTTATGCTTGTTGAGGTTTGAGAGAACTTGCTTGAATCGTGATAGATCATCTAGAGATGGCTATTACATTTAAAGTCTAGCTTACCCACTAAGATTCAACAATTTTTAGTAAATAGTAATCACCCGTATAACGAAATTGGCAATTAATCGATTACATCCCCAAGGATCCCTCTTTACTTGAATACTCCCCTATTTTCATAGTTGTTAATTGACAAATCTAATCCCCCAATTTGACATTATTCTCCAACCCCTGCAACTTACTTTAATTGTTTCAATAAATTCTATTCCTACAACTTATTAGAACACATGTTTTATTTCGTAATTGAATTCTCTACCGTATCACTCCCTGTGGGATCGACCCCAACTCTTTGTTGGGTTTATACTAGAATGCAATTGCCTACACTTATAATTAGATGAAGTGTAGTTGAGCGTTATAAATAATGGCGTCGCTGCCGGGGAGTGGTGTTTAGAATTCTTTTAGGGAAGTTTAGTTGTGATCTAATTTTGTTTGTAGTTGAATTGACTTACTTTTTTTTGTGTTTGTTGTTTGTTGTTCTTGAAAAGGTGACGAGATAAGCGTGAACGGGAGCAACTCTAGCCAACTTGGACATCATGACGACATTGGTAACTTGAATGATGTCAATTAAGCTCAATTGGGTGGTGTAGGTGCTATTTGCTACCTACGGCCGTGGGAAATATGGTATTCCATGTGACTAACACGATGTTGCAACTATTGCAAATGAAATGTTTATTCGAAGGGTTGGCTCATCAGGATCCCATGAATATAATTTTGTGGAAGTGTGTGGTCCATTTTCGTTCAAGAACATCTCACAAGAGTCAGTCCAGCTTCGATTGTTTCATTTTTTCTTTGATGGGGGAAGCAACAAAGTGGTTAGCTGACCTACCAAATAACTTGATTACGTCTTGGGATGAGCTTACTGAGGCACTCTACATAAGATTTTCCCTCCTTCGAAGATGAGGGCATTGAGAGATAATATTCAGGGCTTCAAATGATTAGATGGTGAACCAATCCATGAGACATGACTGAGGTTTCAGAAGTTGTTACTCCAATTCCCAACTCACGGACTCCCTAACAATGTCTTGTTACAACATTACTACCAGAGTCTAGATTCAGTCAACAAGGGTATGGCTAACTAGCTTGTCCAAGGAGGAATTATGCAACAACCTTTTCAAATAGCGTCGACCCTTTTTGATGGGATGATAAAGATAAATCATGCTTGGTACACTAGGGAAGATCAAGTGCCTCCTTTGACCTTCAGGTTGACAAAGGAACAAATAGAAAAGGACCAAGAGAGGGATGAAAACATGGATAAAATGATGACCCAAATGGATCTTTTGTCAAAACATGTCATGGGTAGTGGTTCTAAGGTTGTGAACACAGTTGGAGTTAGCGGAGTAAATCCCGATGATGCGCACTTTGATGCTTTGTACAATAAAGGACTACACTTTCTAGAAAATCAAGGAGGAGGTTTTCACCAAAATTATCCAAGGCCAGGCAGGAACCAATGATGGAATAGAGAGCGTGATGAAGGTTGGAAGGACATTGATAGGGAGTGGCGTGACAGTGGTACAAACTGGAGAGAGCGAGATGGTGACAAGGAGAGATGTGTACCTCCCCATGAGCGTCAAAAACCAAAAGAGCAAAGGGCTGACTCGAAAAGTTTTTGCACTAAAGATATGTTTGCACACATTCTCAATAAAGTGGAAGGGTCAGACAAAGTGCTCAAGGAAATGAAAGATGACGTCTCAACTCTGAACAAGATGGTTACTTCTCACTCGTGTCCATTAAACAACTGGAAACACAAATGGGTCAAATCTCGACTCATTTGAACCTAAGGCGAAAATGAGGATTACTGAGTGATACCATGGCAAACCCAAAGAATGAAGCGTGAAAGTGTATACTCGTTGTGCCACAATGTTAAATAAGGTGCTTCTTGGGAGGCAACCCAAGTTCTTAGCTTTTATTATTGCTATTTATTTAACGAGTGTTAGATGTGCATGTAGAAAATTTGAAGTTTTGGGAAGAGGAGCAAGTAGGCGAGCCCAGGTACCAGTCAGTGACTCGCCGAATAGGTTGGCAACTCGCCAAATAGGTCGGCAAGCCCGATTTGGATCGCCATTTTGACCAACTAATTAGTTGGTGATCCTGTAAAACTTGGGGGACAAAAGAACCATTTAGTGCATCGCCGAATGGTCTGCGACATAAGTGGGTGTCGCCGAATGGCATGTGAATTAAAGGGTCAAAAGGCCTAAATTATTTTAAAAATTCAAAAACTCCCTTTATTTCCTATTTTCTGACTTTTGCAATTTCACAACCATAGTTTAGCTTTTTATTCTCGTTATTGTGCGTGGGATCAATTGCTCGGGGGATGTTTTGTGCACTTTTGCTTGTTGATTCTCTAGCCTATCACTTTTTATCAACTTTTGAGGTTGGTTATCGGAACCCCACCTTTGAATTTTTTTTGTATTTTCAAATGCATGAAAGTAACCCCGTTGAATTATTTGCGTAATATTAATGGTTTGATTGATCATTATTTGTTTGTACCTTGTCGTACTCTATTTATGTGTAGTTTAGCCTTTAACTATTGAATCCATGTGTTAAATGAGTGAAATTGAGGGTGTCTGTTAATTGTGTGTTGGGTCTAGTGTGGGAGAAGTCTGAGTAACCCCAATTGCATCGATCAACGGATTTTTCCCAATGATAGAGCGGATGATGTCATTTTTAATGGCGAAAGACATCTATTGGTCAATTTTGGACAAATCAGGGGAAGTCGATTGGCTTTGCTTTGGATGCCCTCACTATGAGAGTGGAGGCTTGTAAGTAGGGGGAGAGAGTGTTTGAGGATATGACGGCCTTGAAGGCCGTTATTGTTGGGTTGATACGTGATGTGGATAAGTTGAAATCCACAGATCTTTTGATGTTATTTAGCACAATGGACCTTCCTGAGGTTCCGAGCACAGATTTCCCAGCCAGTTCTAAGATCCCTCCAGCTACTACGACCGGATATGTTGCTAGGGGTGTTGAAGATGCAGAGTCAGAAGCTCCTGAGAGTGATGATGAGGAGAGTGGTGTTCTAAATACTATTATATATGATGACTTAGAGGACCTCGAGCGTGCGATGGTGTAGACAGCTGTTGCGGCATCTTTGAGGGATACATCGATGATGGGCTCTAGTGGAGTAGAGGATGGAGTAGAAGTCGGGCACTGATGCCCGGACTGAGAGAGTCACTTATATGCAAAGTTCACCGTCGGCTTGGCCTGACAAGGGGATTTTGACTCTTCTTAGTTTTGTTTTTAAACTTTTTATTTAGTTTGCATTTGAGGACAATGGCTTGTTTTGATTGACGGGGTGAGGTATATGCATACCTACCTCTTTTGGGTTGTTTTGTCTTTGCGGTATGAATGTTTGTGTGAATGCTGGATTTTGTTGGTATATATTGGTTTTTGATCCATTGGTTTTAAATGTTAATGTTGGTTTTGACTCGGATTAAATTTTTGGTCACCTCTTGATATTTATAAATATGGTTGTTCTCTTGCAAATTTGCGTGTCTGTTGTGATCAATACCGATGACTTAAATAGTGCTCTTGATTGAACGATATGTGTGTGCGGCTCCAATGAGGCAAATTGAGTTGCATAAGTCATATGTGAACTCTTAGCATCTCATTGTGACTAGCCAGTTGTTGAGTGACCTCTTGTGATGATAGTTGCACGCAAGCTGAAAATTGTAGAGTCTTGTTTGATGATTGTGTTGAATGTCGCATGTGGTGAGATTACTTGAAAATATGTGCTTGGTAATACCTAGAACTTGCCCTGTTTGTTCAATTGACTTATGTAGGAAAACGATAAAGATGATCTTAGGCCCAATTTGTGAAGAGTGAACCAAAATTATTATTAAACCTCTTTGTAACCACTTTGTGAGAGTGTGAACATAGCTTTGCACCATTTGAGCCTACCCTTTTCTTTGGATAAAACATGAACAACTTTGACCTCTTTGTCCCATCACCTATAACCTTCATGAAGCATTGGTTCGTTTGGATAACCAACTTAGGCCAAAAACCTAAGTTGGGGATGTGGTGAAAAAGGAGAAAAGTCAAGAATTAGTGAAAATCGACCCTTGAAGGATCATGTTGAAAAAGATGGAATCCCTCCATGTAAAAAAAAAGAAAGAAAAGAGAAAAGTGAAAGAAGAAAAAGATCGAAAAGGAAAAAAACTTGTTGAAATAAAGTCGTACAATGAAAAAAAAGGGGTATCCACTGAGTCATGCTTAAAAGAACATAGGGTGGATTGTGAAAATCATAAAGTCTGAAAGAGAAGGAGAAAAGGTGAAATGCAAGCCATGTTTTGTGAAGGTACTAAGCCAAAATGATCATACCTTTATCTTCAGCCCCACTACAAGCCTTTAAAGACCTTTGTGATCTCGAGTGAGCTAAAAGTCATGTTGGTTTGAAAATACGGGCAAGGCTATGGGTAAATTCATGCATGTGTTTCTCTTTAAGAGTGTGAGAGTTGCTTTTGATTCTTTATTGAGCTTGACCTTGCATTTGAAGCAAGCATTGTGAGCTTGAGTTCTATTTGATAATGATTAGTTACAGTTTGAAACTTAGAGTGCACAATTGAACATTGCATGGGTAGTTTGAACCTCTTGTGTGCATGAGGACAAACAAAAGTTTAAGTTGGAAGTGTTGATGAGTCTGGGATTTCGACTCATTTAGGGCTTAATAATCATAGTTTTAGTTCATAAATGCCTATCTTATGCTATATGTTTATATGATAATTTGTAGATATGTGGGCAAAAGAGCAAGGCAAGGACATTACCTGGTAAAAAAGGAGCGGAAAAGCTAAAGGAAGAAAAAGTTGAAGAAAGGAAAAGCTGATAGTTGCCAAGACCACTCGGCGAATTGCCGAGTGGTACTTCAGCTCGCCTAAAGTTATAGCATGCGAGCCCTGGGGAAATGCCAACTCAGCGATGGAAATGGCATTTCGGCGAACCACCGAATGGATCGACGATAAGTATCCTGATCTCCTAAAGTTATAGGAGTTGAATGGTGAAGATGTAAGTCAAGAAGGCGATAGAGAGGGAAACTTGGTGCATTGCTCACTGTCACCGTCTCCACTAATTTCGCCGATCAGTCCAAAAAGCTAAAAATCTAAAGAGTATGAATGTGAATTTTGAAAGATGAAAAGGGGTTCCGAAGGTTACAAATTTTGAGCGAATGTTCTGAGTGTTTGAGAGTTCTAACTTTGAGTTTTTGATCCCAAACACTGTTTTTGGAAGTTTTTGAGTAGAAATTTAAGTTGGGTTTTGTTTTAAGTTAATTTCAAGCATTGTTAAGACTCAAAGCTTGTTTACGAGCTGATGAAGAACATAGTTGGTAATATTTTCCTACTTTTTATAATGTGTGGCTAAAACCCCCATTCTTGGGGGAGAGATTCTGTGATTAATTTTCTCAATTAGCTTATGGGTGTTCGTAATTACTGATTTAATTGTTGTTTTGAAGTGGGTTCGATTGATAACTGACTTAATTCATGAATTGTAGCTAAAAATGTCGTTCTAGTCTAGTATTCTATGATTTCTTGAGAAAGAGGTTTTAGAATTAAGGTTATCAATTGATGATTATACCATTATTTTCCTGCATGCTTATTCTGTTTTATTCCTTCTTTTATCTATAATGTATGCTTGACTTATGAAATTACATAAATACCTTTATACTATATATATACATATATAACCAACTATATGATAATACAAATTACTATTATACATTACTATTTTTTTACATTTACATATTATATATACATTATTTTTTTTTTTTGTTACATTATTACATTAAATTATTGAAGGCCTTACTCATCCCTTTTTCAAGTTAAATGTTTTTCA